>LPNX011234018.1:525038-589429 GCA_001517045.1 Pseudotsuga menziesii
CCTGCCCTTGTTTGCTTGCATTTGGCTTTATATTTTATTAGTGATTGCTCTGTGCACGATAGCTTGCCTAGGGTTTGCGTAAATAGAGAGTCTTTTATATTTTTTGATTCATTGTGGATTCGGGGGCGGCTCCGCGCCGTTCTTGTCATTTAGTAGGACTTACGCCTTCTACTTCTCCTCCTCCTTTGGGAGAGAGACCTAGACAGTCCAGGCAGACTATGTCGCACATTGATTCACACACCATGGGAGACCATATGGAAAGTATTCCTGAACCACCTTCTCCCATTCGTGTAGACGATGGGGAGTTTACTCCTACTTAGGATCCTTCACCCAACTTGGCTGAGTTAGGTCCTATGATTTCCGAGATAGGAACCTTTCATGATATACCTACTCACTCTAGGGTTGATTCCCCATTGACGCATTACCGATATGGAATGCCGGAGGATGCCGAGACTCATTTCGAACCCGCCAGCACTAGATATGGTAGTTATGGTATGTCTGGTTTTACCACACATGATTTGGCATTTCATGTCGAATCTGACTTTGAGCCTAACACTATGCCTGGGGGCACTCTCATTCCTTACCATGCGGAGAGGTTTGGGAGCACTAGTCACATTGCACCTTCCATCCCGGTGGTGGAAGTTACCTCACATATTCCTCCTAGGTATAGGGTTAGCGATCCTATTAGGATACCAGACCCGAGACGAGTGACTATAGGGAATAGTACGTACATTATCACTCAGGTCCCTCCGTCCTATGTCCCTACTTCTTCAAATGTTCACCCTCCACCTTATTCACATGGTCCTTCGGGCCGAAACGTTGCTACGGGTTATGTCCGTACTGCGGTTACTAGACCAGTTGTGTCTCAGCTTCATGTACCGCTCGTTGTTTCGGGAGGTCATGCTCATACTTCTAGAGGTCACATTCCTACTTCTGGAATGTACATTCCTACTTCCGAAACGTATGTTCCTACTTCCAGAACATATGTTCCTACTTACGGAGTGTCTCATGGGACATCTCATGCGATGACTTATGGGCCCTATTATGGGACGCAGTATGGACAAGGTTCTTCACCTTATGGGGGCGGGTATCAGCAACCTGCTTACTCTCCTAATTACGGCTTCATAGCTCCTACTAGTCAAGGTCCACCACACTATGGTGCTTCCATGCCACCTGTTGCTGCCGCAACTGTTCTCCCCAAATTTATTTTTATTTAAATTCTGGGCCCCTCCTCATCATTTTTGCTTGGTTGGATCGTTAAATGCTTGAGCCTCTCGAGCATATATTCTTTTTGTTTTACTTAGAAGATTGGATGTCAGCAGGTTTATTCATGCCATGTTCAATTTCGGTTAAGTCGTGAATTTCTGGCCGTGGAAAAGTAAAGTTTTGTTCTTCAAGGTAGCCTTTGCGAAGAAAACGAATTTGGTTGTTAACGGTGCTCAAATCCTTGAGTTTTTCTTGTAATCGGGCCTCTTTTTGCTGTTGAATCGGAAGCTACGAAGTCTCAGCCTCTCCGCCGTTGCGGCTCCTAGCTCTTTTCGTCGTCCGAATTCTGAACCCATCCGACGCCCGATTCATTTTAGCCTTCGACCGCTTGCACGTAGCCCTAAATCATCCGCCGTTGCGGTTGGAGAGATATTTTAAACTTTCGATTGGGGTGTCTTCCGACGTCTGACTAAGCCTTTCCCCGCTTCTGTCGCTTGTCTTCAGCCCTTGCCTTATCCGCCGTTGCGGATGGAAGAACCATTCAGCCTTGGATGTCCTATCCTTTCCGACGTCCGATGTGAAGTTTTCTAGCCCGCGCCTCCACACCACGTTAGGTCCTTCTGTTCCACCGTTGTGGCTAGGTTTCTCTTTCCTCGTCCGGTGCCCGAAGCTTGCCGACCGCCGATTTATATTTTTTCCCGCCCAAAGCTTAATCGAGACCTTGTCCGGATGAACCTGGCTAGTTTCTTGTGGATTTACCATTCTGGGCAGAAAAGTTTAATGTTTAAGATCTCATTTCAATGAATAATGCACCGAAATTGTCTGCAGGAGGAATCCGATAGACCGTTGAAACAACCTGGAGCTGAGAAAAGGACAAAACAAATGAATGACAGAGGCGCCGACTAGGAAGATTTATCGGTTACTGATCAGGATATAAACACTCACAGAAAATGATTGGGAAGACAAAACGACCAGAAGAGGAAGCTGAAACGTTGAAGATACTGAAACGTCACACGCTGGGAGGCAGCCCAGGGGGCAGCAGTTGTAGTTTAAATATTTGGAAGTAGGACTGAGATGGGGATTTTTCCCCTGGAAAATTTTGTAAATGTTTGCTTGTAAGAGGAACTACTTCGTTTTGCAAAGGAAACTACAATTTTTTACCTGTTGGAGAGAGTAGAATGGAATGTATCAATGCGACTCAATGGATAATGTTGAAGAGGAACTATTTCGTTTTCAACGGTGTTTCATTTGCTGTGAGAATGTTTAATTTCCTGAACCTATGTTCTTGTTGAATGTTCTTCGGTATCTTTTTTGATATTTTCCACTGTGAGCAATTATTGTTGTTATAAAATGATCGGCTATATGGTTATTTAAATATCTGTAAGTGTTCATGTGTCTTGAAAGAAATATCAGCTATCAGTGATTCTTCATAATGCATATGCAAGATGTATTGCTCACCCAGAATGATAACCTTGCTCCCTAGGGATAGATTAGATAGTTAGTTTATTTCTTATTGTATCTGATTTGGTTGCTTGCGGGCATAAGACGAGAGGTAATAACCTGCGCTTCACATTGTGACCGCTCCCTGCATCTTGATCACTCTGCATTTAGTTAGGCACTTGCATCTCATTTCTTAAAGTCAAAATACAAAAACTTGGTGGGCCGGGCCGAAACCGGTAAAGCCTTTGTTTTGTTTCTTGACCTACGGTAGCCGGACCGTGAATCGGATGGATTCCCTATTCCAAACAGTCAACGGGCTAGTTGGGAACGTTGATTGGGGAGAATCCCTTACTGTTGCCGCCTGCGAATTTCCAGGCCTCAACACCACTTTATACGGGTCATACGGGAGGAGGGAACTATGGCCAAGGCCATGGTGGCAATCAGACCTATACAAATCAGACCTATCAGGGAGCGGTTCATCGACCTCATCATCCTAAGCTCCCTTTCCTCATGATGCTGAATCTTCCTGACTTGTCGAGATTAACGAACGATCCTGTAGCTCATGACCCAGCTTGGCCGGCTGTCCCTACTAAGCTTCCCTTGGACATACCTAAGTTTGAGGGCAAACCGGGAGAGGATCCGAGCGAACACGTTACTACGTTTCACCTATGGTGCTCTTCGAATTCTTTACATCAGGATTCCATCTGTTTGAGGCTATTTCAACGCACCCTTACAGGGCCTGCCATGAAATGGTATATAGATCTACCTAGGGGAGCATTCGCTTTGCTCGATGACCTTGCGATGACTTTTCTTAATCACTTCCAGCTACCAGTGCGTTATGACGTTGGTACTGAACTCTTGTCGACATTTAAGCAGGATAAAGCCACACATATCTTAGATCATATCCAAGAGTGGCATAGACGGAAGAGGTTAATTAAATCCTTTATACCGCTGGAGTTCCTCCTCGAATGGTTCCTCAAGTCGTTATTGCCATATATAGCGAAGGATGTTTCTACATCCGAAGTACAGAATGAGGAACAAGCGATTTTTAGGGCACAAGAGCTGGACTTGATTTATGCTCAGTCCGGTTTGTTATATGAGATTATTCCCAACGCTCCGCGTTCTAGTTTCGAACCCAAAGTCAAACCTGGACCACATGCCGATGGCATTGTGGGTTGTGCAAGTGTGAAACCTGTGGATTTGGTTGCAAAACAAGTTATTCAATTGTCACTCAACCAATCTACTTCAGGACAAGCTACAACTTCGTCTCAACCCGCCCAAACAGAGAGTGTACTTTCAGTGCAATCGTCGGACCAGAAGGGTAACCAGCAGCCCGGACGGAATAGAAAAAAGCGTAAGAATAATCGTAAGGGTGGGAATAAGAATGAGAATGATAATAGTAATGACAAGAATGACCGGAATGCTGGGGGGGACAAGCAAGCTAAACGTAAGGTTAAGTTTCCTTGCAAGTTATGTAAGGACGATCACCTCACTTACTTGTGCCCTCGTATTGATGAAGCCTCGAGGTTCTTGGAACAAGGCCCAGCTGTGCTAACTAACCCTTTACCCCACAATCAAAATATGAACTTGAGGTCCCATGACAAGTCTGGTGGTGATTAGGATCCACCGGAGGGTAGTGGTCGTGGTTGCACTAACATGGTGCGTGCTGCGAAATTGTGACCCGTGCGAAAGATTATGCTTCATCACAACCCAGCCTAGGAAAATAGCCTGATCCACCAGGGTCCCCTTTGCATATTGAGAAACCTATGGATAAACCTGAAACTGCACCTCGCATTCCTAAGGGAGTCCTTAAGCGTTCGGGGCACAATCCAAATGCCCGAGCCACCCAGAACTATTAAGTTGTCGAGGATTTGGGCCACACTCCTTGTGCAATGTCTGCATTGGAAGTGCTTCAGAATTGTCCTTCGCAAAGGAAGGTGTTGCTTTATGCCCTTGGTGTGAATGATGTTGATTCTTCCTCCGTGATTAAATTTGAAACCGTAGGACTTCAGCCTCACTTGCCTTACTATGTGTCTCTTTTGATTCACGTAGAATGTCTTAATATGACAGTCAAGTGCACTGTGATTGACGAAGGCGCTACCACTTCTATGATGTCTTTATCGTGTTGGAAGGGTCTAGGTTCCCCTAAGCTGTCTAAATCAGTGACCATGTTAACTGCGTTTCATGGGAGATCGTTTAGGCCGCACGACATCCTTCCTTCCCTTAAAGTCCGTTTGGGAGGGAAGACCGTTGCGATAGAGGTCGAGGTGGTTGATGCGCCCCTTGACTACAATATCTTGCTAGGTAGGAATTGGATGTACAGTATGAAAGCCATTGCTTCTTCCCTGTTCCGCGTTGTATGCTTTCCACATAACGGGAAGATAGTAATGATTGATCAAACGACATTCAAGAATCCGTATGTTACCGCATCTTCAGGAGCTTCGATCCCGATCGTTGAGCACTCTCATCTGGAAACTGGGAGTGTGGGTGTAGGAATGTATCCATCCCTCATGGGAAGCTTTAATTATCTTGCATCGATCCTTATGATAGGATCTAGTTCCAGTGCGGCTTCGACATCTACGAGATCGGTGTCTTTTCACACGAGTCATATGGAAGATCCTTGGATTCTTCCTACACCAAGTACTCCGAGTGATCCCATCGTGACGGACATGCCATTTCCTGCAACTATGATAGCTTATCAAGCTAATCTCGGGTGTGTTGCAGAGCCTAGTCCTTCCTCTTTGCGGACGGAGGAGGAGGACCCTTATGTGATGCCAGCATGGGCAGTACAGTATTCTCACGCGCATGACTGCCTTGATATAGTTTTCCCTTCAGATGAAGCGATTATCAAGGCTATGTCAGGAGTTGAGCCACCATGGGAAGAACTCCATCATAGATCGTACTTTCTTCCTGAGCTTGACCGATTGGAGCGTGAGGATTTTAGAGCGGTTCTTAGTGAGAGAGTTGGTAGTCCTATGGTTCCATTAATCTCTCCTGGTCAGATGGCTGATGGAAACATGGCTAACATATCTTCAACGATTCCTATCAACATCTCTTGCGATCCTGGCAGGATAGAGAATGTCTATATTGGGGCGGAAGGTTACCATGCTGAGATTCTAGAATACACAGAGCTATTTAAAGAATTTCGTGATATTTTTGCTTGGTCTTACGACAAAATGCCAGGTATCGACCCTTGTATTGTCGAGCACGAAATTAAGACTTACCCCAATGCTAATCCTGTTCGACAACGCTTACGTGCGGTGAATCCTAGGAAAGCACCTGCGATTAAGGCAGAGATAGAGAAACTGTTGAAAGATGGTTTCATCTATCCCGTTCCCTTGATGGAGTGGGTTGCAAACCCCGTTTCGGTAGATAAGAAGCAGGGAGCGATCTGCATATGTACTGATTTTCGTGATTTAAATCGTGCCTGTCCTAAGGACAATTTCCCCACACCATATATTGATCAGATTTTGGATGAGTGTGCAAGTAGCGAGGTTTTTTCCTTTATGGACGGCTTTTCCGGGTATAATGATATACAAATTAAACCTGAGGACCAACATAAGACTGCATTTATTTGTCCTTGGGGAACTTTTGCATATCGAAAAATGCCTTTCGGCCTTAAAAATGCCGGAGCTACGTTTCAGCGGGCAATGACCTTGATCTTCCACGATCTCAAGTCAATTATCAAAGTATTTTTGGATGACTTTGCTGCTCATTCTCATATGAGAATGCGTCGTCCCTATCACTTGAGATTGGTATTCGAAAGATGCCGGCATTATTTAGTTAGATTAAATCCTCATAAGTGCATCTTTTGTGTGAATTCAGGTCATTTGTTAGGATTCATCGTGTATAAAGAGGGTATAAAAGTCAACCCTTTGAAGGTTGAGGCAATACTTCAGTTGTCTCCCCCGAAGAATATTCGTCATATTCAATGTTTGCAAGGCATGGAAAACTTCTTACAAAGATTTGTTGTCAACTTTGCCAATTTGACTAGAGGCTTCATGCGTCTACTGAAGAAGGACACCCCCTTTTATTGGGATGAGCGAGCCCAGGAGTCCCTTGATGCACTCAAGCAAGCCTTAGCATCGACCCCGGTGATTAATCCCCCGGAATATAGCCATGATTTTCTATTATATGTGGCCATGTCCATGGAGACGATTGGTATGGTTTTGGTTTAAGAGGATGAGGAGCTCCAAGAGCATGTCATATACTATCTGAGATGGAACCTTATTGACGCAGAGATTTGTTACTCTCATGTCGAGAAGCTTGCTTTAGCTACCGTACATGCGGTTCAACAGTTGAGACATTATATTCTCCTTCGCCAGACCTTGGTTGTAGCCCATGTCAATCCGTTTCAATTTGTCCTCACTCGAAGGATGATTGGGGGAAAATATAATAAATGGATTGTCATTCTGCAAGAATTCGATCTTGAATTTGTTTCGGCAAAGTCGAAGAAGTCTTTAATTTTTGCAGAGCTTATATCGGATTTCTCGAGCGAGGCTGAGGAGTCGGTTTGTGAAGATACGTTTGTCGATGAACACATCTTCTTAATCTCAACGTTAGACCCATGGTATGGGGATATCATAATATATTTACAAACATTGAAGACCCCTACTCACCTCTCACGAGATGAACGACGATGATTACGTCACGTCTCTAAGAACTACCTCATAGTGGATAACACTTTGTACCTCCGTGGGGTAGATTCCATTTTACGACGTTGTTTAACTCATGAAGAGCCTGAGGTAGTGCTGAATGATTGCCACGGAGGGGCGTGTGGTGGTCATTTATCTGGCCTTTCTACAGCTCAAAAGATCTAAAGAGCGGGTTATTTCTGGCCATCGATCTTTAAGGATTGTGTTGATGCGGTCAAGAGGTGCCACCCTTTCCAGGTGTTTACCCGTAACATGCGCTCGAAACCTGCCCCATTACATCCCATTATCACCGCCGGTCCCTTCACTATGTGGGGGCTCGATTTTATGGATTGCAACCCAGCTTCGACTAGGGGGCACCATCATATTATAGTGGCTGTTGATTACTTCATGAAATGGGATGAGGCTATGCCTACAGTTAAATCCGGTGGTGAGATAGCCACCCACTTCATAGTCAACCAAATTATTACTCAGTTCGGGATTTTGAAAGAGCTTGTCACTGACCATGGCTCGCACTTTCAGAACCGTATGATGGAAGAGTTGGCATCAATGTTAGGGTACAAGCAAGAGAATTCCTCCTCTTACTACCCTAAGGTGAATGGACAAGTAGAAGCAGTGAATAAATCACTCAAATCCATTCTCCAACGAACCATCGCACAAAGCAAGAATAATTGGCACATCATGTTATACCCTGCTTTGTGGGCATACCGAACCGCTGTTAAGACTGCCATGGGTTTTTCTCCATATCAACTTGTACATGGAGTGGAATTGATATTGCTGGTTGAATGCGAGATTCCTTCTTTGCAGCTAGTTGTAGAACTCTTACCAGACACTTCACCATTGGAGGAGCATTTGGTCCACCTTTAGCAACTTGATGAGTAGCGTCAGGATGCCTTGGTGGCTCTAGAAGTAAATAAACATCGCATAAAGGTCCAGTACGATAAGTCTATCTGTCCAAGGAGGTTTAGTGAGGGAGACTTGGTCCTTTTGTGGGATCAACCAAAAGAACCCTTGGGGGCAGGAAACTTTAATCCCATGTGGCGGGGTCCTTACGTGGTCAAACGTGTGTTAGAGAAGGGTGCTTATGAGTTAGTGGATTACGAGGGAACGACCTTGGCGGAGCCTAGAAATGGGCTCTATCTCAAGAAGTACTATGCATGATTTTCAGCCAAGGCTGGTTATTGTATATTAGTGTACAATTTTGCATAGTTAGGTCTTTTTCTTATCATGATCGGGTTTGTGATTAGTTTTCATTTCTTTTGGCAGATGTCAATGGAATCTTCCACCTACATAGGATTCACGGATGGTGCAAGCCATCACACTCAACACTCAGCCTCTGCTGCTTGGGTGATTTATACTCCTATGGGTCAGGTACTGTCTTCAGGAGGCGTATGTCTGCAGCCATCTTCCAACAATGTTGCCAAATATAGTGCCGTTATTGAGCTTCTATGGGATGCCATTTCACATGGTGTTCTCTCTCTTGAGGTACGTCTTGATTCGGAGTTAGTAGTGTCACAACTTAATGGTTTGTACCATGTTAGAGATCCGACGTTATTAAGAAGATTCCTACGTGTGAGATTATTAGAAAGGCAATTTTGACAATATAACATATATACACATTCCAAGAATTAATAATCAAGTTGCCGACTCATATGCTAACTACATGTTAGATTGGCATTTGTTTGATTCACAGTAAATTAATCACAAACACAATGTTTACACATGTAAATAAATAAACCGATCACCATAAAAAAATTATATATAAACATCCAAAATGTGGTAATACATAGTATCATAATACAAAATTGGGGCTCTCGAGCCACCAACATATAATACACGGTAGTACAAAATGTATACACTCCCAGGTGTCTAATCCTGTGGAGGAGGAGGAGGGTTGTGATCATGGAAGGTCACTACGGCTCTAGCTAGCCGTCGGAATAATCGCACCCATGCGCGTGGCACACCCACCACCTGGCGCTACATAGCCTCAGGCAAGTCCTCGACTTGTGCCATGGGAACCCTATGTGTTAGCCTCACAAAATTGGTATGAATGCTCTGGAGCATCCACTCCACATCCACACTCGTGATATCATCTCCTCTTCCCCTACGTCTATGACGAGGGAAGCCTTCCGGCTGCCGTGGTCCCACATCTACACACAAATGGTAGATGTCACTATGTATTGTCACGCAAAAATATGTCTTTTGATTTCATATAATCGAAAAACACAAAAAATTAAATAACTCAAAAATTTAAAAAAGAGAGGGTCGAGATTCATTACCTATATCGCCATATGCCGATCCTGGTGGTAGCGGCATGTCCGGGCCCCCTTAAAAATCTATCCCTGCATAGGGGTAGTCATCGATGGCAACTATCTATTGTCGCCACCACAGAAAGAAGTCAGCTGGATAGGGGTTGGCCACCCTACCTCCCCGCAGTCTGCATATCGCATCTACCCAACGCCGTTGGGCCGGATCTCGAACCCCGTGAAGAGGAACGTCCACTCTGGGGCTCAATCCTGGAGCACGCTCAAAGAAAAATGTGCTCAAAATACTGTTGAACCTGAAGTTCTGCACTCTACCTGCCTTACACTCACTGAGCTGATGTTTCATGTTGCTCAGTAGTGTAGTGCTCCAGTGATAAATCGTGGGTCTCATGCACTCCAATGCATAGAACATCAGAGGCCGTGAGGCCTGGTGGAGTGATTCCAAGCCTGCTATCCTGCCCAATGTCAATAGTATGGCCTTTAGGCCCAGCACCTGTATAGCGTTGGTAGGGACCTGACTCCCCACCTTCTCTGTGTCTGGATAGCAGTACACCGCATTGTACTTGTCGATAGTCAGGCCACCTCCTGGCCCACCATGAGACCAAAGGTTCACTACCTCCCCTCGTCTAGAAAGCCCTGTAATGAAGTATATGTCCTCCACCTCTATAGTGAGGGACATCCCATATATCTGGAAGGAATCAGAGTTTGGATCCTAGTAATCCACTAGCATTTGTAATAGTCTTGGTTTGGCCCTCAAGCCACCAAGACACCAAAACTTGTAGAGTCTGCATGCACGTAGAGCCTGTTGAGCCATTAGATCAGCCCTTACTACTTCCTCTACCTCACCATGTTCATGCTCTCTCCACTCTAGGACCATCCTGCACAAGAAATTACAAATTTGTCTATTAGATTGTTGAAAAAACCTTATGCGTGGCCTCATATGCGACTGTTTTCAAAACAACCGCGTATGTACGCGGGTTTGGGGGCATTTTCCACATATATCCATCCCTATACGCGGGAAAACCATCGATTTCCATGTGGGCCATGGCGCCCTTTTTAGTTTGGCCTAGAAATCTTAATTGACCATGGAATTGGCTAAAAATTGCATCAAAATGAAAGAGAAGAGCATGGGTAAATACCTGGAAGAAACGGTAGTGGATTCCGCCGGCTGGATCCCCTGGAATTCGTTGTTGAAAATCTGAGCTCAAATGGGTAAAAGTTTCAAATGTTTTATAATATTTTGAATTGTTTACTATTTATAGAATTTTTTCAAAAATTTGAAAATTTTTACCCCCTTTCCTATAGTTTTGACATTTTCTAACCATTTTGGACCGTTTTTTACTTAATTCATGTTGTAGAGGACCTTTTTCAGTGCCGTTTCAGCCGTCGGATTGACTCATTTGTGCCGATCTTAGGTATCATGTCTAAACTGGCATATAGGTCAGGTTTCATCATCGTTTCCATTTTGCATGACCTTATGACCGTTTCATCATAACCTTAGGTACGAACCCACTCTATTATGTCACAGAACCTTCTTGCTTTTTTAGGAGTGGCATGATATGAGTAGTAGAGCTTCACCTTACATGGGTACCCTAGTTAGCGCCTTATTTTCATTTGTGTCCATGCTGACGTTTTTCTCCTTTAGGGTGTGGGAGTCCGTTGTATAATATTTCCATGACATTTCGTAAGAGCCTCATACTCCTCTTGATCTTTTGCTGGCCTGTTTCCCTCAGGACTCCCTCATGTCAAGTTGTGAATGCATTATCATGATCTTTTCATGCCTTATTGAGCTTTATGTCGACTTCCCTGACATTGTGTTTTAGCCATATAGCCTGAGCTTGTTTCATGTCTAGCCATGCAGAGCCATTTTTTATATCCGTCGCAGCTTGTTTCCCTTTTTACCGGGAGGGGATTTTCCCCCGAGTGTCGATATCCTACACATGTATCCTTGCATTGAGCATAGGTATGTTCCACTGCTTGGAACTAGTTTGTTTTCCCTTATGACACTCGTCTCCTCCTAGTATGTAACTATAAAGCAATTTTATTCTTTTTCAAGCTTTTTAAATAATTGAAAAAGTCCAAAAAAATTTAAAAAGCCAAAAAGCCGGACAAGGAAAGATGTCATTAGAGGAAATTTCAACTCAAAATGGGCCTTTTAAATTTTATTCAAATTCCATGTCATCATGTGTTAGCCAATGAAATTGATTTAAATTTGAAATACCGTATAGGTCTTAAATACTTTTTTAATATAAATTTGGGGATAGGTATCATAAAAAAAACTACTTTTTTTGTTTGTATTTTCGACATATCTCCCTGTGTTTTTACTCAAATTTCGATCGGGAGAGCTCATTGGATGTGGAATTAAATTATGTATCCAACAAGTACCCACTCAGCATACTTTTGACGGACCCCGCTACCCCAAAAACAAGAAATATTTGAAAAAACAAAATGATGATGTCATCATTTCGTTTTTTCAGGTATTTCTTATTTTTGGGGTAGCGGGGTCTGTCAAAAGTATGCCGAGTGGATACTCATTGGATGCGGAATTTAATTCCGCATCCAACGAGCTCTCCCGATCGAAATTTGAGTAAAAACACGGGGAGATATGTCGAAAATACAAACAAAAAAGTAGTTTTTTTCTTTTCTTCCTCCAAAATTAATAAATATTATTTTATTATTTTAACTATTATTTTATTAATTCATTTTAGGAGGCCCATTTTGAGTTGAAATTTCCTCTAATGTATCTTTGGAAGCTGTCGATTCGTGTCGCCTTCGAACAGAGCACTGTATATCACATCCATTGGTTGGGTTATAGTTTGACTTTAGGAGCTGTACTCGTTTATCTGAGTTTATTTCCACCGACTGGTTAAGCTTCCAGTCCCTATGGAGCCTCTGTCGATGCCTCCTGTGTCGCAGAGATGTCCCAGTTTGTATATCAAGTCTATGCTGCCTTTATTCAGTCACCATACACCATTATGCTCTTGTTCAAAGGAAGTTGAAGCCTGAGTTGGCCATTCCTCAGTTATCTTTACTTTGGATGTCGGCCATTCCCGGTACAATTACTGGTTCATGCACCTTATGATCGAGTCCTTCCACATGATACAGCTTTGCTGAGTACCTCATGTTGGATGATGGGGGATGCCTTAATTCCCTCCTTCTAGCGGATTTCATCCCATCGAATCAGATCATTTATTTTGGGATTGGAATCTAGAGTCATTTTGAGTGCCTTGAGACTTGCAGTCATCAGTGGCAGGTTCTCTCGCCATCGACAGTCTTTGGGAATACATCAATGTCCCTTGATCGATGGATCCTCTCAAGTGTTCGACCTCAACAAATTTATTCACACTTGTTAGTTTGCACTCTAGTACCTTGATTCCCATTTCCATTATCGGTGGGTGATCTCGCGTTTGTTAACGGTATACATCAATGACCAGTAATCAAACGATGGACTACTATGTTCGACATCGACACCTCTATTCGCATAGTAGGACATGTACTCGTAGCGGTTTGTGTAGAAGACTTTGTAGATTGGTGGAATCTCTTATATGCTACCTCCTTGATCGTGCCATTGTTCATGAGATTTTAGCTCTCGTGACTTGATTCCAGTATATGTCAGACATTTCCAGCCACTATGGAGATCGTGAGTTGTTATATATCTTCAGCCATTATGGAGATCATGGTCCTTTATATATCTTCATCATGGAGAGTCTGATCTATGTATATTGTACATGGTGATGACCACTTATGTGATATCTTGTATCATGCCTATTCATGGCCATTGTACTCTTATGTATTCGGGACTGCTATATGTATTTGCAGTTATGTGCAGAGTTGTATCATGGTACTATGCTGATTGGGTGGCTGGTCTTCCATTTGGGATCCTTCATCACTCCACTTCTGGGATGGACTTATAATGTATTTCGGCCATTGTATGACCCCTCTGACCTCACACATTAGGGGGCATATGTTATAGCTGATTTTACCGTTCCAGGTGAATAACACTTTGTATGGCCTTCCCCTGTCCCGCGGCAGACTCTTAGACCCCATGGACCATTTTTTGTCCTTTGATGTTTTCTTGATCATCCCTAAAAACATGTGAAAAATTATACATGCGAATTTTAAACCTATAATCGTGTATATACGCGGGTTTGATCCCTAAAACCACGTACATCGGGATGTGTACAAAATACAAATCCTTTTGGAGTTTTCCTTGACATGGATCCGATTCATTTGACTCCTGGCCTTCCCTATGCCTTGAGATCGCTCGGATTCGACCTTTCATTACCCATTTCAAAAGCTATATAAGGAACTCTATGATACATTGAAGGCATATGAGAGAATTGAGAGCAAAGAAATTATAGTCCATTGTTGCCGGAACTTATGCTTGAGTCTGCATCCCTTTTGTCCCTTGGAGCACTTTTGTGTTCTTCCCAAGATTACCTTTTGCTTGTGAGCTTGCTATCGAGAGATGGAGGATTGAGGTGGTGGAGGCCCAAGTGGGGGATTCAATTTCTCCGGTTCGCAGACGTGCCATCAGAGGTTGTATCTATTGTAATCTCTAATTTATATTAATAGAAATATCTTTTCCTGTCCACTAATGTGTGTTTGAATGAATATTTTATCCATGGGATTATGTCAAATGCTTATACATTATTGATTATATATGCTAGAATAGACATAACACCATGATATAGAGAATGCTTGTATTGTTTACTTGTTGTTGAGGAAGTAATTTATCAATTCAAGCTAAAGTTAGAAAGCTCAACGGGGATCTACTTCAACCGTCCGGAATAAGATACAAGGTATGATCCTTTAGTGTTAGACATTTAATTTTTATTGCATATTGGAAAGGATTGATTTATGGAGTCAAGCTGTCTGTTGTGGTACCCCAAGCCATAGGAATTTCTCTCCATAACAGTTATATTGAGCAGTTAATTTTTTGCATTTTAGCTATAATGGGTGACCTTTGGTATTAGTTACTAGGTCCCACATTGTCCAAGTTAAGATTCAGGGGGGGTGTTAGGATTATAATCCTCCCTTGTCCAATTTGTCCAGTCACCTAGAGTCAATTTAGTCATTAATTGGGTCCACTAGTACTATTGGGTCCACTTGGCCTAATGGGGCCACATGTACCAGTCACTGGAGTGTGGGGAACATTGCTATAGGTTAACTACCACTTACTGCATGTGCATGCATTAGTTTGAGCACCTCCTAGACCAATCCCTACATTTTAGGAGCCACTGGGAGTCCTGACACCAACCTACTTTAGTTAGTTGGAGTTAGTACTAGTTAGTCTTAGTTAGATTCTGGTTACTTTCAGTTAGTTCACAATTAGTTAGCTAGTGCTAGCAATGCACGGCTAATGCATGGCTGCATGTGGAGTATGCACCTTTTCCCACCTACCACTCAGTTGCACTGAGTTAAACTAGCTATCACTGATTGATTGAGCTGTTGGACATCTGGGAGTTGATTTGTTGGACTCTGATAGTGATTTAGAAAAGTTCAATTAGCCATGCAATTAGGTAGAGTCAGTCAATTTGAATTCCTCTCTCATGCATTCGAATTGTCTGGTTATTAATACCAGTGTATTACATTGTAATTATTATCCAATTACTTTTGATTAATGAAAGCATTTACAAATGCAAGCCATTTTTTGCACTGTTTCATTCTTCAATTTTGAGTAAAATTGTCTGATCTATTTTGTGAGTTGTGTGTTGGTCCACAGATCTATGTGATCAATTTTATATGTTTAGATTAAGGGGTGTTAGTTGTAACCTAATCCATTAGGGTTAGTGAACAATCATTGGGAATTCGAAGAGACCACTTGGAATATGAAACCAATGGTCATCTCATTGTATTAATATGTACATGTGATTAATGAGAAATCATTATTTGACGCCTATTTTTCTGTCTTTGTGTGTGTAACTGCCTATTTTCCCTAATGGGCACCAAACATATGCAATAATTAAACTCTATGCACATTAAAATATAACAATGATTATGTAAATTTGATGCACATTGTTGTTGGGATGGCTCCGCTTACAATGTAGTTATGTTCATCTCTTTGACCATCTCATGGTACACCTTTTTTGAAATCCTTACTGGCATATTTTAGATATCGCGTCGTTCTTTCTTTGGAATTTTATAAATCTTCTTGAGAAAAAAGTACAAGGAAAAATGATAAATATTTATATGAAAATAATCATAGCAAAAATATTAACAAAACATGCTTTGGACTAGCATGTACATATTAAATAATTTTTTTTACTATTAATATCTTTTAAAATATTCTTTTTTGTTGTTGTATGATTTTTCCATTGTAAGTCTCATTGGTCTTAGTGCCCACTACTCCGGAATTGCTTCTTGTAGTTTAATTATAACCCGATTCTTAGGGTCATTGGATTGATTTTTGTATTGTAATTGGAAACTATATCTCTACGTTCTTTCCACTATATCCCTCAATGTTTAAAAAACTCCCCCCCTCTCATTAACTTCTAGTACCACTACAGTTGAATTGATGACCAAATCATCATCATTAACATTCTTCTTATTTTTTATTTTTTATCTTTTTAGGGTGTCCCATTTCCTCACTCTTTGTTCGTGCAAAACATTCAACAAATTTGAAATCCAAACTTTGAAACATGATAACAATTATTCTTGAGAAGCATTGTTAGTAAGAAGTAAGAAAAACTTATTTTAATCACTTGTTAATCCACATAACTCCTCGATTTGTAATAATTTATTAAAGTTTTTTTTTCTCTTCTTCACTCAAATTATGAACAATCTCATAGAGTTTCCTTAAATTTTTGCTCTTTATGACATGCATAAACCAATACACATGTTCAAAACATACATTTAATTCCAAATTATTGCTTTCATATTAAAATAACAAAAAATCTTACCACGCTATTTACGTCGGATGTGTTTCCCTCGCTCCCTTCACTATGATTTTTATTCTGTGATATTTTATGGGCCATATTTTATCAATGAACTCCTTGCATAACGAAACACAAATCATAAAATAATTTCTTACACAATAAGTAAATTATTTAAGGTAAAAATGTATTTAGGACAAACAATGCACACATTACATAAATTACACAACTGTGGGCAATATATGCCAAAAGGCACCGATGCGTTGTATATGTAGATATGCGCGATAAATGGTTTTTAATTTTTAATAAACAAATTTAAGTGGCGTGTTCTATAAATATAAACTCATGATCGATGCGACATTTTTGTAAAATGCGCACCGAAAAAAACGTAAGCATTTTTGAATTTTTTTTGACAGGGATAGTCCGGACAGGTCATATTTGAATTGAAATTCATTATGATATTGGTCCAAGAGTGACCAAAATCCCCATATACTAATATATATAACCAATAATCTTATATTTCTAATAATCAATTCTTATTCTGCAATAGAAAAATAAATAGAAAGGAAAAAGAAGGCAAGGAGGACCCTCGGGTTTGACTTGATAAAGATAAATCTAAAGGAAGAAGAAAACAAGGGTTTGCATCATTGAAGTTAAATCTTATATTCTATGTTTTATTCAAATATATTATAAATTTATGCCATTTGTTGATTCTTTTGAAGGAAAACTTACTTGAGATATCTCCTCTATAGAGTTGTTTGTGTCCTTGGGATCTTTTACAAAATTTATCTTCTAAGAAATCTCTCTCCAAACTCTTCCTCAATAAAATTCTCTTGCATATGT
Source organism: Pseudotsuga menziesii (assembly GCA_001517045.1). NCBI lineage: Eukaryota > Viridiplantae > Streptophyta > Pinopsida > Pinales > Pinaceae > Pseudotsuga > Pseudotsuga menziesii. The sequence continues at coordinate 542,319 of LPNX011234018.1, forward strand.
CACTCCTCAAACTTTTGGCTAAAAACGGTTTAGGGATTGTGATTTTATTTTATTTATAATCTCACCGTCTTAAAATTAAATTCCTGCTCTTTTTTTTTCATTCAATATTTTGACTAGTTGATGATAAATATGGATATACGTTTTTATTTTATTTTATACATCTGGTTTTCGATGCATAAATATCAACATATCACATCGGTGCACTATTTTTATACAGGCACACAATGTAATTTGTCATAAAATTCGACATTTTTATTTGCACATTTTTTTCTTGAAAGAATGGTAAACTGAGTAGTCAACTTGACAGCAATGTGATTTCTTTAAATAAGCACATTGGTGACACAAAAAGACAAAAAACGCAAGTGTAAACTTCCACAATGAATAGTCTGCAAAGGTTTTTGTTTTGCGTATTTCCTTGCAAATTTTCTTATTGATGTGGTTCTTTACATAGCACACTGGTGTGTATAAATTGTTATGATGCATCGATGTGCTTACAAAAGTTTTGGCGCACCGGTTAAGATATATGAAACTAGAATGTAGTATGTTTCCCAGATTATTTTTAAAGAGTGAACACATGTATGGATTGCATTCTTGACTCAACTGTGGGGGGGTGGGGGGTGGAGGAATAAATCAGATGGTTGATTCTTCAAATTCCCACTCATTCCATATGTTTCAAAGTTCAATTTATCCACTTCCCTCATCAATGAGTGCATATTTATTTATATCTAATTATATATTTGAATTTATGTTGTCTTTACACATGCATTTTAGTAATTGTGCATTGCCTTTTGTAGGATCCCTATTCCATATCAACTTTGAATGCACATGATGTTCCACCAGTCCCAAAAAGATGTAAGGTCTTATCTTGAGAAAATACTGTAGGAGTGTGGTACATAAAAATGGAAGGACACTTTACCCCACCAACTGTAACATGCCATCATCTAGTAACCATCCTGGACCAATGGTATTTTAGCATGAAATAGATCTCTTTTATGACACTCTAGTAGTATGTGGTTGTTCAAAATGTAATGGGTTGAATGTGAACCCTAGGAAAGTCACATTATCCCATTATATTAATGAATGTCTAACCAAATTTGATGGTTTAATACCCCCCACTATGGTCAATTGTCACGTCCCCTCCCCTCTACTCGTCGAGAGAGAGGACACGACTCGACTACTGCTCTGTCCATGAAATCGGGGTTCTAGCCTCATGAACATAATAGTAAAATACATTGAAATAAAATATATACACAGATGCAGAATAAATGTAAATATACAACGGAAGCAAATCTCATTCAACACATTCATAATGTTCATAATAATTCATAAAGCAAATACATTGCAGAATTATCACAAGAAAATACTTATCTTGAAAAGGAGCTTCCCAACAACTAGCTATGTCATTGCAACGTTCCACCCAACCATAGGCCAGTGTGCTCATCAATCTCTCAGCACCACTTCCACCCCCGAGATGGGCATGATTTCCATAAGGAACTAGGGAACAACAGGCTCACACATAGGCACACATATCAAAATTCATCCAAGCCAATCTACAATCGGATTTATCAGGATGAATTGCTAAGCTAGTGAGATAAACTAGAGATCTATGGACACCTGCACCAGATCTATCTAGCTTGACATCCACAATACCTACACACCCAACACAAGGAATTATTCCCTTCACTGCTACACAGTTCCTCAGGCCATATCTTCCCTTCCAGTTCTCTTCAAGGTGTGCATAGAATATTTTCCAGCCCCTCTTGATTTCTCAGTGAGGTTCCTCTCTTCACTAGGTTTATCAAGCTAATTTTGGGGCTCAAGGGTTTAAATAATTTCCCTCCCTATTCCTTGTGAAATCATGCCCCCATCTCTTTGTTGCATTTACATAGCTACTTGTGGGTACTTTTATTAAATTGCATATTTACATGATGTTCTCAATTTACAATGTGCCTAGCTAGCACGAGAACCATAGGTATCGATTTTAATTGTCGATACTTAAAATGCTAAATCCATGGCGGGGCCTTGGAATTTAGATCATCACCATGATTTAATAATGGTATCTACATCATATACAATTTTAATGCAATAGGGGTTAAAATCGGGATATTACATCAATGATCATATAGGTGAAATATAAAATACATGTAGGGGCACTTCCATATGCCCATTCTTTGAAAAGTTGGAAGCCAAATCAACATTGTTCCTTCCTAAATTAACCAATCCATCTCATTCTGTTGAGTCAACTAAGAGTTATAACGAGCCAATGTATGATATCAATACTACCCAAAAAATATCCACAAGGTGATCCAAAAAGTTGTATTAGCTAAGAGAAGAAATGTCTAAGTAGAAACAAAGGTCGATTCAATTGTTGGAGGGTAGCGATGACTTCTCTCTTCTTATCCATCTAAAAGGTAAATACTAAACCAATATTCCATGCATAGTATGTGTATGAATTGTTATGCTTCATGAAAATTTAACATGAAGAACCTATTATATATCGATGGTCATCCACGCACTCATGGGGATATTGTAGGGTTCATAAATAGCTCTAGGTGCTCATTGTTCAGTACCAATTGTTCATTTGAGGAACACTCCATTGACAAAAAACTCTTTATGAAAAATAAGGCATCCAAATTTGTTGTTGTGCATGAATTATTTAGTTTGTTTCATGGTGAGGAGTTGTGAATAAACTATAACTTTTGTAAACCACCAAATGCTCATAAAAAATGACTTGCATTGGGAATTTGTTTAGACGTCCCCTTGGGGCTTAAGAAAAATATTCTTGAGTAATTGTATTTTTTATTTTTATTGGAATTAAAATTAAGGTATTTCTTAGTCTCACATTTCTTTTATAAAGAGGTTGATTGCATTTGTTCTATTGGAAAATAATTATATACTTCTAATAAATGTTTCAACATGATAAATCCATTATTTTTACTAATATCATAGATTTAATGTTCAATATTTTTGCAATGAGTATTTTGATGATGATCAACATGTCTACCATCTCCCGTTGCACCATAGTACCATTTCAAATTTAGAAAAGGTCGCTAAATAGGAAGAGATCAGAGAAGAAGCATACAAATCATTGTTGAATCAACCACCTATTCAATTTCCACTACTTCTCGAGTCAAAAATTCAAAACATCTATAGTAACACTAGCTCTTAATGGGTTGAGAATAAAAACAATGATATAGAGGTTGGTATGGATGTTTTGTTATAGGATACCCATGCCATTGAGGGAATGTTGTTAAATGGATTCCAAAATAATGAGCTAGGGAACAATGCTAATATTGTCGATGCCTTCTTCGAAATCCTGAAAACTGCTTCCACCACCCTTGTTTTTGGGCATGGATCAAGGTCTAGTTTTAGCCTTTCGAAATATATTCGACCCAGGTTTAGTCCCTTCTCTCTTGCGCACAACAAAGCCCAATATATCAGGCCGATAGAGAAAATCCCAATTGATAACACCTGCGATGCAGGTGCAATCTCACCCGAGATATCTTTCTATTGGTAACTGCCATAACCAAGTTTCCATAGTTGGGTGGGGGATTTTGCGTCCCTCGGTATTTTACCAAGGTACTCGACTGAAGCCTGTGGATGGGTTATATATGCTTACTGTGCATAGTTAGATTGGGACACACTTCTTCCCTTGTAAATAATATAACGACAACCCCGTGCAACATAGATACATTGGACTTATAACAATGCGTTTGATATATTCAAACTCATTCATAATAAATTACATAAACATTCATTCACAACAACATATATAAATGTGATTCAAACACATTTGACATTCACACATAAACACATAATCTATTGTGGAAACCCATCTAGGAGAAAACCACATAGGTGCTCTTCATTTGGCATGAGAAATATATGGCACCCTTATCCTGCGCTCTAAGCTGTAGACATTATTCTAGATATTTCCTTGCTTATATTTACAAACCTCTCTCTCCTCTCATGATCTCTTATCTTCTACCATCGTTATTCCTCTACTCGACTCTACTAATGATCCACAACAGATCGAATCAGTCCCTTATACACTTCTGCGCACTCAGCTGTAGATTCTTGACTCAATGCACTTAGAAAAACTAACAAAACAATACAGAGTAACCACGAATCACATGTGTCTGGTGCTCAGAGAGTGTCTGACCCACATACAAATTGGGTTCCTCCTTTTATAGACTCTTTACAGACTCTTTACATGTCACTTTCTGAATCCGACTTTCTACATTTAGCCAACATGATGTCTTTCCTATTCTATTAACACATGACAATAGGCACTAAAAAATGAATTACAAAGATACCTTCATACATGTGGATTCCACCGAATCTAACCGACCTTGTACCCATGATATTTATGACCCGTCTCTTTCTAACAGTGGCGCCACTACACGCCTTCGGACATGGCTCCACTCCATCACATTATTCCTCTATTGCATCCTTTCCTTCTATCGTGGATTTTCTTTTTTTGCGGCTTCTCCTTCTGTCGTGAATTATTTACTTAACCTTCCTCTTTATCTATCTCTATCATACCTTATTTTCCTTCTTTTATTCTATCAGCTCTTTCTTCCTTCTTTCTGTCACAACCTTTCTCACAACTCCTTTCTCATCTTTTTCATTAGCTCCTTTTCATACTTAAGTAGAATTCTAAGTGAATTATGCTTACCTATCCCTAGGCCCAACAAGCCCTCGACACTCACCTGTGGCTTGTCCCAAGCCACGCAAATATTATTCTTCCATTTGTTCACTTGTGCCAACTTTTCCTTGAAAATCTTGTAAGATTTCTGTTACTCTCTCTGCTTCCTGTCACACTTCTTCCTTCGTATTCTTCAATTTCTGCATAAGGTTGGAACTAACATGTTTCAGCATTACCTTTTCAACTGATTCTACTACTTCTCACACCTTCTGATGTATAGGATGAATGATGCCTCTAACTCTTTCAACTTCATCCTGCAGTTCCTCAACCTTATCTATGCATTGTTGTTGTTGCATGCGCAACACTGTTACTTGCTATTGCAATTTTTCCATCTCTGTTGCCTCAACTATTTTCTATGTTAAGGGTAACTGCTTCATATAATTTTACAGCTGAGCTACCTCTGTCTCAGCTGTGCGCAACTCCTTTTCTAGTTTATCTAACTCCGCATCATCTATGAGCACTACCCAATATCGAGATACTTAGTCAAAATATTATCACACACTGCTTCTGTCTCTTCAATATTTTGTGCAACTTCCACTACTGCTTGCCTTCTATTCTCCAACACCTTAGGGGGTGTGCTTGGTCTTACTTGCACCTCAAGCTCTGCAACTTTATTTTAGATTTTTTTTCTATCTCACTAAGTCGAGCGATCTTGGCTTCTTGTATCATTTCCTTTGTTATTCCTTCCTCTGTGAAGTTTGTACAAGCAAGGGATACTACCTTGTCAAGCCTATGGCGTTTTTATTCCCATGTCATCATCTTATGCTTAGCCTCCTGTACTGCTTGTTTCATCTTATTAACAACTTTTTTTGCAGCCTTTTCCTTCTTAATTAATGTGCCTTCTCACACTTTTATCTTTTCCATTGCAACACTTTGCATTGCATATAACTCAAAATTTTCCATTAACGAGAAATCTATAGTTATCTAGCCTATGTACCTGGTGACATTGTTAAACTTCAGAGTTCCTAGATCAAGAAATCCTCCTGACATGACATTCTTATTGGCAGAACTGAAACTACTATTCCAGTTGGTTGCACTTCTAAAGTATTCAGCAGATCCTGCGACTGAGTGTTTGGGGCTGGATAGTTTATGACAAATTTAACATCTTCCACCGCTTTACAGACTTTGAGTAAGTAAAAAACCGTACCTGAAATATATTTTTGTCACTCCTATATGGTTTTGAAGCTTCTCTACGCAACTTCATCTATTTTCTCCATCATAAGTTGCAGGTCATGACTATCCAAGCTGATGGTATTTGCGGTTTTATCAGCTTTTCTTTTCTTCTTCCTCATGGACTCCGCCTATTACGTCTCATAGTCTTTTATTTTATTTTCTATATCCTGGTCTATCGGAGTTGAGCTAGAATGACTCTGTGGTCATTCTAAATCCTTTGATGGATTTTCTTCTTCATTTTCGTCTGTTGGGACTAGGGACAATAAGGCAGAATTCATGTAGAATTCTGCTTAAGTATGGAGAAGAGCTAACGGAGAAGAAGAAGGAGCTACGACCGAGGAAGCAACATAAAGGAAAGAAGAGAAAGGACGATGTGATAGAGAAATTGAAATAGAGGAAGAAGAGGAGGAGGATGCGCCAGATAAGGAAGCTAGGACAAAAGGATGGAGTGCGACACAGGAAGGTACGACATAATATCAGTAACAGAAGGCGTGCAAGTAGCATATCGGCTGGAAAATGACAATAAGACATAATACTGAGAAAGTGATAGGCCTTAACGATTGTGGGTATGAGCTCAGCTAGAGCTGATGGAAACCACACACATGAAGGAATCTCTTTAAGTCAACCCATTAGTGCCTCACATTAGGTGTTACTAGAATAGCAAAGAAATCCTGTTGGTTGGATATAGAAAGTCGGCTGAGAAAGCGACAAAAAACGAGCCTGTATTGAGTTTTTATTGAGTCTATATTGATTCGGTAGTGAGTCTTTATCAAGTATGTATGGAATCTGTATCGAGTCTCTAATGGGGATATAAAAGAAGGAACCCAAGATGTATTCGGGCTAGCCTCCCTATGGTTAGCTTGTATAGTTAGCCTCCATACAGTCAGTATTTACAGTTCGCTTTGAATTGCTAGACTTTCGAGCTGGAATTCGATTAGAGAAAGGAAGACTCTTGTTAGCTGAAGACCGTGAGCTCCTATTTAGTGGCTCTATATTGATGAGTGCATCGAAATAAAGGATTTGTAGATGAGTGCGTAGAAGAGTAGGAAAGTTCAAGTTGATCCAAGATGTGTGTGTATCATTAATAGAGTAAAGTAGAAAAGAAATAGAGAGAATATCAGAGAGAATGAGAGGGAGGAAGAGTGTGTGACGGTATAGAAGAAGATCTTAAGCATAGTTTTCAGCTTAGTGCGCAAATGAAAGGTGCATCTATTTCCTGATGCCAGATGAAGAGCACCTTGTGGTTTTTTCTTTGATGGGTTTCCACGTTATATTATGTGTATATGTGTGAATGCCAGATGTGCCTAAGATATATGTGTAAATGTTGTATCAAATGAATGACTGTAGGTTTTCTTACAAATGAATAGATGCATGATGGTTGCAATGTATTAATTGAGTATGATTATGTTGCATGTCTGCTATTGATTTAATAAGTTTCTTAAGAGAAGTTGGGGCATAGCCTAGCTATTGAACCACAGTGAACATAAATAATCCACCCCCAGACTTCATTGAGAGCCTTGGTGCAGAGCCAAGGTACTAGACACCCCCCCACCCAACTGTGGAAACTTGGTTTTGGAAGTTACCCATCCAAGAGAGATATCTCGTGTGAGATGACATATGTGTCACAGGTGCTGCCAGCTGAGCTCTGGTCTGTTAGACCGATATATTGGGATTTGTTGCACTGAGTAGAAGGGAATGAAGTTGGGTCGGGATCCCTGGAGAAGGGACAAAAGGAAACAAATGGTTCCATTTTCGGGACCTGAATCGTTGTGGCGAGGGATATGTTGTGGCAACCAATAAAAATGGAGATCCAAGATTGGGTGGAATCCAAAGAGTTAGAATTTGCATGAAAATAAAGCAAAGGATCTCGGTGGAACCCAACAGAGTGGTTGGGATGATACATATACATATAAATTCATGATATTTTCTTTTCTGAGTTTCCCATTGTGTTGCATGAATGGTTATTTAAGTTAGCAACCCAACAAAGAAATTTTTAAGGCAGAGAACCGAGGGAGTGGACTCCTTAGTTAATTGAACGACTGGAAGAAGTAAGAAACCCTGTGTTGAGGGCTGTATATTTTTGGATAGACAGTATCCTAGAGGGATATATTACCAAGTTTGTTGTTGACACAATAACCTCATATAGTGAGGTAGAGCAGAAATTTTTTCAAGGTCCACGCAGCAGATATCTGTCATCTTTAAAGACGTGGATAAACATGCTTGCATGTGAAAAAGGTATTTTGCAAATGTAACAAGACTGTATATAAATAGAGTGGCTATGTCTCAGCAAAACCCTAAAGTGAGAGGTTCCCAGGAGATAGTGGAACTGAACTAGAGTCAATATTTTTAAGAAGCGAAGAGAAATTCAGATCCGGTAAGCAAAGAAAAAATTTGTTAGGAAGAGGGAGTTGCAACACGAATAGAGAAGAAGAAGGACACGAGCTTGCGTCATACTTGGAAGAAGGGTCTTGTGACGAAGAAGAGGAATACTAGCTGCTCTTAGAAGGAGACGAAGAGTCAAAAGAGTCGACTGAAGCCCCATAACGAGAACGTGGTTACAACTCGCCTACAACACCACATCATTTTCCATAGGTAAGATTGAGAGACTTATCTCCAAGTACATCTATAAATACAAGTAGTACTAAGGCTGTAAATAGCAGACAAGGAAGTCTCAGTCGCAAAATTTTGTTTCGACTGTACCAACAACAAATACAATGGCTGGAGCTGACATTAAGTTACCAATATTCAATGGAAACAGGTTGGAATACCCAGAACAACATTCGTTCCTTTGTGAAGCTGTGTGGAATGTGCGACAAATCCAAGATGAGGATATCAAGAAAGCACAGATGATCACAACTCTGTGAGGTCATTCCATTGATTGGTACATGAAATTTTCCATAGTGCCAGTAAGAGTTGCATAGAAAACACTTAATGATATTTGAGTGGGTATGATAGATTAGTTCAGAAATACAAAGTCTGAATCACAATGCATCACTAAAATCAAAGAGATTAAGTAGCTACCAGGAGAATATGTCTGGGACTTTGACCAGAGATTTAAGACATTGATGGCCAAAGTGAGCTTCCAAATGTTAGATGTACATCACAAGGAATGGTTTATTTCCACCTTACTACCACATATCCACACCCCTTTGATGCAACGAAAGATTGTGTCGTAGAAAGAAGCTCTGGATATTGAAATGAAGTTAGAATCTTCACCGATTAGAGAATATGGCACGAGAATGATGTAAATTTAGTCGCAGCTGGCCAACCTTACTGTGCAGATCTAGAACATTAAGCGAGGAACAAAAATTCAAGAAGAACCATGGTGCACATGATGTAGAACATACGGACACCATAAAGGCAATTTCCCGATGCTCATGAAATATGTTGCAACAAGAGCGCCAAATCCATTAAACACCCAAGGAATTCCATGGTGTAGGATATTCCAGAATAAATGCCACAAGTTCAAAGAATGCCCGTACTTACAGAATATTGTAAGCATGCCAGCTAGTCTCTATTGTAACTTTTTTAGATCAGTAGGTCATGATGAAAAGGGCTGTAGAGCATTTCACCTACTACAAGAAAAGATGATGGATACCTACTTAATGAAAAATATTGAGTAGATGCAAGTTGAGCGAGTGTAGCCTCAGTGCCATCCTTCTCAATATCAACAACCGCTATACCCTCAGCCTCAGAACTAGCAGAATCAGTATCCTCAACAACAACAATACCCTCCGCAAAGGGGGGTGTAAACTTTAGAGGTTGAGGACAACAACAATGAGGAGGATTTGGTCGGGGAAGAGGCCAAATCATATGTTATAATTGCGGGAAGCCAGGACATTTTTCCCAAGATTGTCAAAATACTGCGAAAACTTGTGCATATTGTAAATCATTTGATCACACTGTTGAACAGTACCCACAACTAATTGCGAAATGGCAGGCTAGAACTGTCGTAAATCCCAATCCGGTGGAGAATCATAATCCAAATCCAAATAAGAACATTCAGGTGAACTCTTTCGAACCAAGAGAACCTCACATTGTTGTAGTCATGAGAGGAGGTGCTGCAATAGGTGTAGACCAAAATACATAGCAAGGACAATCGTAAGTGAGACCCGCGGCACAAAAGAAAGATCTGCTAGATTTCCAAAAGGAGAAATAAGTCTTCTTGGATGTGCGACTAGAATTTGTTGATGTTAATCAACCATTGACAGTTGGACAAGTCGATACCATGCCCGAATGATTTGAAAAACTAATCAGGAAGCCACCAATGAAAAAGGTTAGTAAGCTTAAATAATTTTTCAAAATTTGTTTAGCACTAATCAATGATAAAGATGTTATCGAAGAACTGTCAATACTAATAGAAGAAACCCCAGATGACCTACGACCTAAAAAAATAGTTAATCATATTGGGAAGAGACTAAAAACATGCCGAGAACTGTGAATGACTGCGTAGATAGGAGATTATGATATGGATTATATCATATTAGATTTGGGCTTGGATTTTAACACATTGGAAAGAAAAACATGGGATAGAATGAATAAGCCGCGACTGCACTGGTCTCCCATTCAATTAAGGATTGCAAACCAGTCAAAGGTTTTACCAATTGGTAGACTAACTCAAGTTCCTGTAGAAGTTGAAGGCTTAATAAAATATGTCGACTTCGAAGTAATTGACATTTTCGATGACACAAATCCATATATTTCACTACTGGGAATTGATTGGGAAATATAAAACCAAACCATTATAAAATTCAAGAAAAGCATCTTATCATTTGAAGATTATGAAATAAGGGTGGTTGCGCCAATTGATCCACTCGAAGGGCCGAGATATGTTGAGCCTGTACATAATGAAGGCCAGGGAAATTACCTATATCAGTTGTATAACATCATCTATTCAAAAGAATATTATATTAATCCAACAGCTAATGGGAAACTGAGTTGGCGGAGTGTAAGTTCATGCACATACGACTCAGGTGATTCCGTGTAGGGATAATTTTAAGGGCGAATTTTAGCCCAGTGGGCTATTTTTCAATGTTTTTCGCCCAAAAAAGATTCACCATTTTGCATTTTTTGAAGCCCTATTTCACCCAATTTTGATGGGGTAAAATTTTTTCACCCTAAAAATCGCCAAATTATTATATAAACGATATAAAATCCTTGGAAATTAAAATATATTTTGAAAAATATCGCCAATCATTTTATAGTTTGTGTTTTAAGAATTGGTGATATTCGCCAACATTTATACAGTTTTCAATAAGTATGGTTCCTTAAAATCATCCATGATTCCCTGGAAAATTGGCAGAACATGCTACATGAAGTCTCCATGAGACGATGTGCAAGAATCACAAGAGCTATCTGAAGGGTAGGAGCTGAAGCAAGTGCACTATTTTCATATGAAGGATTACCTAACCTTGCATCTTTTCTAGTGGAATTTGAAGAAAAATTCACAGAATCACAACAACTGTTCGCTTTGGACTATGTGTTGAAAGCTATGCCCGCTAGATGGTGGGGTACACACAAACAATCTATCTCCGAATGGACACATTGTAGAAGATTAATGGAGATCATATTTGGGGAAGAGTTTAGTTACCCTGATCAGAAGTATACAGGATTGACAGATCTTGTGAAACATATTGAGAATTCTTGCAAGAACTGGCAAGAATTTCCGTGACAAAAGTGGGTTCATCGATTCATCTACACTTTGGAAATGGTACCAATAAATTGGTACACATAAGTGGAGATGCGATGAGGAATTGTCGAATGGGAAATCTTAGCTGTAAGCTTCACCCAGAAATTTGAGTTCACAATTGAACACCTGACAGTTGACGATGTGCTACAAATAATAAATGAAAAGATATTTGAATAAATCCCAGTCGCAACCACAAATTTCCATCAATGCAGCATGAAAATACACAACTGGATGGAGTGCTAAATATTATTGGTGAGCTGATTGATGATGACCCACTTGAGATAAATATACACGAGTCAGAAGGTATGCATGTAGTGGAAGGATCTTCTATGTCCACTTACCAGTTTTTAAGACCACTTATTATTAAGAAAGTAAATATTGGGTTAGTTGAAAACCCAAAATTTGCTAATATTGGATATTACTAGGATGATGAGACTGTGGGAAAGATCACTAACTTACTACATGAATTTCAAGATCTATTCCCTACAAAATTTTCCGAAATGAAAGACATAGCTGGGGACCTTGGTGAAATGAAGATACCCTTGAGGCCCGATGCAAAACCGGTCAAACAAAGACCCTAAATATTAAACTCGTGCTACAAAGAGAAAGTTAATGATGAACTTGATCGAATGATAGAGGCAGGTGTAATAGAACCAGTTGAAGAATCAAAATGGACCAGTTTGATTGTAGTAGTATAAGAGAAGAAAACTTTAGGGGAAGTGATAATTTGTGTTGACCTCAAGAAATTAAATGATTCCTTCTTGCATGATCCATTTTTTACCCTATTCATAGATGAATTATTGGAGAATGTTGGAGGACAAGAAATATATTCATTCATTGATGGATTCTTAGGCTACCATTAGATAAGAATTGCAAAGGAGGACCTATGCAAGAATACCTTTGCGATGGAGTGGGGATGTTATCAATACACGGTAATTCCCTTTGGACTCAACAATGTGTCTGCAATCTTTTCTAGAATCGTAGTTGTTGCATTTAAATATTTTATACACAAATTTATTTAAGTCTACTTTGACGACTGAACAATATTTGGTCTTATAAAATATCACATAGGAAGTCTTAGAATGATGCTGGAGTGATGACTCCAGTATCAAATTTCCCTCAATTTAAGAAAGTGTATTTTTTGTGTGCATTTTGGAGCTCTACTAGGCCATATGGTCTGTCGTGATGGAATTTTGGTTGATACAGCCAAAATCACCATCATCCTCGAATTACCACCACCTATCACGGTTAAGCAGTTAAGAGAAACACTAGGACATACGGGATACTACATAAAGTTTATCAATGGATATGTAGAGGTGACTACCCCAATGGAAAGATTGCTAAAAAAAAGACACTAAATTTCATTGGACAGATGAATGTCAAGAGAGTCTAGACAAGCTGAAAAGCAAGATGGCTACTACGCCAATACTTGTATTTTTAGACTGAAAAAAAAAAATCATGTTCATGTAGATGCATCGTCTGTTGCACTCGATGTGGTACTGACGCAACCAGGGGAAGGAGAGATTGATCACCCCATTTATTTTTCTAGCAGGAAGTTATCGACTGTTGAGAAAAATTACACCACAATAGAGAGGGAAGGGATCACGATGGTGTATGCACTGCAAAAATTTAGACATTACTTGCTGGGTGGACATTTCAAAATGTACACTGACCATTCTGCACTGAAATATTTGGTCAATAAGCCAGTGTTGGGGGGGAAGATATGCCGGTGGCTTCTTATCTTCTAGGAATTTAACTTTGAGATAATTGTTAAATCGGGTCGATTGAATTTATGACCAAACCACCTATCAAGAATTGGAAGTGGAGAAGAACCTACTATTCTGGAAGATAATATTCTTGATGTGCAACTGTTTGTGATAACCTACTTTGATGATCAATATAAAGATATCATATAATTTATGAGTACAGGTTTTGCGCTAACCGAATTTACAACAACGCAGAAGAAACAATTAGTAATGTGAGCCGCAGATTTCCAATTGATTGCTGGCCACTTGTATAAACTTTTCCCTGATGAGATACTTCGACGATGTGTTTTGGAACATGAGCGCCCAATGATATTAAACGAAGCACATGCTGGTGTCGCAGGAGGCCACTATGCAAAAAAAAGACCATGCACAAGATATTGTAAGCATGCTTATGGTGTCCCACTATGCATGAAGATGCTCGGGATTATTGTTACACATGTGATATCTGTTAAAGAACGGGAAAACCATCCCGAAGAGATGAAATTCCATTAGTACCACAAAAAATATTATAGACATTTTATAAATGGGCTATTGACTTCGTGGGACCTATTAGTCCAGCAGGGAAACACACAGGAGCAAGGTATATTATCACTACGACTAAGTATATGTCTAGATGGGAAGAATCTGCGCTAGTAAAGGATTGTACTACTGTGACAACTGCGGAGTTATTATTTGAAAATGTTGTGACAAGGTTCGGTTTCCCAAATATATTGATTAGCGATCAAGTTATTCATTTTGTTAATCAATTGATTGAAGAAATAATTGGTGAATTCCAGATACATCATAGAAGAAAAACTCCATATCACTTGCAAGCAAATGGATCCGTCGAAGCCTTTAACAAGATTATGGAAAATGCGCTAACAAAATTCTGCAATGCGCAAAGGGATGGCTGTGATCAGAATATTTATGCAGTACTATGGGCATATCGCACAACATGCAAAAAGTTAACATGTCAGACACCATTCAGGTTGGTATATGGAGATGAAGTTGTCATTCCTATGGAATATATTGTACCAAGTTTGAGAGTTGCAACACTCATGAAAAATGACAAATGTTGATGTTGTAGAATAAATATTGCTTCAACTAATCAACTTGGAAGAAGAACACTTCATTGCAGGATTTCACCAGACTGTAGAAGAGCAAAGGAAACATGTGTGACATGATAGACACATTAAGAAAAAGCATTTTGCAAATGTAGGTCTTGTTCTTATGTATGATAGTAATTTTTTCAAGCATATAGGGAAGTTGCAAACACATTGGTTAGGGCCATATGTTGTTAAGGAAATCACCGAGGGAGGAGCAATGAAGTTAGAGAAACTAGATGGTACATAATTCAGAGGGCTCATATATGGGAGCCGATTCAAGCCTTATTTTGATAACTGTGATTAAGTCGTGAGAAAAAAAAGGGTGTTATACCAACTTGGCATAACCATGAGGGAAGGGAAAAGAAAATCACAAGGAGTGTCACTGGAAGCGTAAGTGGATGAACATCAATTCGCAAGGAGCACAACAAGAAGCTGCTGCAGCTTGAAAAGAGAAGCGAAATTATCACATGAAATAGCATACATAGGAAATTATGTGACGATTGGAACAATTAGTAACAAAAGTGTTGACAAGACCAATGTAAGTCCTTTAAATCCAAAAAACCAAGTGAATCTGATTGCCCCCTCTGTCATAAGTAGTTGGACGTCACAACAAAAAGGGATTGACATAGTTGGCAGCGTTAACATACAAATTTGAAAAGGCAACCCACATGATGGATTGTGTTGTCATGATACTACTTAATAATGGAGCGTGTGAATATTTAACAACCGGAACACTTGGATAAGTCTTCTACATTCCCTCACATTCAAGTTAAACCCCATAAAATGCCACATCGAACTATTATAGGAACACCGAGAGTTGAAGAAATACTGTGGGAGATGTATGTTGATTGTGAGTTTTAGTGCTAGTTCCCTTGGGGGCTCCGTGAATACTGTTGTTAAACCTATTATGGTTGAAGGAAATTATGTCGATTATGTTACATTACAAGCAGTAAATCGACTGGAAGATAAGTTGAATCTAGTCCTCCTTTAACTAATGATACGAACCAGCTTACCAAGGTTGGTAATGAAGAAGTGTGCTGGTTCCCGTAAGAGAAAAAATCTCTTAGAATTCTTGAGAAAGAATGCAGAAGCAATGGCTAGAATCCAATTCCAAGGGACATACCACTAAAGCCGCCAAATAAAACTATGTAAATAGTTTTCACAGTGCATAGTATCCATTTCTAGAATCCGCTAGTCTGAACTAGTGTTCAGATAGCGAAAAATAGAAACAAAGGTCATTGTCATCACCATCATCTCTGTAAATCACTGAAAACAAAAAAGGTGATGATGATTTCAAGAAAAATTTGAACTGGAAGACTCCAATGAAGGGAGGTAAGGCGTTGATAGGATGGTACACCTCACCAATAGTGAATCCAAGGAAAAAACTGACCATATACTGGATTGGGAAACTGCTGCAATCTCCAAGGTTTATATGGATGTCACATACTCATTCAAGCATGACTCCCATGAATATTCTGAAGGGAGGAAGGAAAAACATGGGATGAGCTTGAGCTAAATCCAGAAAAAAAGATAAGGAAGATTGGTAATAGTTATAAGTTTCCCACCTCCTCCGTCCTACTACTTTGAAACAATAACTACATTTGATATTTAGAAAGAATGACAGTATTAATAGATGCTAGAAAGACTCACAGTAAGTAGCAAAAACAAAATGAACATACACAAAATAATGTACATCATAAGGTGTGCAATGTAGCGGCATCAGTGGAGAAATTCATGCTGAAACATGTTAGTTCTGACCCATTGCTGCAAATGCGGAAGCCATAGGAATATTTTCAGAACAAAATCAGCGCAAGTAAAAACATGGAGGAATAGCTTCGAGTGGCTCAGGATGAGCCACATGTCAGTGTTGGGGGCATGTTGTGCCTAGGGACAATAAGGAAGAATTCATGCAGAATTCTACCTAAGTATGGAGAAGAACTAAATGAGAAGAAGAAGGAGGTACGGTTGAGGAAGCAACATACAGGAAAGAAGAGAAAGGGTTTTGCAATAGAGGAAGTGAAAGATAGAAAGAAGAAGAGGAGGAGGAACCGGAATAGGAAGGTGCACTAGATAAGGAAGCCGCGACAAAAGGATGGAGTGTGACATGGGAAGGTACGCCAGAATATCAGCAGCAGAAGACGTGCAAGTAGCATAATGGCTGGAAAACGACAGTAAGACATAATGCTGAGAAAGTGATAAGCCTTAATGATCATGGGTACAAGCTCGGCTAGAGGCGATAGAAACCACACGCGTGAAATAATATATGTAAGTCAGGTTGTTAGTGCCTCCCGTTAGGTGTTACTAGAATAGGAAAGACAACCCGTTGGATGGATATAGAATTTCGACTGAGAAAGCAGCATAAAACAAGTCTGTATTGAGTCTTTATCAAGTATGTATCGAATTTGTATTGAGTCTGTAATGGGGCTATAAAAGAAGGAACCCAAGTTGTATGCGTGTTAGCCTCCCTATGGTTAGTTTTTATAGTTAGCCTCCCTACGGTCAGTCTTTACAGTTAGCTATGAATTGCTAGACTCTCGATCTGAACTTCTGTTAGAGAAAGGAAGACTCTCGTTAGCTGAAGAGTGTGAGCTCCTGGTTGGTGGCTTTGTATTGCTGAGTGCATCAGAGTAAAGGATATGTAGCTGAGTGCGTAGAAGATTAGGAAAGGTCGAGTCGATCCAGGGTGTGTGCAGATCAATAATAGAGTAAAGTAGGAAGGAAATAGAGAGAATATTAGAGAGCACGAGAGGGAGGAAGAGTCTGTGAAGGTAGAGAATAATATATTAAGAAGATTCTGCAGCTTAGTGCACAGACGAAAGGCGCATCTATTTCCTCATGCCAGATGAAGAGAACCTTATGGTTTTTTCCCGGATGGGTTTCCACGTTATATTCTATGTATATGTGTGAATGTTGAAAGTTCCTAAGATATATGTGTAAATGTTGTATCAAATGAATGACAGTAGGTTTGATTACAAATGAATAAATGTATGATGGTTTTATTCTATTAATTGAATATGATTATGCTACATGTCTGCTATTGATTTAATAAGTTGCATAAGAGAATATGGGGAACAACCTAGCTGTTTAAGCATAGTGAACATAAAAAATCCACCCCTAGACTTCATTTAGCTCCTTGGTGCATAAACAAGGTACTATACACCCCCCCATCCAACTACGAAAACATGGTTCTGGCATTTACCCATCCAAGAGAGATATCTTGAGTGAGATGAAATCTGTGTCGCAGGTGTTGCCAACTGAGTTCTACTTTGGTGGGATGATATCTTGGGCTTTGTTGAGCTCAACAGAAGGGACTGAACCTGGGTCAGGATCCCTAGAGAAGGGAGAAAAGGAAACATCATCGTTTGGCAGTGGCTGAATCTCTTGTCGCAATTCTTCTTCTTCTTGCACCAGTTTCTCTTCTGGAACTGAGATGCACCATTCATCTGGCCATTCTTCCATAATTTCTGCAATATCTTGCTCTGATATCATGAATTGCGTTGACAAGAATTGGCAATGTGGGTCCTGGCGTGGCTGCATATTGACATGGTGCTCGCTAATCTCGAATCTAACAACTTGTTGAAAGCGTTAAACAATGGATTCATCCAACCTACACATGTTCCTTACCTAGTGCCTTATATCCTCCCCATGCATAAAGAATTCAAAGTTATTTTCTGTTTGTTGTGCTTTCCTATTCTGGTTGAACCAAAGGTTTTGGAATTGTGCTCCTCTGCAGTTCATCGCCATATCTACCCCTTGGTAGTTCGGTGGGTCGGACCATGCAATAAATTAAATTACGATTAACAACAACGAGTAGTGAAATGCCTTATCATCCTCCTGCATGTCAATGACATATTGCAACAGTTCATTCAACAAGAACTGACACTAATTTATATGAACTCCCTCTGCACAGAGTTCAACCAACGCAATTTCTCTTGCAATGCATTGGTTTGGATGCAAGTTGCGTAGTAACTTCGAGCCTAATACCTTCACAACAAAGAAAATGATATAATTATTGATGGAGGCTATCTAAAAGCCTCTGTTATCTCTTGTTACGTTGTGCTTATCCTTTATCCCTACAACTATCAATGCTTCTTAGTCCTTCCTTAGAAGTGTCATTGGGTCCATTCCAACAAATGGTAGGACTGTGATGAGTGCAAAAAGTTCAATATCCACAGGTATAGGCTTTCCAAGACATATGGAACCCCCATGAAAGAACACCAATAATTTCTTAACACAAGTTTTTATTGGTATGCTGTGGCCAAAATGTGGCATATATAACAACAACAATATGTCAGAATGTCCCAATCCTCTATCCCACTCCTTTGGGAAAAATCACTTGGGTGTATCTAGCACGTCTTGCACAGTATCCATATAATTCTGGTGATCCAGGTATTTTTTCTTCTTTGTGTCATGGTCAACAAAAGATAATTTCCGTAGGTTCAACATGATATCCATCGACACCTTCACTCCTTTTGGAACCAATGGTTCTATCAGGAGGGCCCCTATTTTCTTTGGGGTTTTGACTTTCGGTGCATCACTACGTCTGGGATGAATGTAAGGTTGAAACACATTTATTGTCTTAGGATCTTCATCCTCTGGTGGGGGTGGTGCTAGGGTTGTGGATGCTTTTTCCTTCCTCTTCCGGTTACCAGTGTGATTTCTCCATTTGGTTCTAGACGAACCTGGTCCTTTTGCATGTGCTTTTCTCGACGGACTACCAGGGTTTGGATCCAACACTGGAGTGACATTTTCAACAGCTCGTGTTGTCTATGCAACAACTGGTGCACTCTGTCCGGTAACTGGAAAAACTTCCTCCTGCAATGGAATATAACTACCAATATCCTCCATGACTATCATAGGAAATGCAGGATCAAACTCAACTATACTTATGTTGGATATGGGAATGACCATTCTACGAACAGCTCTCTTGTTTATCAAGGTTGTAGAAAATCAACATCTCTTCTCTCTTGCAATCGAATGAAATGAACTTAGGCACATAGGATGATAACGTGTAGCCATTTTGCGCAACCTATCTTTGCATGCACGAGAAATGAATAGAAAGGAGTACGTCCTTTCAGGCACATGAACATACCATCCACCTTATTAATGAAACTTCTATTCTATGCCACCAATTATCTGTTAGTTCAAATGGTAGTTATTTCCATAAATCCATAAATGACCAAAAAGAATGCCTCTATATTTTCTCGGCTTTTCTAAATTAATGACCTCCAGCTTATCATATCCAGGATTTCAATATCTCATGAGACAACATCACACTCCCTGCGACTTGGATTTTATATTTTCTAGAGCACAGTTCTTACAAAAGTGGCGCAGTCCTTGCGACCAAGTTTCTTCCTTCAATGAAGTGTCTTCGCAAAACTTCATGTCTTGCAGTGCGACATACTAGCAGTTTGAAACCACAAGTTTTGTCTTATCGTTCTTTATTTTCTCTCTTTTATTTTTATTTTCTTTCCTCTTCCTGTTTCCCTTTTTTTTTATGTGACCAAATTGCAGCTATCATAATATGGTTTCAGTCGACTCTCATTGACTAGTCCTCTAACTTCTATTCCAGCTAACTTTTGTAGTTTCACTATTCCTCCATCAATGATCTATTTGACAAATTACGGTCCTAACTAGTGGGTTTTTAACTTCCTTGGGTGCTTGAAAAATTCACTATCATACATAAGAACAAGACCTCCAACTTGAAACTGCTTGTTCTTAATGTGTCGATCATGCCATACCTTCTTTCTTTGATTTTCAACATTTTGATGAAACCCTGTGACAAAATGTTCCTCTTCCAACTATACTAAGTAATATTTCTTCAACAACATCCACATATGTCATTTCGGTGATCGCAACAATTCTTAGAATCGATACAATGTACTCGATATGAAAGACAACTTCTTTCCCATACACCAACCGAAATGGAGTTTGACCTGTCAACTTCTTACATGTCATCTGATATGCCCATAATAATACGAAAATATGCTGGTCCCACTCATCTCTTCGGGCACTACAAACCTTTGTTTTTATCTTCCCTGTAGTCTCATCATCCCAATAATCTCCAATGATTGGTGAACTTTGGATTTTCAAGCGAGCCAATATTTACTTTCTTAACTTTGAGTGGACTTAGGAATTGGTTGCTGGAAATGCCAAATCCTTCTATTGCATGCATACCTTTCGACTTAGGTATGTTTATGTCGAGTGGGTCATCATCATCTGTTTCTCCCGTGAAATTGTAACATTCCATCCAATGATGGATTGTTGCGCCGCATTGATGGAAATTTGTGGCTGCGACATGGATTTCCTCAAATATCTTCTCTTTCATTATCTACAGTGCATCATCAATTTTTGGATGATCACTTGCAAACTCAAATGTGTGTGTAACTATTGTAGCTAAATATTCCCACTCGAGAGTTCCTTGTTGCAACTCTACTTATGTGTACCATTTCCTTGGTACCATATCCAATGTATGTATAAAGCGATGAACCCATTCTTGTCGTGGATACTCTTTCCATGTCGTGTGACAATGCTCGATATGTTTGCTAGGATTTTTCAATCCCATGTACTTGTGATCATTATAAGTGATCTATTCTCCAAATATAATCTCCAACAATATTCTGCATTGAAGCCATTCAGAGATATATAGTTTATGTGTACCCCACCATATAGTGGGTGTAGCTTTTAGCACACAGTCCAAGGTGGAAATTCATAGTGATTGTGTGACTTTTGCTTCAAATTCCACCATAAAAGATGTAAGATTAGGTAAACCTTTGTATTTAGGTAGCTTGCTTTCCTCGACTCCTACCTATCACATAGATCTTGTAATTCTTGCACATCTTAGCATGGAAACTTCATGCATATGGTTTTGCCAATTTTCTAATGTTTCACCAGAATCAAATGTACAGGAGATAACACTCCACCAACTCAGCTTTCCATCAGCTATTGTATTTATATAGTCATCCCTTGAAGACATGATATTATAAAGCTGACCGAGGTAATTACCTTGGCCTTCACTATTCACTAGCTCAACATATCTTTGCCCTTCGAGGGGATCAATTGGCGTGACCACCCTTATTTCTGAATCTTCAAATGACAAGATTCTTTTCTCAAAATTAATTATGGTATGCTTATCTATTTACCAATCAATCCCTAAAAGTGTGGGATATGGGTTTGTATCATCGACAATGTCGATCACTTCAAAGTCTGCGTATGTCCTCAATCCTTCTACTTCAACTGATACTTGAGTCAGTTGACCAATGCGTAGGACCTTCGACTTATTCGATAGCCTTAGCTGAATGGGGGACCATTCCAGTCACAGTTTATTCATGCTTTCCCATGTATGTATTGTCAATATATTGTCATCAGAGTCCAAATATAATATGATATAGTCCATTGGCATACTATCCTATTTGCACAGTCATTCACAATTCGTGGCATGTTTTTAATCTTTTCCCAACATGGTTAACTATTTTTTTCGGGTCGCAGGTCTTATGGAGCTTCTTTTATGAGTGCTGTCAATTCTACGGAAGCATATTTATCATGGATCCGTGCTAAAAAAAAATTGAAAAATTCTTTGATCTTACTAACCTTTTTCAGTGGTTGCTTCCTGAATAGTTGCTCAAATATTCCAGTCATTGCCTTTACTTTTCCGTATGTCAACGCTTGATTGGTATCAACAAATATTGATCGCAAATCCAAAAATAAATCTTTCTCCTTCTGTATATCTAATGGTGTTTTATTTTGTGCCTCCGGTCGCACTTGCGGTTGTCCATGCTGCGTATTTTGATATGCTCTCGTCACAACACCTCCTCTTGTAAAGATAGAAATATTTAGCTCTCTTGGCTTGACATAAATCATTTGTATGTTTTGGTTGGTGTTTGGGTTTAGATTCTGCACAGAATTGGGATTTCCCACAGTTCGAGCCTTCCATTTCGCAATGAATTGCGAACACTGTTGATCCTAGCTTTGTCACTATTTTTGGCAGTTAAATTACATGTTTAAACATATGTTTTGTCATCTTTTTGCATATTTTCTATCTTGCATCTCACTATTCAGCCCCAGGTACGAATGAATTTAAGATTTATGTAAAATCCATTTATTATTATCATTTCACGATTTTATAGATTGAAATTGACATTATTTAGGAGCACGTTTGATATATTGGTATAGGAATGCATTTGTTTGCAGGTTACGACCTATTGGATGAGCTAATGAACAGCCTAACACGTCAACCCTAGATATGCGCATAGCATATCCAGCTCACCGTCCAGCTCATCGTTACACCCGCCCAACCAACCGTGCATTGTTAATGATAGATTCTTGAGCATTGGAGGATGGAGGAGCTTGCAACTGTTTTGTGTCCATGCGTTTGGATGATAGCATGGCTTTCGTTCTAGAAGAATCGCCAGCACACTACCTCTACTTGACACCACACCATTAGCCACGCCAAAGAAGGAACCATATGCCACATCACGCACGACGAGGAACCATCGCGTGATGGGGAAGGAATAATGCTGTGTGTTGGTGTTTAAACTGTTATTTGTCATAATGGCTAACTTATCTTAGGAGCGGTCAACCACTGAAAGGGTCGACCCGCTCATTCTTTGTACACGCTATATCTATCGGTCTCTGCGTGAGAGCGAGTTAGCTATTTTTTAGTCAGTTCTCATGCAATCAGTCGTTGTTAAGAACTTTGTAATATTGTTCCGTATTTTTAATAGAAGATATATGTTATGTTGTATATGATTGTGTTCATGTAAGTGCTAGCCAGGAATCACCCCTGATTGCTGAGAGGGCCCCTCATCAACCATAGGTTTCTTTTCTTGTGTAATTTCGTTATCTTTTCCTTTGTAGTTAATATAGTTTGGTTTCAAGTCTGTTTTTGAATTACTGTAACCATTTATTTCACTTACTTTATGTAATGCTGTGTGAATTAATATAGTTTTATTTTCCAAAATCAAATAGCTAGTTGCGCGCATAGTTTGCTTTCAATTCATTTCTAGTATTTTCTAGTTTTCTGTTCAATTTTATATTGACAAGTATTAAAATAGATTTCTTTTATCAAGTTATAATAGATTCAATTCTGTTCATTTCCCTTTCTGTTATAAGTTTATTTAAATTTCAGTTTGTTTCTTAAAGTAATATGCAATGATTTCTTTATATTTATGAATTAGTTCAAGAATTACTTCGTTGTCAAATTTAGTCCTTAAGTAAGTTTATTTACTGCCTTTATGCATTTTAGTTGCATGTGCACAAATTCAACTGAAGATTAGATCATTTAGGTTATTTTCTGTTATTTTAGTTGTGCAGACTGTCATTCAGACATCCTGTTTAAACTGTCAATCAGACACCCCTTTTAGACCTGCAGTTCAATCTGTCATCCAATCTCTCATTTTGTTTTTAGAGTTTTTAATGTGTTTTGAAATTTTTTAAAGCTCTGTTTCTTTAGTTTCCAAAGTGTGATTTGACTATAATAGTTAGATGATAGACTTATTTAATATTAAGACTAAAAGTTAGGTTGTTTTAGATTATTAATTAAAGTTTTATCCTTTCACCTTGAACATGTTTTGAGTTATGTTATGTGTTGTTTCTTTTGTTTATTTTTGATTCCTTTGACTAATACTGTTGTAATTTTTTGTAATCATACCTTTGGATTGATTTATGCGTTTGCATGTAAAACTTAGTATTAGATGTGTTATCCTTAGGAAAGTATACTAGTACCTTGTAGATTGTCCATAGCAATAGGAACTATTTCTTTTTCATTGTATGATTACCGAAAAGAAACTAGTAGGATAGAATTCAAAACTATTCTTATTAAGTTTTCTACTTGCTTATCTTATTAAGTTTTCTACTTGCTCCTCTTATTCAGTTTTTCTACTTACTTATAAGTTAGGTATTCCTTGCATCCTAGTATTTCACTTGAGAAGTTAGTTGTTGATAGTATCCTCTTTCAGTTTGAAGTTATTTGTTTATAAAATAAATGATCAATCTAATCATTGTCGCTATGCTTTTAATATAAATCTTCTTTGCATAATTAGTTCTTGAAATTATTCAATAAACTTTACTAGAAAGGGTAGTTCTTTAGTAATTGTTTATAAAGTAGAGTGGTGTAATTTTGATACTCTAATCTAATATTCTGTTATGGTTCAATCACCTTAATAGTTGAATTCTTAGGAGTTTGACTCGGTTTTTCATTTTAAAAGATCTTTTGATGTTTTGTCTGTTAAAATATTTCCACGACACCATAGGAATCCCTCTACCTTTGCATATATTTTGTGTCAACTCTAAGCCTGCCAACCCAAGTCGATAATTAAATATTAGGTGAATTAATCAAGATGATATAACACCCAATGTTTTGGCACCATTTCCGGGGATTTGTTCTGTAAGGTAGAATAGATATGAAGTTTAGTAGTAGGCTGGTGGCGGGGGAGTGGTAAGACAAGACGTAAGAACCTGCGCATATGTTTTAACATGCACCCCCAAATCCAGTAGTAGTGGTATTAGTAGAATAGGTTTCCCTTCAGTTTAGTTTCTCATGAATAGACCTATAGATTCTAAGGGTAGATACGTTAGAAGCAATTCTCAAAACCTTATTAAAATCCCTACTAACCTTTATGGGGGACAAAATACCCCAACCACTAACTCAATGGAAAAGGTATCGGAAAACCCACATAGGAAGTAGTTCTTTTTAGAGTCCTAAAGATTTTATAGGAGAAACCCTAGACAGGGAAGAAATCCTGGCAGGATTCCCTAAGGATCCCATTGCTGAATAAATTCCAGGGGGTCAACCTTCAGAAACCCTCAGCCCTCCACTGGTGCAAGATCCAAATAATACAGCTTTTTCACTAGTAGGAGATTCAAATTTCATTGACTTTGTTGATCCTGACCAGGTAAAAGCTCTCTTTAGAAACCCCATAGATATAGTTATCTCACAAATTGAAACATCCAAAGTAGAACCTACTTTCCCTCTCAGATTCAATAAAACCACGGTTGATCAGAGGAAGATCTCTCCCGGAAAAGAATCTTGGGACTCCCCCTTATCACCTCGAAAGGAGCCTCATAGGTATATTTACGTTAGAAATCCAGACTATATGGAGAGACAGGGAGGGAATGAATATCATGATTAAGTTAGAAATGATGAAGGAGAAGGGGAAAATCAAACTAAGGCTACCTTTGGGTTTCCTATTTTAGACACGGTACAGGATGTAAGTATGAAAAAAATCCCTCCTTCCTCCTTACCTAATTTCTATAGAAAAAGTAACAAGGACCCAGACACATTTTTGTTTGAGTTCGATATCCTTTGTAGGAGATACAATTATCTACAAGATGCTCACAAACTAAAACTCTTTCCCGCTACACTAAAAGATTCTTCCTTGATATGGTTCATGGGATTAGGCAAATCCGCTATCAAGACTTAGGATGATATGAAAAACTCATTTTTGTGAAAATATCAAGAGTATTGCAAACCTAAGAAATATCCACACGATATATTCAAGATACAACAAATTGAATTGGAAATCCTAGAGGATTATCTCGAAAGGTTTGTTTATACATTGCATAAATAAAAATATAGTGACCTCTGAGAAGATGTAGTACGTACACTTTTCCTTAGAGGGATCTCCGAGGACTTGATAGAAAGTCTTAATCTCATGGCATCCGACGATATTTCTCATAAAAATTTTGCACAAATTGGTGAGATGTGTAAAAATTATTCTAAAAGTAGGGGGAAAGTTGGAAATTTTTTTTGGGAGCCTTATAGTAGAAATGTAAGAGGAAACAATCCGAGGTCAGGTGGAGTTACAAGGGTAGAGTTAGGAAACCTATTGGAGAATTTAAAGATTGATATCTTAGGAGAAATGGGTTCCCAAGTAGATGATTTACAAGCTAAGAAAATGCAGGATGAAGAACGAGCAACAATGAGAATTTTTTGTCCAAGATGTAGGACCAAACATCCCCAAAGGGAATTCCCATTAAACACCATCTCCATATGTCGCATCTGTATGAAGGAACATCCAAGAAACAATTTCATGTCGTTTCCTGGGTTGCAAGCCATCTATAAGAGTGGCGATGTAGGTGAAACATCTAGGAGGCATCCTTGGCAACCTAGAGACCAACCAACATACCAGAACTTTCCACCACAACCCCCACTGTATTATCCTCCATGCCAACCACCTCAACAATGGAACACCTCAAGTTGGCAGAATTGGCCACCTTAGTACCCTCCTCCTCAATTTCCGCAGCAACAATATTGGTCACAAGGGTGGAGAGGACAGACATACCCTCAGTCACAACCTATCTCTGCACCAAACAAATTTCCAGCAAATTTCGCCTGGATTTGTGCCTCCAGTTCTTCTCATTGCACAACAAACTCATCACTTCCAGAATACAAACCCTCCATGACTGACATTATTACCTGCACAACCGATACCTAACCCAAATAATAAACCAACTCAAGCTCTTAACAACATTGAGTTGCAAACTCTTCCATCATATCTTATTTCAACTGTACTTGTACATGAAATTCAATTACAATTTGGAAGAGTTGTAAATGACAAACCCAAGCCATTAGTCATCATTCATGAGGAAAATGAAGAAGAAGAGGATTCAAATGAACCCGTTGGAGGATGTGAACATTCCGAAGATTCCAGTACACACCCATCCTCCGCAAAAACCCATTCAGGAACAAAGGGTTCCTCCATTTCTGGAAAGATTAGTAATAAAAAAACCTGTAGTTCATCCTGAGTATGATATTTTGAATGAATTAAAGAATATATGTGTCAAAATTCCTCTATTACAATTTATCAAGGACATACCAATCTACAACAAGGTAATAAAGGAACTATGCATTAAAAACCCATGGAAGAAGCAAAAGGACTCGCTCACACTTTATGTTATAGGATAGATGCCTGAATGTATGATAGATCAGTCCCAGATTGCAAAATATACAAATCCATGAACCCCAATAGTGACTATAGTTGTAAACAATACCACCATAGAAAATACATTAATTTATTTAGGATCTTTCATCAACATAATGACCACAACAGTTTGGAAGTTTTACAGTTGGGACAATTTCTCCAACCTACCCCTTCCATCCTAGAACTAGCAGACCATACTACAGTAAAACTTGTTGGAGCCCTGGATGACATTATTGTATCACTAGCCTCATGGGAATACCCTGTCGACTTTATGGTCATAAAATCAAAAGATCCTTCTAAAGGGCATCCTATTATCTTGGGAAGACCATGGTTAGCTACTACAAATTCTTTTATAAGATGTAGGGATGGAGATGTGACTATTTCTAATGGGTTGTCTACACAGAGACTTATTTTATACCCCCTAGCACAACCAATAATCGAAAAATCATGTTGGTTAAAATTTTATTTCGGAGATGAGGAATTTGATGACCTCTCCCTCCCTAGTGATTTCTACTGGGCACTTCAGGAGCAAACCACTGAGAATGTATTAAACTAGTTTGTTTCTTCAACAAATTGTATAGATTTTCCTCAGTATTTTTCTCAATTCGATCAAATTTTTGGAGACGAGTTACGAGAGAATATGGCTCTCTCAATGTTTACAAAAATACCTTGTGTCTTCACAATTGAAGAGAATACATGACCCTATACCATACCTTGTGAAGTTGGCCCTGAAAAATTTCTACATGTAAACGCAGGGTTAAGTGAAAACCAACAACCATAGCTGCTTGAGGTTCTTAAAAAACAAGATGGAGCATTTGCATGGGAATACAATGGTATGAAGGGTATACACCCTGACACTTGTATTCACCATATTTATAAGGATCCAAACATTTCACCTGTAAGGCAGCCTCAGAGGAGGATGAATCCTGCTCTAAAAGATATAGTAAAAGAAGAATTAGAAAAAATCCTCAATGCTGGTTTCATTTATCCTATCTCCGATTGTAAATGGGTGTCTCCTCTATTGGTAGTCCCAAAGAAAGTCACAGGGAAATGGCGTATTTGTGTCGATTTTAGAGAGCTAAATAAAGCCACCCTTAAAGACTACTTTCCTTTACCTTTTATTGATCAAGTGTTAGATACCCTGTCAGGTAAACAATATTTTTCCTTTCTTAACGGATATAGTGGATACAACCAGATTTTAATAGCACTTGAAGATGAATACAAGACCACTTTTAAATGCCCTTGGGGAACATATTCTTATAGATTTTTTCCATTTTCCATTATGTAATGCACCTGCCACTTTTCAACGAGCAGTCTTAGGAATTGTTTCTGATCTTATACATGACTGTGTGGAAGTATACATGGATGATTTTACAGCCTATGGTAATACTTTTCAAGAGGCTCTTGACAACCTCGAGAAGGTCTTGATCTGATATCAAGAAATGAATTTATCCCTTAGTCATGAAAAATGTAAAATGTTACTGACAGAAGGTATAGTTTTAGGACACCATATTTCCTCCCAAGAAATTAAGGTAGATCCTGCTAAGATCAAAGTAATTGTTGTCCTTCCCTCTCCAAAAAATAAAAAAGAGTAAGAAGATTTCTTGGTGTTGTCATCAGATCTGCTCCAACAAAATTTATAAATTTTTAGCAGCACACAAGAAGGTTTCATTTAAGGTGGCCTTCAATTGATCCCACGGGCTAAATTCAAAAGCTTATGCTCTGTTCAAGAATTTGTGAAAATGACAAAATTGCCAGTAAGAATATACTTCAATTCAGAGGTATGGAAGAGATCACCCAGGTGTTTAATTCATGTGTGTTCGAAATTTGGTGAGAAAACAAAAGCTTGAAAGAGAACCATGCTAATTGTATGTTGAAGGGAAGCATGAACCATCTGGTACTTCCAATACACATGGATTTAAATTAAATCTACATGGCAGCATGAACACAAATGATGTAAAAGTGCAGAATGGCATTATCTTACGGCAATGGCTTGGATATAGTCCATGGGTAGTAGACAAAATTGAGAATCTGCACATTTTCAAACAAATATTGGAACTAATGGAGTGTGCACACTCACAAGGAATGCTTTTAGGAAACATTCGCCCTTCTTGTTTTGTACTCTCATCATTAAATTGGGTATAATTTCTTGAGTCTCCGGCAAGTCAAGTGAATCTCGAATGCTCCAAAGATACAATTTGCCCTTCTACTAACCCCATAGATCACTTGTCAAAGCCCCAGCAAATGAGAAAGCATTGCAGACAGTATTTATTAACAGGAGTTGTCCAAGGCCATGGGCATAGTGATAGATGTGATTTAATGAATAAATCAGTAAATATTTCTGACACAGGTTCAAGATATTCTTGTAGAACTTCCTCTGTAGATCAAAATATTGCTCAAACTGATGAATGTGAAGCAAATCCTAGGGCATCATGAACAATTCCTTTTGTCTCTAAGGAAATTGGTCATCCTTTAGGAAAGTATGCTACCTTTCTTATGTCAGGAAAATCTCTTCAAGACATCGATTTTACATAGTCATGTATCTGTAAAGGAAGCAGTCCTTCCATTTGAAAAGTTTCAAGGATGTGATATGGTTCTTGGTCCTGAAATGTAAATAACTAGAGAAGTGATGGGCATAGACTTTAAAATTCCTATGGCATTTGCCAAGGCACAAATCGCAGCAAATCAAAAAATGCCTCTTGCAGGCACAGTGTTTTAAGTTTAAATGATTTCACCAAACCAAGCCTCCCAGCAATTGCAAACGGATTCATTGAACTTGGTTTCACAATTGTTGCAACAACTGGCACGACTAATTTGTTGAAAATGGAAGGAATTCCAGTGGAGAGAGTTCTGAAACTCCATGAAGGGCGTCCACATGCAGGTGACATGATGACAAATGGTCAGATTCAGTTAATGGTGATCGCAAATTCAGGAAATATTGGGACAGGGTTCCAAACATCAAATTCAATATCGCAAAGGTGCTGCAGTCCCTGATTCCAATTATTGATCACTTGGTTGTAGAGCAGTCCATTCACCCTTGCTTTGTTGAGCTAAGTGAAGATCTTGATGTTGATGTAAGATAATTTGCTGGTGAAGCACTTCGGGCATGTGATCAGGACGAATTTCAAGATGATTCAATGAGAATAATGAGGGACATCTAGAAAAAATGAGAAATTTTTTCAGATACTGCTATTTTCAGCAACCTTCAACGACAATGTCAAGATGTTCATAAGATTCCAAATGCAAATCATGTATTTGTGAAAGAGGAGGATTTGTCGTTGGATGCTATTAAACAATACTATGTGAAATTCCCAAGCGAACTTACAAAAATCAAGGTATTAAAAGACAGATTTTTCCCACTAGCAGAGAAGCTTGGGCAAACAATAATATTTGTTTGCACAAGAGAGAGTGCAAGTAAGCTGCATAGCATGTTAGAAGCAGAGGGTTACTGATGCACTTCCATGCAAGGTCATCTCAAACTGGTGGACAGGGATAGAATAATTGGGGAATTTAGATCAAGGATAACAAGGATATTTGCACGAGGGTTTGACCAAGCACAGGTTACCTTCGTTGTCAATTTTGAACTCCCTGTGAGAGTTTACTCTATATATGAACTTGATAATGAAGTTTATTTGCACAGAATTGGTCAAAGTGGACGTTTCGGTCGCAAGGGAGCGGCTTTTAATTGCTTGGTCACAACATAGGATGAGGAAAACATGACCAAAATTGAAAGACATTTCCAGCGATATGCAACTAAGGTTTGCAGGGATAATGAAGGTGATTTTGAGAATGCATAGAAAGAAGCAGTTCGAACACATGATGACTCAGAGTAAGGAGGAGAAAATGGAGAACAAAGATGCTGAGTTTGCCAGATTGCAAAAAAGATCTTTAGACTTAGAATCGTAAAGCAATTAGGATATGACAGATGTCTATTTTTGTTTGTATTTTGTATTATACTTGTGTTTAGACTCTTTTAAGAAGATCGACTTTGCTATTTTTGAAAGCATTCGATCCATAGAAATAAGATCTGATAACTATCTCTGAAACTGAGAGGTTTTGTATATAAGGGATAGTAACTTGATACAAAAAGGGTGGCAATTGGAGATGGGAATCCAATTTTGATGTATGTTGTATGACATGAAACTCTCTGCATCTTCAATATAGGTTCTGCTTTGATATGATTATGATTATGAGCTGATTTTGTATTTTATGAATTGTATTTTTTATGATTTATCCTGTATATGGTCAATTACATTCCATTACATGATTCTTATGATAAAATACAGTTATCTTTCAAATCTTTAGTGACAGAGTCAGTTTCATTCCGTAAATTCATGCTCGTAGTTCCCTTGATATTGAATTTTGTATTCCATTTTATGTCATACAGATCTTTAATGGTTATGTGATTTTCCTACATCTTTGATTATATACCAACCCAGTTTTTATTTTGATTTTATTGAATTATAGTTTTAAAAGATTTCTTTAAGCTTGAACCCTTGTAGTCTAGGTTCAACTTTAGGGATAACACTTGGTCATGCAGGCTGTTACCACTGCTTTATTGAAAATTTTACTAAAATAGTTGCATCGATGTTTAAATTGCTTACAAAGGATGTAGAATTCCAATGGACAAAATCTTGTCAAAATGCTTTTGAAATTTTAAAAGCGAAACTATCAGTGGAACTGATACTCCGTGGTCTTGATTGGTCCCTTCCTTTTCATATATCCACCGATGCCTCTGATACGGCCATACGAGGAGTCCGAAGGACAAGCACCTTATGCCATTTATTTTATTAAAAATAATTTGACTCCTACCGAACTAAATTACACTGTTACTAAAAAGGAATTTTTGGCAGTAGCTTATTCTATCAATAAATTTCACCATTACATTACAGGGTACAAAGTTTTTGTACATACCGATCACTCTGCCATTATATTTTTAATGAATAAACCAATTACCAATGGTAGAGTAATCAAGTGGCTTCTTCTATTACAAGAGTTTAACATCACTGTCATTGAACGACCTGGTAAAGAAAATCTAGTAGAAGATTTCCTCTCTCGCATTCAATATGATGATGGTGCTAAGCCTATTGACGATGCTTTTCCTGACGAACATTTGTTTATTGTTTCTGTTCAAACCCCTTGGTTTGCAGACATTTCCAATTTTTTAACAACTGGGAAATTACCAAACCATTTGTCCCCTCATGAAAAACGTCGTATTGTAGTTCATAGTTCTAATTATTATTGGGTTGATAATGATCTCTTCCACACCGGTCCAGATCTTATTATTCGACGGTGTGTGTTGGAGGATGAAATGACAAACATCCTCCATGCATGCCATGATGGACCATGTGGAGGACATGTTTCTGATAAACGGATGACATACAAAGTGATGCATTCTGGTTATTACTTGCCAAGCATTTTCAAGGATGCTGCCAAGTATGTTAAAGGATGTGATAGTTGCCAAAGAACGGGTAGACATACGTCATCTGATCATATTCCCTTACAACCTAAAGTCATGATTGAGCCTTTTGAGAAATGGGCTCTTGATTTTGTATGACCAATTTCTCCCATGTCTCGTAAAAAGAAGTATATCTTGGTTTGCCCGAACTATGTCACCAAATGGGTAGAAGCTAAAGCTTTGTTTAGGGCTACAGAGAAATTAGTGGTAGAATTCATATATGAAGAAATATTCACCCGGTTTGGTGTACCTAGAGAAATTGTCACAGACCAAGGTTCCCAATTTACTTCTAAACTAATGAAAGAACTTACTACGAGGTATGGCATTCGACATTGCAAGTCTTCACCCTATCACCCTCAGGATAATGGCCGAGTAGAGTCAACCAACAAAGTATTAGAAGCCATTTTAACCAAAACCATTCACTTACATAATAAGGATTGGATAGATAGACCCCCGAAGTCCCTCTGGCACCCTTCTGGGCCTATAGGATAACATGGAGAAACACTACCAGACATACGCCCGATGAATTAGTGTATGGAAAACAAGTCCTTTTACCTATTGAATTTGAAGTTAAGACCATTCGTATGGAGGCACAATTAGGCATGGATTTAGATGAAGCACATAAACAACGAGTGTTACAGATTAATGAATTAGATGAGATTAGACAAGATGCACTCCAAAGAACCATGCTAATACAGAATCAACGAAAGAAATGGCATGATAATTTTACTAAGCAAAAGCAATTTAATACTGGATATTGGGCATTACTATTCGACTCACGGTTTAAAATTTTTAAAGGAAAATTACTACCCGTTGGATGGGACCCTATGAAGTAGTTACCGCTTTTGCAATGGGTCAGTAGAGACTAAGACAATTGATTCTTCACAAGTTTCCTTTGTATTAAATGGACACAGACTTAGACTTTATCACCAACCAACATCTAAACAGGATTTCATACATAATGTTTTGCAGCAGAAGGAAATGGAATTGGTTGAAGAAGAAGTTATTCCTCCTCCTCCTGATCCTTAAAAAAGCATTTCGGGTTATCATCACTTGTATATATGTAAATATGTGTTTGTTTCTTTGAATAAATAAGAGTCATTTCTGACAAATTGCTTACAAGGGACTCTTTTTCTTTCTATAATATTATATATGTTATCATGAATAAATTGAATCATCTAAAAAGTGGTTTTGTAGTTTGATTACAAGTACATTATCTCTATAAGCAGCTAATGGAGTATTATTTGGAAAAGGGAAATACGCTAAAACATTCATAAGGTATCTTAACCTTTCTTGCGGTACTTTTGAAATTTGCAGCTTATAGTGACAATTAAAAAAACAATTCTGTGTATATCATACTTAACCATCTCTTATATGATTCATATGGTTTTTGGTATTTTGATTCAGACATGTATATTTATGATTTTCTCTTTTGAACAGTTGCTTGACAGACCTACTTTTATTATCATATTTTTCACAATCTCATCTTACACCTATGGATTACTAGTTTATCCTGTACTTGTTATCATAACTTGTCTCTCAAGTATTTTGGTGATAACTCACAAGTAAGTGGAATTTTTTCATATGGGGAACATTACTTATCTTTTATGAAGAAGCATGATTGTAAGGACAAAGAACAACTCTACGTTATTCTCTTTTGACATGATTTCTGGTTCAGGACATTATTAAAAGTTACTTATGAGTTTACTTTACAAAATTGAAGTATGTGTTTAGCAGGACTTAACACACTTTAGTACCAATCGACTTCCATATATTTAATATCATTATATAATGCAAACCCGTCGAGGTATTGAACAGGCCTGCTGGAAGCCAGTCAATGCTAAGTAATAACTTAAAACAAGGAAGCTCAATAAATGAAAGTAAACCCGTTGGGATACTGAACAGGATCGCTGGCAGCAGGACTATGCTTGCATGGTACCAAGATGAACCCGCCAGGGTACTGAACAGGCCTATTGGTAGCGGGGCAATATCGGGTAAAAAGAGATCTGGTTAATGCACCTCTATGCACATGGTTTGTAGAACAATGATAATATAATGAAATTTTTTCAGAATTTATGAATAACATGTCAAGGTCAATTGTTTATAATGTCATTTGAGAATGGCTGTAAGTTGGGCTTGGGCCCGACCATCTAATTCAACAAATACCTAGGATGTCCTCATCCTAGAAATGGGACCCATAGCTATAAATCTCACACACTCTGGGGTACACTCAAAATATTTTGTGATGACAAGATATCTTTAAAAAGAGGCGTGGATGACTAGATTTTCCTTTGGCATTCTTTCGGTTATATCATCATCATTCAAGTGGTCTTTCTAAGCACTATTATATTTTTTTTATGAATATACATATTTGAATCACTTCCATTTACTAGTTAATTTTTCTTTTTTTTACAAAATAATAACAGCATGATCGAAATATTTATTTCATTATCTGGAACAATCAATTTTTCTTTCTTGTATGGCTTGAGGAAAAGCCATATTTTTTGTTTAGGGGAGGATTAGGAAGGATTAAACTACTTTTATTTTTATTATTTATGACAGATCTATTTATCTCTGACAAATGATAAGTGTTTTCAAGATAATATAAGCATTGGAACTTGGTTATTGCATGAAGCATATTTTCACAGAAAAATCAGTATGGAGGACTGTATAAAGGATCAAATGATAGTCCAATTGAAATACCAAATGGCGATCTGAATAAAACATTGTAATATCATAGCACTTATGATTAAAATTTTCCAACCAATTTTTTTTTTATTTGGAAAAAATAGTTTTTACCTCCATATGGACACGATTTGACCTTAGAAGCTTTTTAGTTATCATTTCACTGTTAGCAACCCTATCCTCTTACTTAATCACGCATGTAAGCTATCACATGACTGATTTTCTTGATTAAGGTTATTATAATTGTAAATGTGATTTATGCCTTCGTGTCATATGTTCAACCTGTCCAAAGTTTTACTTTGGACATGGTTGAACTAATTACAAACCTTATGAACTCACTCCTTAATGCATATGCCCGTTAATGGCACATGCCTCAAGGTTCGTTATGATAGAGTGATCTCTTAAAGCAGGCCGAACTTCTTTCTATTCCATCAATTTCATCACCATAATTTCTGTAGAGTTGTTTTAGCCACTTTCTTCTTATACCCTCTACAAAAATCACGTATCTTAACTGTTGAACAATGTCGAATTGTTTCAAACCTGAGAGCTGTCAAGTTAATACTATCAAAGAACTTAACAAAGTCATTAAATATTCATACAACATTTGACATGAAAGACATGCTATTTTCAAAGCACAAGCCAAAAGCCTGAAGTTTAAATCACCTCCTTCATCTACCCAGTCGAAGGCAACTGATGGTGCAGCTCCGCCTTTTTCCTAAGTTATCTTTTTGCTCAGTGGGATTTGGCATTTCTCTGGTTTGGGGGAATGTTGATCCTAGCTTTGTCATCATTTTTGGCAGTTAAATTACGTGTTTAAAATATGTTTTTTCATCTTTTTGCATATTTGTTGTCTAGCAGCTCACTATTTAGCCCCAGGTACGAATGATTTTAAGATTTATGTAAAATTCGTTTATTATTATCATTTCATGATTTTATAGATTGAAATTGACATTATTTAGGAGCGTGTTTGATATATTGGTTTAGAAATGCATTTTTTTGCAGGTTATGACCTATTGGATGAGCTAGCGAACAGACAACACATCCACCCTAGATATGCGCAGAGCATATCCATCTCACCGTCCAGCTCACTGTTACACCCGCCGAACCAACCGCGTGTTGTTAATGATAGATTCATGAGCGTTAGAGGATGGATCAGCTTGCAACTGTTTTGTGTCCACACGTTTGGATGATAGCATGGCTATCGTTCTAGAAGAATCGACAGCACACTACCTCTGCTTGACACCACACCATCAGCCACGCCAAAGAAGGAACCATATGGCACATCACGCACGACGAGGAACCAACGCGCGATGGGGAAGGAAGAACGCTATGTGTTGGCATTTAAACTGTTATTTGTCATAATGGTTGACTTATCTTAAGAGAGGTCAACCACTGAAAGGGTCGACCTGCTCATTCTTTGTACATGCTATATATATCGATCTTTGTGTGAGAGCGAGTTAGCCAGTTTTTAGTCAGTTCTCATGTAATCAGTTGTTGTTAAGAACTTTGTAATACTGTTTCGTATTTTTAATAGAAGATATATGTTCTGCTGTATATGATTGTGTTTGTGTAAGCGCTAGCCAGGCATCACCCCTGATTGCTGAGAGGGCCCCTCATCAACCAGAGGTTTCTTTTCTTGTGTAATTTC
Source organism: Pseudotsuga menziesii (assembly GCA_001517045.1). Taxonomy (NCBI): domain Eukaryota; kingdom Viridiplantae; phylum Streptophyta; class Pinopsida; order Pinales; family Pinaceae; genus Pseudotsuga; species Pseudotsuga menziesii. The sequence continues at coordinate 579,448 of LPNX011234018.1, forward strand.
ATTATCTTTGCCTTTGTAGCTAATATAGTTTGATTTCTAGTTTGTTTTTGAATTATTGTAAACGTTTATTTCACTCACTTTTTGTAATGTTGTGTGAATTAATATAGTTTTATTTTTCAAAACCAAATAGCTAGTTGCGCGCAGAGTTTGCTTTCAATTCATTTCTAGTCTTTTCCAGTTTTCTGTTAAGTTTTATATTGACAAGTATTAAAATAGATTGCTTTTATCAAGTTATAATAGATTCAATTCTGTTCATTTCCCTTTCTGTTATAAGTTTATTTAAATTTCAGTTTGTTTCTTAAAGTAATATGCAATGATTTCTTTATATTTATGAATTACTTCAAGAATTACTTCGCTGTCAAATTTAGTCCTTAAGTAGGTTTATTTACTGCCTTTATGCATTTTACTTGCATGTGCACAAATTCAGCTGAAGATTAGATCATTTAGGTTATTTTCTGTTATTTTAGTTGTGCAGACTGTCATTCAGACATCCTATTTAAACTGTCATTCAGACACCCCTTTCAGACCTACAGTTTAGTCTGCCATCCAGTCTGTCATTTCGTTCTTAGTGTTTTTAATGTGTTTTCAACCTATTTAAAGTTTTGTTTCTTTAGTTTCCAAAGTGTGCTTTGACTGTAATAGTTAGATGATAGACTTATTTAATATTAAGACTAAAAGTTAGGATGTTTTAAATTATTTATTAAAGTTTTATCCTTTCACCTTGAACACGTTTTGAGTTATGTTATGTGTTGTTTCTTTTGTTTATTTCTGATTCCTTTGACTAATATTGTTATATTGTTTTGTAATCATGCCTTTGGATTGATCTATTCATTTGCATGTAAAACTTAGTATTAGATGTGTTATCCTTAGGAAAGTATACTAGTACCTTGTAGATTTTCCATAGCAATAGGAACTATTTCTTTTTCAATGTATGATTACCAAAAAGAAACTGGTAGGATAGAATTCAAACCTATTCTTATTAAGTTTTCTACTTTCTTCTCTTATTAAGTTTTTCTACTTACTTATAAGTTAGGTATTCCTTGCATCCTAGTCTTTCACTTGAGAATTTAGTTGTTGATAGTATCCTCTTTCAGTTTGAAGTTATTTGTTTATAAAATAAATTATCAATCTAATCATTGTCGCTATGCTTTTAATATAAATCTTCTCTGCATAATTAGTTCTTGAAATTATTCAATAAACTTTACTAGAAAGGGTAGTTCTTTAGTAATTGTTTATAAAGTAGAGTGGTGTAATTTTGATACTCTAATCTAATATTTTGTTCTGGTTCAATCACCTTAATAGTTGAATTCTTAGGAGTTTGACTCGGTTTTTCATTTTGAAAGATCTTTTGATCTTTTGTCTGTTAAAATATTTCCACTACACCATAGGAATCCCTCTATCTTCGCATATATTTTGTGTCAACTCTAAGCTTACCAACCCTGGTCGATAATTAAATATTAGGTGAATTAATCAAGACAATATAACACCCAACAAACACTATTCGACAGTATGGTCAAATTATTTACAATACATACATGTATTCACAGGACTTGCACAATATCACGCAAAGTGTCATGGTTTTCCATAGTTATAACATATGACTTGGCCTCTTCCTCAACCAAATCCTCCTCCTCCTTGTTGTTTTCCTCGGCCTTGGAAATTTCCAGCTCCCCTTGGCTGAGTGTAGTGTTGTTGTGGCGGATACTGATTCTGTTGATATTGTGGTTGCTAAAATTGTTTTGGTGGATATTGAGCAGGATGATATTGAGGGTGATCTCGTTCAGCTTGCATCTTCTCATCATTATTCATCAAGTAGGTATCCATTGTCTTCTCTTGCAGTAGCTAAAGTGCTTTGCAATATTTCTCAGAATGCCCTACTGATTTACAAAATTTACAGTAGATACTAGCTGGTGTACTTACAATATTCCGTAAATATAAACATTCTTCCGACTTATGGCCTCTAGTCTAACATATTCTACATCAAGGCATCCCTTGGGAGTTAATCGGGTTTGGTTCTCATGCTACAACATAGTTCATGAGTGCTGGACAATTATCTTTGTGGTGCCCATATGTTCTACATCTTGTACACCATAGCTCTTCTTGAACTTCCTTTCCTTTCTTGATATTTTGGAGCTGCACCATAATATTAGCCAACTGCGACTGAATCTACATCATTCCTGCATCGATTTCTCCAATCGACAAGGATTCTATCTTCATGGCTATTTCTAGAGCTTCTATCTACGACACAATATTTTGTTGCATCAATGGGATCCAGATGTGTGACAACAAGCTGACAATGTACCATTCCTTATGCTGCAAACTAAACATATAGAAGCTCATTTTAGCCATTCATGTCTTAAATATATGGTCAAAGTCCCTGAAAGACTCTGTAGGAGAGTGCATGATTTCCTCGATCTTCATAATACACTACAAATCATAATTCAACTTCCTAAACTCGTCTATCATTGCAATTCGAATCTGGTCGAGCGTTTTCAGCACAATTCCTACTGACATTATAGAAAATTTCATGTACCAGTATAGCACATGACCTCATAGATTCATGACTATATGTACCTCATAGAGTCATGACTAATGTTCTTTCTTTATTTCCTCATCTAGGACTTTTTGCACGGTCCATACGGCTTCACAGAGAAACCAATATTGCTCTGGGTCTTCCAACCCATTTCCATTGAATATTGGCAACTTAATGTCTATTCTAGCCATGATGTTGGCTCCTGATACACTTGGGAAATTTTTTTGATTATTCGAACTCCCTTGTCCACTATTCACAGCGTTAGTATTATTTGTATTTACAAGTCTACTTGGAGACGAGTTTCTAGATCTTACCTCTTGTGATGTATGCAACATTGTAGGTGTTCCGTACTCATTCTCTAGTCTTGTATTTTCTGTTGATTCTTCTTATTCTTCCTCCCCTTTAGATATTGTCTGATATTCTTCTTCTTCATCCAAGTGCGACGCAAGTTCATATCTTTATCCTCTGGTCGTACTACAAATCCCTATTCCTATCAGTCTTTCTTCTCTTTCCTGGCCTAAATCTTCTTCTGCTTCTTAAATTACCAGCCTCTATTTCAACTTCGGTATCTCTAGGGAACATCTCAACTTAGTTTTTTCCATTTTTCACATAGTTCTGCTGCGACATATCCAAAAATTTTCGCACAGTTCCCAACTGTTACATTCGTCGGATTCCCTTTTCACATATACGCATTTTTATCCAAGTCTTCAAAGACGACAAATATATTCCGTGGGATCCTTGGAATTTTTTTCGGTTTTCCTCACTATATGAGGTTATTGTGTTGACAACAAACTCAGTATCGTATCCCTCCAAAATACTATCTACCCTAAAATAAACAACCCTCGACACAGGGTTTCTCACACTTTTCAGTCGCTGGATCAACTGAGGAGTCCACTTTGTCGGTTCTCCTCCTTGGAAATTTCTTTGATGGGTTGCTAACTTAGACAACCACTCATGCAACACAATGGGAAATTTAGAAAATAAATTATCATGAATATCCATGTAGAGGTATCGACCCAACCACTCTATTGGGTTCCACCGAGATCCTTTACTCCCTTCTCGTGCAAACTCTAATGCTTGTAAATCCACCCAATCTTGGATTTCAGGATTCGTTGGATGACGCAACATATCCCTCACCAAAATGATCATGTCCCAGAAATGAAACCATTTGTTGGCCTTCTAGCGTCTCTTCGACCTAAGTTCAATCATTACCCATGTGGTGAAGATGATGCACTAAACATTGGGATTGGGTGCAAAAACTTTGTAATAATATTTCCATCTCAATTTTTCATTTTATAATGTACATTTGAATAATACTATGTATTATGTTTTTATTAACATCAATTCTTCGTATTTTTTAGGTGCATTTGTTCCCATCCATGTGGGCATATGAACATCATTTCTGCATTAAGGGTACCAATGATGGACATTTCACATTTGACTGTGATATGTAGGTCGAGTTCAACCAATGTAGTTGTGTTATCCACCATGATTAGAACATAATAGAGGGGAATCTAGGTTACATAAAAAAGATAAAGGAGATCATGCAAGTGGAATTCTCATCTTTCCAATGTGTTATTTTAGGTGCAAGTGGTGGGATACTTTCTACCAGTATAATGTAAAGAAATATCTTGAAAATGGGATAATATGTATCAACTCTAAAAAGAAGTGGGATGAAAATAAGGAGCCTTATGTTTACCCAAAACATTGCAACCAAGTGTTCTTTTACCCGAAGGTGTTGGATAGGGATTGGTGGTTCATACTAAGACACGATCTGAGATCAAAAATTATTTTTGAGAACAACAATGGTATCATGCCAAGTGAGGAAGATAATATAGGTGATGGTAACGAACAATGATATGTACATGCTTCATCTTGACATTTATGTTATGGTAATGTTTTCTATTGATGAAAGTGTGTTTCAATTATATCTTCATTGTACAATATCAAGTTGGTTAGTATTATGTTGGAAATTTGTTGATGCCCATAAGTTGGTATGGGTTTCATATGCTGGTGACAGAGCTCATACATTGATAATCGGACGCCACAATCTGTAAGGTACCCTTTCAAAACAGCAGAGGTTTTCTTAAATGCGGAAAAAAATGTGGATCTTCCCCTCAATGGCAAGAGGTTTTCTTATCAATTGATCCATGTCTTCAATTCTGATATGGTCAAGTCCTTGAATCTTCTCCTTGGTCTCGTCACATCGACGTTCAACCTGCTCAATCATCAATTTTGGCGGACAAGCATTTTCAATGAGATCCACATTAGGGAAGCGTAGTATTTCCATGATGTTGTCCATTCAATACCATCTCCTTCCATAGATAGCCTGAGCTTTCTTAATGGTATCATCAATCATCTCATTTAGGTCAAGCCAAGCATGCAACACAGTTCTGACCTTCTTCAGTTGAAAACTGCTGAGGATAGTGATATTTTATAGTCTATCTTTCATATACCTTTTCCAACCCAGAATATCATCGTATGCCTTAGAATCTTGTTCTCTCTTGGTTTTCTGCTCCTCAAGGGTGACAAACATTTTTCCAAAAGCAACATGAGTCTCAAAAATATCATCCAGATTCCTAAATATTTCATTTATTAATTTATGATTCTCTTGATTGACCTAGATGGCCAAGTCTTTAAATTCTTGTTGAGAAAACTTAGAAAAGGAAGAGGAAGTTGCACTTGCAGTTGCATCTTCACACTGATTTTCAAGCAAAGCTATCCTCTTGTTGACGCCTCGGATGGGTAGGTTGTGAGAATTGGGTTCCAAGGCGCACAACAGAGGGGGAAAACCCAGACTAAAAGGATTCGAAAGGTCCTGCGCAAGGACAGTCCTATCCTAAGCCTGTTTGGATTAGTAATCTTCCACGGATACAAAGGCCTCCGCTGGCACTTATGGTTTCGATCCAGAGAAGATTTGTTTCCCAATGAAGGAAAACTGAATGTGTGAGAAAATGAAAAGAAAATAAATCTAACTGTAAAGTAAATCTAATCTATACTACTCTAGGAAAGTGTTTTGTTTGTTTGAAAATTAACCCAAGATGAAAAATAGAGAAGCATTTAATCAAATAAACAAAAATGTAAACAAGATTGATTACTTATCAATTCAACTTACTATCAACCAATAAAAATTGACTAACAGTCACTTAAATATTATGACATTCGAGGTCAACCTATAAATAGTATATCAATTGAAAAATGAACATAAATTATCAAGCTTGTTCTACAACCATTTGCAAAAATAGATAAAAGTTTTAATTGAATAAACTCCTTTTAAGACCTTATTTGCACATAAATCATGAGCAGAGAGAAATCAAAGTTGTAAATAAATGTATTTATGAATTGAAAAAGATTAACAGTAACAATGAACAATCTGAAAAGCAAAAATCAATATTCGTCAAGGAAACTTAACCTAATAGACAGAGAAATATTTAAAATAATAACATAGCTATATTAACTGAAGTCTACGAGAAATTACAAACTCTCAATTAAACAGAGTATCTCCAATCTCTTGAGCTGGTTTTTCCCTTCCAAAAATCCCCCCAATACATGAGAAATCTACCCTTTAAATAACAATTACAAAGAATGAGACACCCCAAAACTAGGATCACAAAATCCAGATAAAACTAATAACCAATAAAATCTCACCATTGATTCCAAATCCCCAACGATTCTTCTATGTTGGGATAATTCACTGATTCAAACCCAAGTTGAGCATCACACTTAAAATTTTCCATTTCGTTTTTAGCCAACTTGAGCCAAATGTGGACAAAAATGTGGATCTTTCCCTCAATAGTAAGAGGCTGTCGGATTAGTTGATCCACATCTTCAATGTTTATATGGTTAAGCTCTTGAATCTTCTCTTTGGCCTCGCTCAATCATCAGTTTTGGTGGACAGGAATTATAAATAAACTGCATGGTGGGGAAGTGCAATGTTTCCATGATGTTATCGACAACATACCATCCCCTTCCACACATTGCCTGCGCTTTCAAAATGGTTTCTTCAATCATCTCATTCAGGTTGAGCCAATCACGCAGTACAGTTCTAACCTTCTTCAGTTGAAAACTACTAAGGATAATGATATTTTCTGGCCTATCCTTCATGTACCTCTGCCAATCCAAAATATCATCGTAAGCCTTAGAGGCTTTCTCTCTCTTGGCTACATGGTTCTAAAGAGAAACATACATTTTTCCAAAGGAATCATGGGTTTCCAAAATGTCATCCATAGTTTTAAACAGTTCAATTAGGATTTCATGGTGTTCTTGATTGGTATTGATGGCCCAAGTCCTTAAACTCCTGCTGGGAAAACCTGGATAAAGCAGAGGAAGTTGCACTTGCAGTTGCATCTTCACATTGTTTTTCAAGTGTAGATATAATTTGCATAATGGTGGCATTTGTGGTTTGTTCATTATGCAATTCATCCTGGACAGAAAAATTCTTCATCTGCAATTCTTTAAACTTATCCTCAGATGCCTTTACAAGATCAACAACATGATCCTTATGTTCCCTTTTAGTTTTTTCCATCTCCTCCTAAACCTTGCTTATTTCTTCCTTTCTTTTATCAAGCTCCCTATTTAATGTGTTAACAACATCAAGATTTGCACCTGTAAATGCACCTAACGTTGTAGTTGTTTCTACTGCATCTACCCGAGGGTCACCAGAATGTTAAGTCTAGATTATTTGATTGGAAACCGATGCCTCCAAACCACCCTCATCTCTACTTCTCTTTTTTCCTTTCCTAACCACTGCCTTAGAAAACTTGCTTTAATAATAATCCCCAAGAGGGACTACAATATCTTCATCAAATTCAGCCATTGGCTCGGTAAATGATGAAGTTATATTTATTGTTGAAACCAAGGAAGATGTATGAGGGATGGTAGGAGTGGGTATAGGCATAGTGGCATGGGAGGTAAATAAAGAAGAAGAGTTGTACTGAACAACTGTAGGTTCAGAGGTTGAAGAGAAGGTTGGGATGGAAGTTTCAGAAAATAGAAGGGAAATGTTCGTAGTTGGAAATGAAGATGACGCTACCAAAATTATTTCAAGAGTAGCTGATGATGAAAAGGTGAAAGAGGGAAATTGTAGAGGAATATTCATGGGCTGGGTGTCTACAGAATTATATGACAGCATGGGAAACCTGGATGGGATAGAAACAAAGGTAGAATTCAAAGAGTGATAAAGTTGAGATAGTGGGGGTGATGTAATTGCCCCAGCAGGAAATTTTGACAGAGTTTGAATAGATGACAGGAGGAAAGCTGAGGTTGAAGAACCAGAAGCAGAAGTGGATTCTAGGATCTTCGGATTATGGATAACATCTTTTGTTTCATCATTACTGAATAAATCTATAACTGCTTGTAGACATTCAGTTACTTCTGAAACCACAGACACAAGAGAATTTTTTTTTTCTTCAACATCAGAATCACTAAGGTCTATGGTAAGGGCTTGAGAAACAGGAACCTGAATTTTCTATCTTTTAAATGGTTTGACCTCAGCTGTTGCTTAATCGGCACATAACTGGGTGGCTGCAGTAGTTACTTGAATGTCAACAGTAGGGTTAACAGCTGCAAGTACTTGAGAATCCAATACTAAAGTAATTTGAGCCAATTTCTGCTTTGATTGCTGAGAGGTATGCATCATAGCCTTCAATTTCTTAGAAATAGTTACCTGTAGAAGGTATTCCATAGGAATTTTTCCTTTACCCCCATATGGATAAGTTGCCACTGATGGAACTTTTGTTTCTTGGGCTTCCTTCTCTTCCATGTCCTTTCTTACATTTTCAAGTAGGTTAAGTTCCATTGTTCTGTAACCCGGAACCCTAGTTTTTAGCGCATGTTGATGTTGTATAATGTGACCTTGTTCATATTTTCGCTTAGCCCTGGCCAAGACCTCAGAAAAGGTATTCACCCCTGGTCGATAGAATCATCAGGAACTTCCTCATGCACATAACCACCCTTGATATGGTTTTGCTTGAAGTGAGCGTCACGAAACCCTTTAGGGTCATGTTTTCTTTTGCCAGCAAAACCAAGTTTCAAAGAAGCTATTTGATCTTCTAACATTGCATCCCAAGTTTAATTTGGGATGATAAACGACCCGAGATTCAAAGGAAATTCAATCCATCCTTTCCTTTTGGGAGCGACAAGTTTCTTGTAGACACCATCAGTGACAGTCTGGAAAGAGACCTCCTCATTGACTAACTTGTTAGGAACTATCTTAGGCAGCATATGGACAGTATTGCCACCCAAAATTCTAATATATGAAAATAACTCCCCAACATACCAGTCACCCATTGTGGCAATGAAGGTTCTGGCTTCTTCTGAAAAAGAAGGAGCTTCCCTTTTGAATATCATAAAATAAATACTGCCCATAAAATGTTCACAAATGTCATAGAACATAGTTGCATAATTAGTATCCCATAGCGTTGAATAGTAGATAGGTACAGGAGGGGCTGGTAAGGTCCAGTTCCATCCCAAATTGGGGTATTGGAACTCGGTGCAGAATACATCAATGATAAAGGACAAAAAAAGAAATTCGGATTCTTCCTGGCAGTAGCTTTCTGATAATCTTGGATAGCCATTTTAAGCTCCAATGAAAAGATAGACAGACGCCCACGGGAAAGATTCACCGGTTTCTAGGACATGATGGGCTACATGAGCCCATTCATCCTTGAAGACAGAACAATTGGGAAGACCATACAGTTTGCATAACATGGATGCTAATAAGGAATAAGGTTCCCTAAACCAAGCGACAGGGTAAAGGTCCTCGACCCCCTGCGAGAACTTACTAGGTTCATTCATCCAAGACTTTAGAATTTCATTAAAATTGTACCTGGTCTTAGAGGATTGGGAAAACTCAACGTTGAGGGGTTGCACATCCGGTTTAAGAGCATAAGCTCTGGTAAATACCTCAGGGAGGATAGTGGCTAACTATGACCCAACACTATCATTAAAGGACCGGTGTTTAGGGTTTGCGTGGTCCACTATCCATTTGACTGCGTCAGTGTAAGGAAGGATAACGGGTCTAGAAGCAATGGCATGTACTCCAGAATAAACCCTAATTTTTTGGTAAGATGACTGGTCATTTTGGATGTCAGAGAGGTCATCATTCTAAAAAATTGAGTAGATTCTAGGCCAATCAATTTGGTAAGTTTTAGTGATTCTACCACTGGTGTCTGAGAAAAAGCTGAATTTTGGGTCTTTGGTCAGCATGTCCTTTTGAATGTTCTTGCAGCGGGTAATTCGATCCATTTTTTGAAAACTGAAAAACTCTGTTTAAATGCATAAACAAGAAATAAAGACTAATTGATAAACAAATCAACAGTAAACAATCTGTTGGTAATAACTCTCGATCGATATTATTCCCTTACCAAAGCAAATATTTATACATTACAATGGCGGTTGAGAACCAGCCTTTTCACCTTCCTATCTATTAATATTCCTATTTATTATTTA
>LPNX011234018.1:590790-684492 GCA_001517045.1 Pseudotsuga menziesii
GTTACATTCTTGAAAAACATCATTGAGCGAACCATATTCATTATGGTTCTATTCATTCTCTCTGCTACACCGTTTTGTTGAGGATTGTAGGGAACGGTAGTCTGATGTGCAATTCCATGTTGGCGAAGATAATTTTCAAAATCATTTGAAGTGTATTCTTTTCTATTATCAGTATGAAGTGTACCAATTTTTGATTGTGCTTGTTTTTCAATCAATGCATGAAAGTCTTTGAATGTTTGAAATGCTTCTGACTTTGTCTTTAAACAGTAAATCCAGCACATTCGTGAGTAGTCATCAACAAATGTCATAAAGTACTTATTCCCATTTGCTGAAGGAGTTGGCATTGGGCCACACAAATCAGAATGCACTAACTCTAATTTCCTACTTGCTCTGAAATTAGATTCATGGAATGGCAGCTTACTATGTTTCCCTAATATACATGCATCACATTTATTCTTCTGTTTAGGAATGGTGGGCAAGACAAATACACCATTCTTTCTCAACAAACGAAGACTGTTATAATTTAGATGACCAAATCTTGCATGCCACAATGAGCTAGATGACATATTACCTTCTCCATGCTCAGAGAGGTAGGCATAGTTCTGAAATCTTGCGGATGAACCCTTGAGCTTCAGCAGCTTTCCATCTTCGTATCCAGTCATGATGACTTGGTTGTCAGAGGACTTTCTTATTTCAACGATTCCATCAAACATGTGGATGGAATGGCCTTGCTGTCGAATCTCCACCAAGGACAGCAGGATTCTCTGCAACTCTGGAAGATAGAGAACGTTATTCAACAAGAAATCAGGGAATCCAGGCATCTTCAGTCGAATGGTGCCCATTCCCTTTGGTTTAATACTTAACTTATCTGCAAAGTACACTATGCCATCTATTGTTTCATTCAGTTCTTCAAAACAGTCTTTTCTAAATGTCATGTGTGATGTTGCACCAGTATCAAGCAGCCAACAATATTTATAAGATGAAAGAGAAGTCATTTCATTAAATCCAAGATTACAATGTGCAACAATGCAAGAATCAAAAGATTTACTAGCATCTAGGTCATCTTTCTTCTGGTTATGTTTGTCTTTGATGGAGTCCCATGAAGCCCAACACTGATCTGATGTGTGCCCAGTATTTCCGCAACGCTTACACTGCAAATCTGATCTTTTGCTTCTGCGCCCTCTGCCTCTAAAATTTCTTCTTCCTCGTCCTCTCTTGCTGCAGTCTCCCTTGGAAGGGTCTTTGGATTGGTCTTTGCCAGCTAGGGCAGCACCAATACTAGATGCCAAAGAGTGCATCTTTACAATTGTTAGTGTAAAATATGACAAATAGAAGTAGAAAAAATAATAACCTTGCAGGTCTACAGTCTCTGCCAAGGTGAGTACAATGCAATTTTACAGGCTCCTTCAATACAAAATATATCAGTCAATATCAGTCTCAGTATCACAATGCAATATATCAGTCTCAGTATTCAGAATTTTTGAATATTGAGATCGGTCTTCAAGTAGGTCTTCAATAGGCTGTAGCAATACAGCAATCTCCAACGCAGGTAGTCTCCAACGTAGCAGTCTTCAAGGCAGTAAATACACCGCAATCTCCATCGCAGGTAGTCTTGCATATACACTATGCATTTCAAGAAAATATGTGCACTATGAAGGTCTTCATACACTTTTGCAGCACAAATTTAATTCTACGCCAGTATGCAAACTCACTTTTTTTTTTCTCAGCACCAATAATTTTGCAGCACTATTAAAACAATTCTATAGCACTTATTAAAAACAATTTCATCGATTCGATTCTGCAACACCATGCAAATTAAAGCCTGATAGGCAATATTATAATGATTCTGCAATCATTAAGCATAAACCCTGCAATCATTAAGCATAAACCCTGCAATCATTAAGCATTGAGAATGGAGGTCGCATTCACAATACACTAATCCTTTTACCAACAACCTGAACAACATACAAGTAAAGTTTCTCGCACAACCACAAAAGACTTCTTTCAAAAGCTAGCACTTATCAATACAAATGGACTGTCGAAAGATGGTTTACTATTTGCTCGTGGTGATTGGATTCATTCACTAGAATGCAGATGTTATGAGAACTGTCTACAATTTAGGTCACTGCAGCCACAAAGAGTTGCAGAAGGCCACCGTGCGAGGAAGAGGTTTCTGCGTCAACAGCAGCAGCTTTTCTGCCTCAAAATCACAATCTCTGGCCAAAATCCGGCTCTTGTAACTTCTCCACCGGTCGCAAAAACCCTTGCCGCTGCAAATCCGACCGTCAGTCCTATAAAACTGACTGTATTGCCATGACTACCGAGTATGATTACTTGTTCAAGTTGTTGCTGATTGACGATTCAGGGGTGGGAAAATTGTGTCTTCTTCTCAGATTTGCGGATGACTCCTATTTGGAGAGCTACATCAGCACAATAGAAGTTGACTTTATGAATGTCTATGTTGTAGTTCTGGCAAGAGTTATTTCTCGGCCTTGTGATTTGAAAATACGGGCAGTGGAACAGGATGAGAAGATGATTAAGCTTCAGATTTGGGATACTGCTGGTCGAGCGGTTCACAACAATCACTAGCAGTTACTATCATGGTGCACATGGGATTATTGTTGTATACGATGTGACAGATCAAGAGAGCTTCAACAATGTTAAGCAGTGGCTGAATGAAATCAATCGGTATGCAAGTGAGAATACCAATTACCAATTCATAGTCGATGATATGTAGCGTCAACTTCACCACAATCGCCAGTCGATGATAAAAACACCGAGGTTCCCATATTGATGACTGTCGACTCTTACATAATTTTCAGCGCCTTTATGCCTCCACGTTCTCCCAACTCCAACGCAACCTTCAACAGGCTCTACGCATGCTCAGATATGGTGGAGGCAGCTCACAAAACAAATTATTGTTTCGGCTTCAAACAATAAGATACACAGACTACTCCACGTAGCTCTTCAATGCAGCTCTTCAATGCAGCTCCACGCAGGTTCAGATGCAGCTCCACGCAGGCTCAGATGCAGCTCTCAAATTATAAAGATGGTCTCAATTGCTTACAACGCTCCCACATAAACTAGGGCACAATTAGGGTTTATGATATCGCAGCTGATACTCACGCATAAAACAAGGTCAAACTATATCGCAGCTGACTGATATTCACACAATATTCACATGAAAACTCAGCACACGGGACTGTGGCCGAGACAACCAGAATTCCTTCAACGCAGCAGTACGCTAGGTTAAATTTAGGGTTTCACTAATAAGATGGGGGACGCATTCATATTCAGCAAGTCATTCTATACCAATAATGCATGGAGCGTTAGGGTTAGGTATCATTATACATCAAACGTATGAGCAGAAAATAAACGCACATAATGAATGCGCGCAGGGGTAGACTGGCGATGGGCAGGCAGCCAGGCAGCCTGAAATAGATATGGCAGAACGAAGGTCTGGTAGGCAGGAGTTATGGCAGATAGCCCTGCTCTGATACCACTTGTTGGTAATAACTCCCGATCGATATTATTCCCTTACCAAAGCAAATATTTATACATTACAATGTCGGTTGAGAACCAGCCTTTTCACCTTCCTATCTATTCATATTCCTATTTATTATTTATTTAGAATAATCCCGACGGATTATTCTAACACAATCAAACACGGAAATGATAGAAAACAAACCTGAAATTAACCGAAGTTGTGAAAATAATCTCTGGTAAAAATCACAGTAAAAACTCGTGCAACAAAGTAATCTTCGACAGTGAAAATGGTAAAGAAAATAAAAAGAACCAGTCTATTTATAGATTTTCCGTGGTTTGAATCTGAGCCATAGGATTAAAAGAAATGGGTGGTCGGGATCAAACCTCGCGGGATGCAGAATGAAATCACGAAATTTGAATTTTATTCATTTTCCCACAATCCGCAAATAGCAGATTGCGGGATACAAGAATACAAAATATTTAATATTATAATTTACCTTTTCCGCAATCTGCAATCCGCAAGTTGCAGGATGCGGGTTGCGGAAACGCACAATGCAAATCATAACTCAAAACACTTCCCGCAATCCTTAATCCACAAATTGCGGGATGCGGGTTGCGGGATGACAAAATTTATTTATTGAAAATATTTCTACACCTGCAATCCGCATTGTGGGTTGCGGGTCCTAAAAGTGGAAAACATAAAACAAAGCTCCCGCAATCCGCATTGTGGGTTGCAGGAAAGACATATTTTGGAAAAATTAGTCTTTTCCACAAGTCACCAAAACACACAAAACATGCATTGCGGGTTGCAGGTTGCTGGACCAAAAATTTGCAAATACAAAAAACAAGCTCCCGCAATCCGCATTGTGGGTTGCAGGTTGTGGGAAAGACACATTTTTGGGAAAAACAAATATTTTCCGTAACTCACAAAAACCACACAAAAAATGTGTAAATTTTAAAAATGTTAACTAAGTCAAATCTTGGAAAAGACATAGAAACCATGATAAACTTCATGCAAACCCCTAAAATGACTAAGGAATTTAAATATTACCTTTGCATATAAAATCGGGGCTCCCATGTTCTGGATGAGACATGGGATCTGTTGTATCTACAACAAGTGTAAAACATGATTGACCCTACTTTTGAGTTCTCTATATGTGCAGAGACATAGAAACGAAGAACACTCACATGCTCACACCCACTTTGCTCTGTTCTATACAAATTCTAAATGCACTATGTAATGTTTCTCCTTCACACAATTTTCCAATAGTTTGCATGTATCAATCAGATTTTGGAATTTTGTGAACATCTTAAAGAGATATCCTAATTTTCCCCAATCGATCTATTTACAATTCCAATAATCAACAACATCTCCTTGTAACTTATTAAAGAGACAGTTTTATAGTTATGAAGGAAGGAACCAATGTAGCAAAAAAGGGTTTTAAACCAACGCCATTGCTTATAATTCTCCACAATTGGTTGGTTCAGAGACAAATTCAATTCACGTGTTTTGACAACTAAATGGTAAGTAGTTTGTGCTATATGCCCATTCCATAATTGTTTTCAAACTATACACCAGTATCCCAATGGTCCAATGAATTAAACCCAAAGACTCTTATATGACTTTGGATCATCTCATAATGATAATATAATAATATTTGGATCATCTCATAGAAAATGATATTATAACATTTGACCCTTCATATGTATATGCAAAATAGTGAACTGAAACAACCCATTAACATGCCAATGTTAGGTTGTTCATAATTGTTGTTGCTAATAAGGATAAGTATTTCGTCGTGACACGATATGATTTAGAAATAAAAATTAATTTAAACAAATCATCTAAATCTTTTTCATTATAATTGAAAATGCCATTAAGTAGTGTTTCATAGATACACTGCAACTCTGCAAGTACATACCAACAGCTTATCAAAAATTTTACAAAATTATAGCAAGTGCTAAGCAATCAATGCTCTAGAATATTAAGATTAAGAACATCATGTTTTTAGTTGTTTAGAACAATACAGTCTCATACTCTATACAAGAACCTCAATAAAAAAATTCCTTTAAAGATTGCATAACCTCCTATTGGCCTACTTTTAACGACCTCACTATTTCAGCTTTCCACATTATTCGACTTTTATAAATTTGTGATTTCCTGCTTTTAACTTTTTTCCCAGTACAAGATACAGTAACAATTTAGACTCTATAGAATAAAATGAAAAAATCTAAGAGTTGTGATCTAGTGCTATCTCCTGAAAGATGATGTTCAATCTATACAGGAAAGTTGAACTACAGAGCCCCACTTAAAAGCAAATACAGAGGGTTGAGGAAAGAAGATAGTAGGTTCCCTTTACAAAATGGATCAAGAAAAGTAAATCTACTATAAAATCAACTTAATAAAAGTAAAACATACTAAGTGAAATTTGAAATGATGAACTACTTCTATAAATTATTTCAAATATTTATGCATTGATAGTCATTTAGGATCCCAATAATTACCCCGCGAAAGATAACTATAAATTAAGTGGGACTTCATTTTTAAAAATAAAATGAAAAACAATAAAGTAGCTTTTTCAAATAACTGGGAGATAATATTGGGAATGTATTTCAGGGAAATAACATACATGAGCTTACACAACAATATTAGGTGCCTTTGCAACTTTTTGAGATATCTGAACTTTGAAGCATAGAAGACATTTTTTCAGATATTACAAACATAGAAAACATTTAATTTTTGAAAAAAGAGAAAAAACAATTTCCCATATCCATAGTCTGAATAAGGATAGAAAAAAGAGAAAGCGTACTAAGGATACCATTTACAAAATTGTCCTTGGAGATGTTTATTGCATATATGAATAGAGATTGTTGAAACTCTTCAAATGGAGATGATTTCCCCATTGGACCAACAAGAGTCAAGGGATTTGCAAAAATATACAACAACAACAACAACAACAAAAACTTGATGTCTATTGAATTGTAAACTAGAAGTTACATTTGAGGACTGCCATAACCTCTTTTTGACTGGCTGAAAAATGATACATAAATGGTGGGAAAGCATTGATAGTGAGTTATTGAAAACATTGTCTTTTGCAATCAAGGCATAAATGCCATTTGACCTGCTTGAGGCATACACGCTATACACATTTGGAATTTAGATCTGATTTAACACTTGATTGCATTGAGCTCAAGAAAGTGTTTTTGTCCTCTTGACAGTGTTATCAATTTATACACATTTTCTAAAATTGTATTGTCCAAAACAACTTGTGTAAGAAGTGACGTTTTCTTATCTTGGGCAAACTACAACTCATTTTCAATGCTACAACTTATTCCTTTAGTCATGCCAATGCTCTTCATGCTCTGATATCCAAGATTCAAAGCCACCTGAAAAAGATGCAAGGAAATATGGAAATGAGCATAACTTTTATTCATTTTATCTAGAATTACAAACCATAAAAGCATTAAAGTCTTTGCATAATGATGGAATTATAAATCATGCATGTTTCAAGCTTAAACATTTTAGAATAACCAAATTTCCATATTTGTAATTCTCACCTTCACTTATTTTGATTTATTTCATTGTCTTGTTTGGTAGCTCTATCGAGGACATCATGAAATGTGTTTCTCTCCTTTTAGTCCCATGTGTTGGGGGAGAAAAGTATGCAGAACTAGATGGTGTGTAAGAGCGCTTACGAGTGACCATCCTTTCCAAGAAATCTTTTTGACATTGTAGGGTATGCCCAAATCCATCTTCCACTTGTCGTAAATATGGATCAATAGGATGGTCCAACCCTAAACTACTTGATACCAATGTTGCTTTGAACTTATTGGCAACATCTTCCATGTGTTTCTCTAGGAAGCAGAGATGTGATTCTTCACTAGGAAACTGCATAATCGACTCAAACATGTCTCGAATACGTTGCGATACGTTTCCTTCATCATGACTTTGATATACATTGTTAGAAGTAGCCATCAAACCATTAACATTATTATATACCTGAAAACAAATAAAGAAAAATTCACGTCAATAGTAAAAGAGTAATAGAAAACTATAAAATGAACCAAGTTATGAAATGACTACCATGACAGGAATATCCAAGTCATTTGCAATTCCAAAACCATCGTTTTCAGCGATCTGGTAACAAAACATTGCAACATATTAGGCCACAACAACCACTATTTAAGATCTAAAACATTACTAATGATCTAAATATGCATTATGAAATACTCAAATAACCTGATATGAAGTTGTTTCATTGATTCTTATTTCTAGCTCTTCTTGTTCCAACCTGTTTTTGTCCCTCATCGTGGTAACATTAATGACATATTTGCACAAATATCCATTTTTTATCCAGTTGCAATAGCACATAGCAAAGTTTGGACCTAATTTCCATACCATATATCTTTTCATCTCATCATGTTGGCTTTGCACCCATGCCATCGAAGGATCTGAGTGGTGCAGTGTAACGTTATCATCTAGAATAGATTGTGCTCTTAGTTAGGACTGAGCTTCTATTTTATCCACTCTATAATTTATGTGTAAACCATGTTCATTTCCGCATGCACGCCACCAATAAAAAATGTGGACCAATGTTATCAATTGATGCACCAGCCAATCTACTCGATGATGGGAAGTTGATCGTATTGACCTTAAAAATACCCTTTTCAAGTGTGAATGGTATTACTCGATGGCCCCATTTGTTTCTTTTCCATCATGCTTTAAAGTATGGAAACATTTTCCCCACATTCCTGAGAAACATCAAAGAACATAAGCTAATAAATATAGAACATGCTAGTAGGTTAAACACATAAGATAAGAGTGAAAGAAATAGCTAGAAAAATTTGAATTTATTGTGAAAACATGAAATTTGAAATCTAAAAGAATGTGAAATATAAAACTATATAAAACATTGCATAGCAGTTGAGGATTATCCATAGGCTATTCATTAAAGAAAAAACTCTTGATATTATAGTATGAATCCAAACCTATTCTGTCCAACCATCGTGCTCGAAAGTACTCAACAAAGGCATTTTCTTCTTTGAATTCATTCATAAACCTATTGGCCTCCTCAAGAGAACAATATGTGTTTTTGTGGTGGTGCATAATGTCGCCTAAATGCTTAAACATCGAACGCCTCATAGCGTCATCCTTAACTTTAATGACAAGATTTTTTAGCCATGCCCTTCTGACATGCCAATTGCATAAGTAGACTTCACATTGAATGTCTCCCTATTGGATAAATATGTTACACAATGTTAAAATTATATTCCTATTTGTATAATGTGTCTTTAATATTGTATGAAACATTTTATTTCAAGAAAAGAGAAAAAAAAACACCCTACTAGCTATATGTACCTAATTGTACCAATCTCTGTCACTGCATCGTCTACCATGAATGCATTCAATTTCCATTCCAACATACCCATGCGTATTTTAAGAAGTAGTGTTTCAATCCATTTGGCAATATTCGAGGTCATAGACCTTGACATTATGACCCATGCCACAGGAACACCATTATGTTGGGGATCAAATTCCAATAAAGTATAAAGTTGGAACTGCATGCACACAAATAAATATGACATCACTACATGATTGAATCATATTATGAATAACAAATGACAGAAGAAAAAGTACATACATGATATATAAACATACCTTAAAACAATCCGTTCCAAATGTAGAGTCCATTGCTAATATACTATCATGACCATATTTCCTCATCCATTCCATTTGTAATGGTAGTTGGATGCCTACAATGAATGGTGTGTGACTCTCATCATCTACAATTTTGTCAAACTTGGAGTAGTAGAACACTTTATCAGGGTTTGCAGCTTGCCATATACACACACTTTGGGAATCATTCTTGTCAAACATATATTAGGAATGTTTCAATTTTCTCTCTATATTTCCAATGTCATCACGTGAAAGAAAATCATTTCGATCAAACTCTATTTCAAAAGAGGATACTTTATCATGCACTAATTCACGATGTTTTTGATGTACACATTCAGCAGACATCCCCATAAGCAAACATATTTCTACCCATTGAAATAGTTCTTTGCTAATATGAGGTGCATGGTACGCCCTTGTGCCTACAAAATCAACAACCTCTTGTCCACGGAAGGTTTACCCCGATTATTTATATTATTCATCTCACTATAAGTGATTAGGAAGCGTTCTGGGGCCTTCTTGAGTATGCGGATGTTAAAATGACAAAGACAACCACATATTAGATGCTTACGACCTGGACGACTTGCCTTACCATGTGTAGGCACTTTGGATATATCAACAGGTTTTTTGTCAATCTCTCGGTGGTCATCTGGCCCATACGTACACCAAAAGCTACAAGCAACAACAAGATATTAACACTTCGAAATTCACAATAGATTAAAGCATCAATTGTTCTTGTTGCAACTAATGCTTTTATCTCAACCAGTTTCCAAGAATCGAGAACAACAAATAAAAACTCACATTGTATATTCTAAGGTGTTGTCAATTCCACAAATTTGATTTCCATCATTTTCTTTTTCTTTTTCTGTTATACTGCTATAACTTTTTCAAAATATTGTTGGATACAATGGGTTTTTGTACTCCCTAGTAACTAGCTCTTTAACTCTGTCTGATTTTATCCATGCAACATAATTACCTCCAACCATATTCCATTTCAAATCAGAAGAAGATTTTTTTTTTTTTCAAGATCTTGCACCTCAAGAGCTAGAAGTTGGTGCCATTTCGAACCCATATGAAAGGTGAAAACAAGGATCTGCAATCAATGAAAGAGAAAATTCATATCAATGCAGTAAAAATTTGTTGCAAGATTTTAGATAATATAAGGATTACTTCACTTATAAATACAGAATGGGTTCAAGGCCTCAAAGCCTCTTCAGATGGGTTTCAAAGCCTCTTCTACAGAATGGGTTTGTTCATGAGGACATGGAACTCTTCAATGGCATGATTCGAAGAACTGTGTTGTCATGGAATGCGATTATTTCAGGTTTTACACAAAATGGACATTGCAAAGAGGTGTTGAAGATTTTTCAAGAAATGCAATTGGCAGGTGCAATGCCATATTCAAAAAAAATTGCTAGTGTTCTTTCAACATCTACGAGCTTGGCATATTTGGAAGTTGGCATGGGGATCCTTATGGGAAGAAAGGATGGAAAGGCCTTAATTTTCAGTCCCTCATTACCCTTCCATAGATCAGGATTGAAGGCTCCTTTATTTTTCTAAAATCATTTGGAAGGCATTGGAAGCTATCCAACACTTCCTCTATTAGAAGGGGGAGCACTTCAGAAATGGCCCTTTTGTCAATGTTTACTCCCTCTGGTAACCTTGAATTCCATTCTTGATGCAGGAAAGCTTCTTGCTGAGAGAATCTGGTTCTCTACTACACATTTCTTCTGCAATGGAATTAGAACACTCCAAGATATTTTCTTGTATGAAAGTAGATGCTGAATTCCATGGACCCATCTGACATTAACTTTCCAGCTTAAAAGTTCTGATAAGTTCATTTTTTAGAAGATTTAGAATCTAATTCCTGATTGAATTTGAACAAGCTCATTAATTTTGCACAAGGTTATACACTCTTTCGCCCTAGATCAGTAACAAATTTGGATCAATAGGTAGTTTCCTGATTTTGATTACAGTCGCTGACCTGCCTCCTGGAGGAAATTATAGTAATTCTAGGACTGATTTCAGGACAAAACGTAAAATTTATTAGTTTTAATGAGTATTCAATGTTCCCTCTGAAGAACCACCAAATTTGTGCAATATGCAACTCGCTACTCAAATTAATTTTTTTTTCTTTCCATGAACAATAATTATTATAATTCATTTATACTACAATAGTTGGATAAGCTCGGGCGTTTCATACGGCATGCAACCCTAAAAACAGACATTTTATGGAAGAGATGAATCTTTACTCTATTCTCCAAAGACCTGAAATCCCATACCAGATACATTTCAGCAATCACATTTGATGTTGTTCATTTCTAGAGCGTTGCAAATGACGGCTCTGTTTTGTTTTGATCTGAGCCTTTCAGGAAATATTTCTTTGTTTTGTTTAAATATTTACTTTTTTTTATGTGATATTTCGATGTATTTGCAAAGACTCCCCGTGTGTTGAATCTGAGGTTCATACTATTTTGTTACTCAGATTTG
Organism: Pseudotsuga menziesii; assembly: GCA_001517045.1. Lineage (NCBI taxonomy): Eukaryota > Viridiplantae > Streptophyta > Pinopsida > Pinales > Pinaceae > Pseudotsuga > Pseudotsuga menziesii. Next base: position 602,441 of record LPNX011234018.1, read on the forward strand.
CAACACACACACAAAAATGTTTTCTCAATATCACAAGCATCAATTATACGTAATTTTTATTTGCATAATATCTTTAGCTTCAGTCATTTCTATTAGTTTCATATGACATGCAACCCTAGTCCTTCCTTTAGTTCCATTCATTTCTATTATTTTCATTAGCCTTTCAATGAGTGTTGATTAGGTTATGTTCTTTCCAGGGATTCCAATGTTCCAGATGATGGAATTAAAAAGTGATTTCAATGGATTTCAAACCCTCCTCCCTTTAAGAAAGTGATTTCACTAGATTTCAAACCATCCTCCCTTTAATAAAGTGATTTCACTAGATTTCAAACCCTCTTCATTAAGAAAAATGATTTCAAAGGACTTATGTCACTCATCTGTGCAAAACCTAGAGTAATGTTTGGTCTCAATAACATAAGCTTCAATTATAGGTATTTTAGCTCTTAGTTTAAAATTTAAAATTGAAATCAGGGAAATGAAATGAATTACTATAGATCTGTTGGCCGTGGGTACGATTCTTTCTCCGGTAAAATAGGTAACCACTTTCATAATAGTTGTAATGCTCAGGGTTCAGGCGTCCAAATCTTAACAGAACATCAATATCTTAACAGTACATGAATCAAACTCTTAAAATGGAGATGTATTGAAATAAATGATTGGAAATGGATTGAAGCTTTTGCTATAAAAATTCCCTATGCAATCCTATTGAACTTATACGCTTAGCCTGTTGTTTTTGAAATGGTACCTTACAGATTATGGCATCTGGTTATCAATGTTTGAGCTCCGTCACCAGCATATGCAACCCAGACCAGCTTATGGGCATCAATATCTTTCCACAGCAGGGATCCAGGAACAGGTGCAACCCACACCAGCTTATGTGATTTGGGGCGTGCGATTTGAAGCTTTCCACACCAGGGATCGGAATAGGGGAATCAAATTGATGGTGGTTTAAAAATTGATCCGGGAAAAGGGAAGCGAGATATGTCGTGGTTTGAAAACACTCAGGTTGGTGGACAAACATTAATGCAGGACTTTACGTCGTGGGCGGCGGTGGCAGCAGGAGGGCGAATGAGAGGTGACAGAGTTTTATTGGAACGTGCCGAAATGGGCCAAAATGGACAAGGCAGCCGAAAGCCAAAAAGTTGAAAAAAAATACGTCAATGGATGACTCCTTGGACCCGAAGGGGACAGCACCAGGTGGTTTATCCAGCATGAACGTACATGCTAGATAAGCTCGATGACATCCAACAAAGGAGGAAATCCTCCACACAAGGGAACGCATCGCTTGCTTTTTCACCCTTGCCATGAGGAAAAACATGAGAAGGAAATGCCAGATCCAAAATGCAATAATTACTTCTTTCCTTAGTGGTCTGACATATTAAGAAATGTGGGAGAACTGTGCCTCGTCTCTTCTTCTCTTATCCATTTTTCCAATCCACCAACTCCACTAAGATTCTATCTCCATTTCATTCATTTTCTCATCTTCACATAGTTTCTCACATTCATTCTCAACCATACAATGGCTATTGAGATTGCCACCGAGGTAGAAAATGATATTGTAGGGAGTATTATTGTTGGAGTTAATCCAACGAAAAGGCATGCTTTCCTGGAATTAAAATACAAAAATTAAATAAATTCAAGCATATAGAGGTGATCATAACATATTGTTGATGTTGCTCGAGTAACATCTAATAAATATGTTTTTAGATTATAAATGGCTCTATATAAGCACAGGTGGCACTGCAATCAGTAGCCATTAGTTATAGATGGCATTGTAATCAGTATACATTAGTTATAGGTGGCACTCTCTACATACATTGTTATTGATGGATTTATCCAAACAATATTGGGCTATTAATCCACTACAACAATCCCCTTGATTCTTTGTCCATTTAAAATTGAAGGAAGATGATATCCCTCAAATTGCAGGTTCGAATCCTTCTTGCTTCTTGCTTCATCTATAAGTACAAAAACCTATGAGATGCGTTGGTGATGGTGGTGGTGGAATTCGATCATTTTCATCTGGAAAAATACCAGTACCAAATGCTAATGAAATTCAATTCCTCTACATCCAAGCAAATATTTTATTCACATCATTCTTCCTAGCATATATCATCGATATCAGATAATAGAGAGTTGGTTATTGTATTTCTCTTCACACAGATCTTCCCATGAATCTTATTTCACATCACAAAATTATTTGATCCTACTCAACTCTTGGCACACTCATGGACGCTGAGAAATCTAAAAAATCGTCGATTCTAGAAGTGAACGACCAGGATTTTCTTGCTAGTGCTTTACACATATACACAAAGTATTTGGTCCATACTCCACATAGGCTTGAATCCATCAATCATAGACTAACATAGGACTTCAATGTAAGCAAAATCACACACAGTTATATATCGTAGTTATATATGTTGAATTTTCTTAATTTTCTTAGATGATATCTTAAAACAAATAGCCACTAGTAATCACTGAAAGAACAACAAGCACATAAACAGAAGAACACAAATATTTTCCTCAAGGAAACCACAAGGTAGAAAACCCCGCAAAACATCCTCGATATAGAACTCAACCAAAGTAGTTTAAAACCCAGACAACTGCTTCTCTCTTCTTTCTTGCAAAACAGCTTGAGTGAGTGAGTACAAATGAAGGGGAGAGACTCCATATTTATATTCTTCAGCTGAATTGACCTATAACCTAATAGGGACAGCTTCTCTAACTGACTAGGCCCACTTGTCCAACTGGACACCATAAATAACATTTATTATATTGACACTTGGGTACTATTGACCTGATTTACATCTTGAGGTTTACATTGATTATTTCAATGATACTAACAAGATCAAACTCATCTCCTGAAGGAGGAATACAATCAATACATCTGGAATATCTTCCGAAGTTACAATACTTTAACACTCCCTCTTAACAATGAAGGTATTCAACCACAACAACAACTGCTACTACAACTGTACAACTAACTGGTAAGTCTTTATATGTCATAGGAAGTTTTGGAACATCATATTTCATCTTCATCGTCGATCTCATCTGGCTCATCTTCTGTAATATTCATCTTTCGTACATACTCGGGCATATTCTATCATCTTCTGAATGATCCTTTGTAGCATCAGTACAACAATACTGAATCATCTTCTGGGTATTCTGCTTAAAGCATCAGTATGTGAATACTGAGTCATCATTTATCTAGTCAATGTATGAATACTGGGACATCTTCTATCTCGACAGTATATAGATATTGAATCATCTTCAGGATCATCTTCTTATAGTATCAGTATGTGGATACTGAGACATCATCTGTAACTTCATTATCTGCAACCTCTGTACATGGATACTAACAACACCAACAACAATATCATTAGCATGTTAGTGCTAAACTCAAACAACATCTAATTATAGATCATCATCTGCATTACAAGCATATATATGATGGAACATCGATACCATCATCAGTATAGGAATATTGGAGCAACTTTCATCAACAATTATCAGTAATGCCACTGGTGCTAACTCAATCAATCAACCTAAAAATCATCAATATTGAAGCAAACAAACATCACAACAATACTAAAACAAAACATTTCATCAAACATCTCAGCAATCATTGCAACAATCATCTCAACAAACATCTCAGCAATCATTAGTATAACAATACTGCAACAATTGTCTCAACAAACATCTCCGTAATTATCAGTATAACAATACTGCAACAATTGTCTCAACAAACATATCAGCAACCATCATCATCAATCATCAACAATCAACAATATAACAATACTGAGGATACAACTTTCCATTCAACGTCTCGGAGCACCATCACGGTGAGTTCTCTGGTATATCCATCCGGGAATTTTGTCTAACTTACTAACTCTTTCGAGCCAAACAGGACTACTTAGACAGATGGATCTCCCTGGGGACCAAACAAGACTTGTATAGCTTACTAAGCCTTTCGGAGAAAAAAATCCTAGCCAAACATACTAATCCCCCTAGGATCAATAGGACTCGTCTGACTTACTAACCCTTTCAGTCCAAACAAGCCTAGCCAAACTTACCCTCCTCTAGACTGGACTACTCACCACTTTATCCATCATCCATATACTATCACTCCCTCTTTCAAGGAGGTCCTTTTGGACTACACCAAGCTTGTCTCGAAAGTATTCAAACTTTACACGATCCAGAGGCTTAGTCAATGCATCTACTACTTGTTCCTCTATAAGAACATACTTGAGCTTCATAGCTCCCTTCTGAACCATATCCCGGATGAAATGATATTTGATTTCAATGTGCTTTGTCTTATCATGAAACACAAGATTTTCCTTCATCTTAATACAACTCTAATTATCACAAAGGATATCAGTAGCATGTATCTCTGCATCGAATAGTCCTTCTAACATATTTCGAAGCCATACTGCTTCTCTACATGCTGCAATGTACACAACTTATGTCATACTAAGTGCAATAATGGTCTACTTTCTACTGAACAAAGAGATCATGCTTGATCCCAGACTAAAACAACATCCTGATGTGATTTTTTTGTCTTTGACACTTCCTCCCCAATCTGAATCTGTATATCCATGTAATTTGATCTCGCCACTAGATGCATATCTGATTCCATAGTCTAAAGTTCCCTTTAGATATATCATCACATGTTTTTCCCCAATAAGGTGAATGTGTTTAAGATTCACCATATACTAACTTAAGGTGTTAACTGCAAAACATATATTTGGTCTTGTATTGGTTAAGTACATCAGTGAACCAATAATATGTCTATATAAGGTGGCATCAACTTCTTCTGAAGTATCCTCATTCCATAGCTTCAAACTTGTTGTCATCGGAGTCGTCATAGATTTACAATCTAACATTCCAAATCTTTTTAATATTTCTACAGTATATTTTCCTTGGTTTAGAAAAATCTCATCTGGATATTGCCATACTTCAAGACCTAGAAAGTAATACATCATTCCAAGGTCTTTCATTTTGAACTCTGCAGCAAGCTTCTTATTACATTCGATAATAGGCTTATCTTCTCCTATCAAGAACAGATCATCTACATATAGTAATGAAATGATAATCATATCATCCTCAATCTTATAGTAGATGTTGGAGTCTTTTACTTTTAGTAAATCCTAAGCTCATTAGAAAGCCATTAATCCTACCATACCATGCTCTGGGGGCTTGCTTTAGCCCATACAATGCCTTCTTTAGTCTATATACATGAGATTTCTGATAATTAGTCGTGAACCCTTGTGTTTGTTCTATATATACCTATTGTTCAATCAAGACATTTAGAAATGTTGTCTTCACGTCCATTTGATGTAGATTCCACTACATGTTGTATGCCAAGGCAAGGATAGTTTTGATTGAGGTGTATCTAGATACTGGTGCAAAGGTATCCTCATAATCAATTCCCTCTTTCTGAGAGAATCCTTGAGCTACAAATCTTTCCTTGTACTTTTATATACTTCCATCTGTTGAGCGTTTAGTTTTGAATATCCATTTCGAGGATACCACTAACTTGTCTTTCGGTCTTGGCACTACTTCCCATACATCATTGTTTATAATGGATTGGCGTTCCTTGACCATTGCATCAGCCCACTCCTTTTATTTTATTGCTTCTTCAAAACATGTTGGCTCTTTATCAACTAGATCACGCATCAAAACCACATAACCAGGGTATGAATTTTGATTCTTTCTTTCTTGGATGGTTCCTTTTGGACCACCATGTCTTTTTGCTTCGTCGATTACTTCACGATCCTGGGCAGTTTTTCTCTTTCGAGAAATCAATTCATTGGGTAATTCTTTAGGTAACTGAGGTTCTTTCATATCATGATCTTCATGTATCTGGACTTCTTTTTCGTTTTTTACTGATTTAGGACTTTCAGCAACTTTGGGAGTTTCATGCTCCTCTTCATCTTCCTTATCTTTCTTTGACTTCCTGAAGGCTTGTATCTTCATCAAATGTGACATCTCTGCTAAGTTCAATTAGACGGTATCCTCGGATATAGATCCAATAAGATTTTGATTGTTCACTATAACCTACGAACAATCCCTTCTTTCCTGAAGGATCTAACTTTGTCCTTTTATCCTTGGGAATGTGAATGTAAACAGGATAACCAAACATAATTAAGTGACTTACCTCTGGATTTTCTCCGGAAAACATTTCTTCAGGAGTTTTATTCCCAAGGGAAATGTGGGAAATTATATTATGTACATATATTATTGTTCTTGTTGCTTCTTCCCACAGGTACATTGGAAGATCTTGATCATGTATCATAGCTTTCACAGCTTCCATGATAGATCTATTCTTTCTTTCCGCCACACCATTTTTTTGTGGATTATAGGGAATGGTGAGCTCCCTCTTAATCCTAATTTCCTTGCAATAATCATTGAACTCGTTTGAAGTGAACTCTCCTTCATTATCTGACCTCAAAATCTTATTTTCTTCTTAGAGAGATTTTCCACTAGGGCCTTAAATTCCTTGAACCTTTCAAACACTTCATCCTTCTTTTTCAAGAAGTATATCCAACTCTTGCGAGAATAGTCATCAATAAAAGAAGCATAGTAGACATACCCACTTAATGAAGTAGTTTGCATTGGCCCGCATATATCTGAGTGAATAATATCTAAGATCCATTTTGATTTACTATCACTTTTTGGAAAAGGATTCTTATTATTCTTCCCTTGTGCACATCCTTTGCACACTCCTTCATGTTCTATCTAAATTTCTGGTAAACCAGTCACAACCTTGCTTACAATTGGAAGATATTTGTAGTGAACATGAGCAAGCCTTCTGTGCCATAGCTCACATGGGTTAATGGTACTGGTTTCTAATGTCGAATCTATATGTCCCTTCAATTTGTAGAGTCCTCCCTCTTCAACTCCAATCTCTACTACATCATCTATGCTTTTAACTTTTGTCCACATGAGAAATTTTCCATCCACAAAAGCAACTATGAAGCCTTTCTTGTCTAAGGCTGAAATGGTAAGAATATTCTTCGTTAGTCTTGGGACATACAGGAGATATTTCATTTTCATAGGCTTTCCAAAATCCAATTTATAAGATGCTTCTCCTATTCCTTTAATGGGATACTAGGAATATTCTCCAAGCATTACTTTGTGTGGAGATTCTTTTTGTGCAAGACATGAGAGTGATTCCTTGTAACCATTCATGTGCTTGGAGGAACCACTATCAACTAGCCAGGTGTCATTTACTAGTGAGACTAATCATGTTAGAGCAGATATTAAAACATATTCTTCACTGGAGTCTTCATCCTCCTTTGCTTCTTCTTAAAATTCTTGATCACTATCTGCATCAACATGGGCCTGAAACCTTCTCATCTTTTTTATTCTTTCTTCTTTCATGGGACAGTTAATGGCAATGTGTCCCAACTTGTGACAAGTGAAGCACTCAAAATTTTAGAAGTCTCTCTTGGGTCTTTTAAACCCTTGAGTCTTAGGAGGATGGTCATGAATCTTCCTTTTTCCTTTGGTGGGGGTTGTCAAGTTTTGATCCTCATTGTCATTTAGATTTTCTTTTCTAATTGCTATCCTTTCTTCTTCTTGAACACATTCTTCCCATAACTTTTAGAAATTTGGTTAGTTTCTTTCTTGAACAAATTCCTCGGATAAAGGCTTCCCAATCTCTTGGAAGATCATTTAAGGTTGTCATCACAATATCTACTTCTTCAACCATATCATCAGTGGCTTCTAGCTGATCCTTGATTTGAGCTACTCTTGTAAAGAAAGACTACATGGTATCTGACTTTTGAGCTCTTACACTTTTGAGTTGATTCCTCAGGGTCATTTTCCTATTAATGTTTCTTCCTTTAAATAGACCCGATAGAGCATCAAAATTTCTTTTGGAGTCTCCCTTGAGGATACTTGAGGAATCAAGTTATCTTTTATGGAGTTAGCTATGATCCTTTTAGCTATGATTATATCCTTCTTATGATTGGACTTAGCTTCAGCTTCTTTTGGTTCTTTCACTTCCTCCTTCACAAACTTATCTAGATCATTCTCTTGTAGGATGAGCATGGTCCTATACTTCCATGCTCTGAAGTTTTCAGCACCTTCAAGCTTTTCATCTATCTTGGTATTCTTTTTCATATTTAGAATACTGAGAACTTCAAATGGAATAAGGAGGAAATGTACTTACTTGAAGAAAACAACTACTGACTGACCTCCTTCTAGATGACCTAGGGTTTGATGCAGAAACCCTAATTTTTCAATTGGGATCAAAGGTGGAGTTGAATGGTGGAGAAGATGCACCTCCATGGGGCAAGGTAGACTATATCTTCCCTTTTCTGAGATTGATGATGAAACCTCAGGAAAACTAAAGCCCTAGTTTGTCTCGACAACAGTAACTAGTCCAAAATTGAAAATTCTTGGAATTCAGTTATGTCTTCATAGAAAGATGCGCTCTTTAGGGGCGAGTTGGGATATCCCTCTTTTCTGGTTGATCTGTCAAGGGATTTTTTCTGAGTAACAAAACCCTAACTATGCAGAGGTTCCTTTCAGGGTGGCTCTGATACCATGTTGAATTTTCTTAATTTGCTTAGATGATATCTTAAAACAAATAGTCACTAGTATATCACTGAAAGAACAAAAAGCGCAGAAACACAAGAACACAAACATTTTCCTCGAGAAAACCACAAGGGAGAAAACCCCGCAAAACTTACACAGTATGGAACTCAACCAGAGCAATGTAAAACCCATACAATTGCTTCTCTCTTCTTTTGCCACACTAATCTTTCTCTCTCTTGCAAAACAGCTTGAGTGAGTGAGTACAAATGAAGGGGAGCACCTCCCTATTTATATTCTTCAGTTGACTTGACCTCTAAATTAACATGATCGACTTCTCTAACTGACTGGGCCCACTTGTCCAACTGGACACCACAAATAACATTTATTATATTGACACTTGGGTACTATTGACCTAACTTACATCCAGAGGTTTACATTGATTCTTTCAATGATACTAACAAGACCAAACTATTCTCCTGAAGGAGGAATACAATCAATACATATGGAATATCTTCTGAAGTTACAATACTTTAACAATATATTGCAGACAATGCGATTTTGGATGGTCAGTGTAATGACTAGTCATTAAGTTTTCCAATAAGATTCAATTCCAAAACCATAAATGCACTTAGAGAGAGAATTATCACAGCGTAAAAGAAAATCATCATATGGAATAAACGGATGGTCATCTGGAATAATTAATAGCATGCAAACTAGTTGGGCATGGTCATGGAGCTAGTTTAGCTCTTGACTGAAGAAGTAGTAACAAACCAGCGGTGCAAGTGTTTGAATTGATCGTTGTTTAGTTGAAGAGGAAAAAATCCCAGTGCTAAACGCTTATGAAGTTGTATGCCTGCACATCCCAACAATTATTTTCTTCTCAACAGTCAAATTTCGATGATAAGAAGACAATCTAAAAAACAAGTTCAAAAACATAACACTCATGAGCGGTATCTATACATGAAGAATTTTCCAAACCGCTGTTGGATGAAAAGATTCATCTTCTTAGGACTGGATTCGACTTTAAGAATCTCCTATTACAACAAATTGGGTAAGAATTCCATGAGCAACAAAGAAGGATATCGGATGTCCTCGAAGAATGTTTGAGAAGCATGAGCCATCAATTTACAAAGGGCCAACGAATCATCAATCGCGCTAACATAATGACAAATTTGCATCCTACCATGTCCACCTGCACCTCCACGCCTACCACTGCCATGATGTATGCTCTGCTACGAAATTGTCATTCAAGTTGGCACAACTTTGCGAGTATTGCCAGGACTTGCACATAGCGCAAACCTACACAGCCATACCTATGGGAAGGACTTGATGTCAGTCAGCCGCCACGTGATGGGCACCAAACAATGAGGATGACGTCAGGTTCTGCAAGCCAATAACAAAATTATACATTTATTTTTCATTGATGCATTTTATAAATATAGATTTTTACCTCAACTCATACTATAAAGAAATAAATATTCATAAGTTAGGTAGGTTGTAGACCCAGATTAATAAGGCCTTAGCAAAAACTATATTGTCCCTTGTAGATGACATAATAATTACTTTCAGTTTTATGACTTAACTCGCTACACAAACCAGAAGAGAAATTACTATGTGTTATTAGTTTATTCCATTACTTTGTATTTGTCTTTATATAATATTTATATAGTTTTGTTAAAAATTATTCACAACAAATATTTCTATCATGCTTATTATATGTTAATAAAAATTTCTAATAATTATACTTTCATGCTCGATCATTTTAATATTGTGTAAATTAAAAATAATGCTTCCATTATGTTATTTATAGTGTATAGATTTAAATGATAAAAGATATAATCCGAATATGTTTGACACAACGTATATAAATATTGGCATGATAAATTGTTTAATTAAAAAAATGCATTTAAACAATTGGTATTCTCATAAATCGTGAATTTAAACCTGAGGTATAGTGATTTGAATAAACATAAACTTTATGAAGTCTGACAAATTCCTTGAAACTCTGAAACGGAAAGAACAGAAGTTCAAATAGGCAATTTATTTGTGTCGACATCTTACTTTCTACGTTAATCATTGTAACTCCCTCCATTGAAACTATTCTAGGCGGTAAATGCACAGACCCGTTGCCCCAAATTCTTATTTATGTGAAATATTCACTAATGTACCAGTCTCCCATGGTGGAGACTCAGGACTTGGACTGCTCGAACAACCTTGGAGAATCCTTCTTGTATAACATGAAATAAATTTCTTTAATAAATCGATCACGTATTTCATAAATTAGAGGAATATAATTGTCCTCCCACAAGGTTGAACAATAGATGTGAACAGGTGGACTTTGCTTGGTCCACTTCCAATTCATGGTGGGGAAGGAAAAGGAGGAGCATATGATATCTACCACATAAGCAGAAAGATAAAACTTGGGTTTTTTTTGGATGATGTGGTCTTTTATGCTTGCGAAATAACATCCCTCAAAGCCATTTATAGTATTTGAGCCCAGTTAAATGATTGGCCAGTGGAAATGATGTGATAGGCTATAGGATCCCATTCAGTCCTGAAGAGTGGGTAGTTGAGAAGGCCATACAGTTTGCAGAACATGGCAGCGAGCAGTGAATAAGGTTCTTTGAACCAGACAATGAAATACTGTCTATCAGGTCTACAAGCATAAAGAGTTGGCTCATCCATCCAACATTTGATCAATTCATCAAGATTGAAGTTGGGAATTGACTTCTTCAGGAATTCTTTAGTGAGTAACTGTTGGGGTTCTTGAGGGCATACATCCTTGCAATGACTTCTGGTTTGAAGAAGACCAGAGGGAATTTACTAGCATCCCTGAACATCTGTGTGTTGGGGTTGGCAAGTTAAACCAACCAACAGATGACATATGTGTATGGAATGATAGGTGGGAGAGCAACAATTGCATGGATTTGGGATTTGGCGATGTTCTAGAAGGCCTGGACATCATTCTCTACCTAGGACAGGTCATCATTGTCGAAGATAGAGTAGATGCGAGCCCAATCTAGGGAGAAGGTTTCAGTTACAACTCCCTCGATGCTAGTATATACCCCAGCATTGGGGTCCCTATATTTCGGCTCATCTATGAGGGTTTTGGATCTCGCACTTCATGCCATGTTTACCATGGTGAACAGGGGGATAAAATCAACAGTAAACTAGATGATTTAACCCTTAAAACAAACAAAGAAGAGGAAAACTCACGTACCAAGTCACTAGTTGACAACACAAGGGCTTCATCAGAGGACAGTAATGAAGTTCTTCAGTGGGAACCAAAGTAGCTAAATTATAAGCACAGTAAAAAATAACAAAAACAGTGTGAAAAACCAATAAATACAACCCAAGAAATGGATAAGGACAAGGAGTTATCGTGATCATTGATCGATCTAATCGAACGACGTCGATTGATCCAATATAAAGAAATGCACACAAATCGAGGTCGAGATTGAAAATCCAAAATCGGAGTCTAGAAGGGTCACGGGTGAAACCCAATTTTCGATTCCCGAAATCGGGATTAAAAAAAAACAAGAAAATAGAAAGTGCTCAAGAAAACCCATATTTCTGATTTTCGACCTCGGGATCGGAAAGTAGGGACAAAAATACATAAAATTCAACTAATTTTTCTTTATTTTCGATTTTCGACAGCGCAAATCGGAAAATTTGGGATACAAAAACATAACATTATTGCAAATATTTGTGATTTTTTATAATCGGGATCGGGAATTTAGAATTCAGATTTCCTTAAAAACTACTTACTAAACTCCTAAATTCTGATTTCCAACATCGGGATCAAGAAATCAGAAAAATAAAAATCAAAGAAGGAATTTTTCTTGATTGATTTCAATGAGAAATTTGGGACAAAGACTTTCTGATTGACTTTAAAAATGCTCAAGAAAACCTGATTTCCAATTTTCAACATCAGGATCGAAAAGTCGGGACAAAATTACATAAAATTCAACTAAATTTTCTCTAATTCCGATTTCCAACAGCGGGGATAGGAAAGTTGGGATACAAAAACATAACATTATTGGAAATATTTACGATTCCCGATAATTGGTATCGGGAATTCGGAATTCGGAATTCCTTAAATAATAGAGCTCTCCCATCTAAATTATAGAGCTCTCCCACCAGTGAAGAACATAGTTACCGGTATATCGGTGCCACAGGTACACCATGATGGAACATGTAGAGGATGTGCACTTAGACAGAATGCCAAGAAATCCTTCCCAAATAGTGAGAGAAGATCCAAAGAAATCTTGAATCTAGTGCACTCTGACTTGTGTGGCCCAATGATAGTTGTCTCATTGGGAGGATATCATTACTATGTGACCTTCATTGATGACTACTCACAGAAGACTTAGATCTACTTTCTTAATACCAAGGAATCCGAGGAAGTACTCAGTGAATTCAAGGAGTTCAAAGCACAAGTCAATAATTTGTTAGGGAAGAGGATCAAGATCCCAAGATCAGATAATGGTGGAGAATATACCTCTATAGAATTCAATGATTTATGCAAAGAAATAGGAATTAAGAGGGATCTTATAGTTCCTTACAACCACCAGTAAAACAGGGTTGTTGAAAGAAAGAACAAAACAGTTGTGGAGGCATCCAAAAGTATGATTCATGACCACAGTCCACCCATGTTTTTATGGGAATAAGCATACAAAACCATTGTATATGTACAAAACAGATGCCACATAAGATAGTGAAGAACATGACTCCTGAGGAATCCTTTGCATGATTAAAACTAGAAGTGGGTTACCTTCGAATCGTTGGTTGTCCGGTCTACCTTCATGTGCCCAAGGAGAAAAGGACGAAGTTAAAACCTTCAGGAAAGAAGGTAAATTTTGTGGGATACAGTGAATCCTCAAAGGACTACAAAATTTATATCCCAGGATCCATACATATCGAAGTTAGCAGGGATGTGACCTTTGAAGAAGAAATGAGTGTCAGGAAAGGCGGAGGATCAGACATGGAGATCGATGATGAGGAATTGGAGATGATATCATCTCCCTCTCCAGTTCAAAATGAGTTAGCAGGAAAATATGAACCCATCGATCCCATTGATATAGTCGCGACATTTGATATTCCCAAAGATATGACAGTAAGTCAGAAAAGACCTAGATGGGAACAACAAAACTTACAGGATGTAGAGGGGCATGAAGCCCCACATGGCACTTTTTGATAAAGCAAAATACCTCAGAGGTTCTCTAGTTATGATGCATTGATGATTCATACCATTGACTCAGAACACACTACTTATGAAGATGCATCCAGACACCAAGTTTGGAAGATGCCATGGTGGAAGAATATCAATCCATCATGAAGAATGATGTGTGGGAGATTGTAGCGATACCTCAGAGGGGAAGTCAGTTGTAACTTCTAGATGGCTATACAAAATCAAACATCGAGCAGATGGGAGTATTGAAAAATATCGTAGCCAGATTTTTTGCGAGAGGGTTCTCTCCGAAAGAGGGAGTCGATTATGATGAGACATTTGCTCTCGTGGCTCGATACACTTCCATCGGATCGATCAATGCTATTGCTTCAGCTATGGTATGGAAGTTGCATCAAATGGATGTCAAGACTTCCTTTATCAATGCTATTATTTAGGAAGAAGTATGTATGGAACAACCAAAATGATTTTTTCTCCATGGAAAGGAGTCTCACGTATGCAAGTTGAAAAAGACTTTATATGGACTCAAGCAAAAACCTCGTGCTTGGTATGGATAGATAAAAGGATTCCTAGTGAGAATAGGATTCACCAAGAGTGATGCAGACCCCAACCTTTACCACAAGGTTGTGAATGATGAGCCACTGATTTTGGTACTATATGTTGATGAATTGTTTCTTAATGGAAATGAGAAACTTATCTTATGGTGTAAGAAGAAACCCGCCTTTGAGTTCGAAATGAAGGATCTTGGATTGATACACTACTTCGTGGGTTTAGAAGTATGGAAGAGGAAAAAAGAGATTTTCCTAGGACAAGAAAATACGCTGTATATATACTGAAGAGATTCGGAATGTTGGACTTCAAGTCCATAGCTACTCTGATGGATGCAAATTTGAAGAAGTCGAGGGATTCTGCTTCAGATTCAAATTTGATTGATCCCACTATGTATCGCCAATTGATTGGGTCCTTGATGTATCTGACGAACACCAGACCGGATATTTGTTTTGATGTGAATGCTCTCAGTTATTTCATCTGCGAACCGAGGCAGATTCACTGGATTTATGCAAAAACATGTGCTCAGATATTTATGAGGCACTGTGGGATATGGTCTATGATATGATTCAGAATGTGACTTGAAATTGCAAGGGTTTACAAACTCATATTGGGTCGAATGCTCTACTTATAGGAAGAGTACTTCAAGATGTTGTTTTAGTCTGGGTTCTGCAGTTATTTCCTGGTGCAGTAGGAAGCAGAACTCAGTAGCTCTCAAGACTATAGAGGCTGAGTATATGGCTTCTAGTTCAATGGCCTGAGAAGCAGTTTGGATTCATAAAATTCTTGTATGATTGTTTGGCCAGATTCCAGAGCCAACCGTCATTCACTATGATAACTAGAGTTGTGTGCAGATGTCAATGAATCTTGTATTTCATGACAAGTCAAAGAACATAGAGATTCAATATCACTTCATACGTGATATGGTGTAGAAAGGTGGGGTCGATCTATAGTATATTCCGACAGACGACTAGACTACAGATGTTCTCACCAAGCCTCTTCATAGGGTGAAATTTGAATAATTTTGTGGAAGACTTGGAGTAGAAGAGAACATATCCCTCCTTGAGAGGGAGATACACTTACGATACCCTTTCCCAAGTACCTCTGCTCATACAGGTTCTCATCCAGGTATGGGAGAAATCCCATCGGCAGCTGAGACTTACAGGTAGTAGATTGTCGGGTTCACACAGGTGCCTCTGCTCATCCAGGTGCTTAACCAGGTATGGAAGAAATCCCATCGACAGATGAGCCAGATAGGTAGTAGATGGTTGCGTGATTGCACAGGTACCTCTACTCGTTCAGGTTCTCAGCCAGGTATGGGAGTACCCCATCGGCAGATGAGACGAACGGGTAGTAGATGGTCGTGCGTGTGTGCTCATCTAGGATCTCTATCTAGGTATGGAAGTATTCCATCGACAATAGAGACAAATAGGTAGCAGAATATTTTCTCTCAGACATCCGGATAGAACAACTTCATAAAGACAACCTTCAGTACGTTTAGAGATGATAGAGACAGTATATATGTACAGATGAAACCCAGATGATCGTGATGTTGATGAATACCGAAGAATACCTTCCTTATTGAGAGGGAGTGTTGGAGTTTTTGAAACTTCATAAGCTATTCTTATTGTTCTTGTAATCAATCATACAAACCCTAGAAGAACAATGTATACCTTGGGTAGAAAAGCAAGCAAAAGAAAATAAAAAAAATACAAATTATGTTGCTCCTCCAAGTAAAGTCAACCCTAGTTAAATTATTAGTGGAAATCTATATAAATAGGAGGCGCCCCTCCTCATTATTCCACAAAACACAGTAGCAACACAACAGCTTAGAGAAGTGCGCAATTTTCTGGGATAGAGAGAAGTTCACGTACACTGCAGAAGAAGACTATTTTTCAGGGGTTTTCATCTTTGGAAAGCATTTCCATATTTTTCTTTTTCTTTATTCATTGTACCCTGATCTCATAATTATTATATCTAGATGAAGGTTGCTGGGTTTTCTCCCATTTGGGTTTCCCAGGTGAAAACTACTCTTGTTTTGTCATGTGCTTTGGCTATCTTCTAGTGATCCTATTGATAAATGCAATTAAGATATACTGCTATAATATTAAGAAAATCTAAAAAAATGAAGATTAGAAGAGCACCATTCAAATAAATTATATTAATCCCCAGGTCACTGTGTTCCTCAACGCATCCAATAAGTTTAAAGAATATAAAATAAAGAGGTTCAAAATACCCCAAAACTTCAATAAAATTTATTAGGTTAGAGCACAAGAAGATTTATATTGAAACAATAAAAGTTGTACTGTATGTAGATGAAGAATGATTGAACGGGTGGATTCGATAAGTGGCTTCGAAGGGATCATATTCATGTTTATATTTACATCTACACAAATTCTTTGTTTGTAAATATCAGTAAGGCCTAGCTTCTATGTAGTTCCCTGTGGATAATAATTGCAGGTGATGAAAGTATCACCTGAGTTGCATTTAATATTGGCACAACCAACATTGGTGGTATTCCTCCATACAACTTGAGTGTACTGAGTGCAGTCAAGTCCACTGCAGATATTCTTGGCATAGTCGAACCATTTCTTCCCATATATCCACGCAGCCATTGCCTATGAAGGGTTCCAACTGTTTTTGCTCCCCCATAATATGTTCTCTCCGAAGGGGTTGTCCGAGTGTTGGAGGAGATTGTCGCCCCTTCCCTGTCTTGCATAATTTGCATGTTTGCGATCCCATTATAGACGACCAACTCCCATCCTATTTCTTGCTTGGTTGTGTGGAACCAAAAAATCGTCAATAAACGCAACAGTAGAATTCATGTCGACAGCATTCATTGATGATATTCCCATTGTCATAATGAGAATACAAATCCTAATGTTGCAACAACTATTCAACAACGTGGTCATCCTATGACTATTGTCGACCGCTGGCGTTGTTGTAGATAGTTTATAATTCTTTGTTCTTTCAGATAATCTGAATAATGATACATGTTAGTTTTTCAACTTTAAGCTAGCATTATTAGGATCTTTAACTGAGAGAATAACAAGAACAACAATTAAACACAAGAGACAATGAACACAGTGTTTTTCCTTGGGGTAACCATAAAGGAGAAAACCCCGCAACTTCCTCAGAGATAGAATCAGCACAAAAGGTAAAACCCCAAAACAGTAAGATACACTCCCGATAGCAGTAACCTTCTTTTTGTCTAGCCTCAGTGTCTTCTCCTTCCTCAACTATGCACTACACTTGAGTGTGTATGAGTTGTGAATCAAATAGAGACTCCATCTCTCTATTTATACTAATCCCGACATGACTAAAACCCTACCAGGGCCGACCTCTACTAGGAGAGTCTAATAACCCTAGTGCCCCGGCACTGCGGGGACTTTAACCCTTAAACAATCAGAGGGTTACCCTCTATGACTTGACATGACTTGTTTACATTATAGATCCTCCCGATCGGAACATCGGGGCATCACAACATGACTCAATTACATAATAGATACATCCCAGAATAAACATCGGGTTACAAGACATAAGATACATAGATGAATACATTCCGAAGTTACAAATACATTAACACTCCCTCTTAACTAGGAAGGTATTCTCTCGACACAATTTTCATCACTGGTCTTCTTCTCTGGATCTTCTCATCATCTGCATCTCTAAGTCATCTTCATCTTCATGCCATCTTCTTTTCTGGATCTGGATCATTACTCAATCTGGATCATCACTGGATCATACTCGATTTGGAACATCACTGGATCATACTCGATCTGGATCATCATTGGATCATCATCACTGGATCTAGATCATCACTCGATATGGATCATCACTCGATCTGGATCATCACTGAATCATCATCGCTGGATCTAGATCATCTCTCGATCTGGATCATCACTGCTGGATCTGGATCATCACTCGATCTGGATCTCTTGGAGTCATCATAACTGGATCTGGATCATAGCTCGATCTGGATCTCTCGGAGTCATCATAATATGTGCTATCTCATGATTCTTCTCGTCACAGGAAGTTCTATAGAGCCAGCCTTCTTTCATGTTGGTTTTAGGCCTAGCCATCATGTAGGTCTTCTTCAGCTCTTATATCTGACCTACTCATCAAAAAGGCACCATACTCACTTCCATCTAGGCGGGAACACATCCTGCTCACAATGATGAAAGAGCTTCACACTTTCATCCAGGCAGGAATCACATCCTGCTCACAATGATGGAAGATTTCCACACTTCTATCCAGGTGGGAACACATCCTGCTCACAGTGATGGAAGATTTCCATACTTCCATCCAGGCGGGAATCACATCCTGCTCACAATGATAGAAGAGCTCTACACTTACATCCATCCAGGCAGGAACACATCCTATTCACAATGATGGAAGGGCTCTGCACTTATATCTGACCTGGTAGGAACCCACTCCTACACCCTCGTCAGAAAGGCATGCACTCACATCTAACCTGGTAGGAACTCAATCCTACACCCTCGCCAGAATGGCCCCCAGTTCTAGACTGAGCTACCTGGTAATGGACCAGGTGCCTCCATTCTCCTAGAGAATGGCAGTTTCCCTTATATCTGACCTACTCGTCAGAATGGCCAGCACTCATATCTGACATGGGAGGAACTTAATCCTTTAGCCATGACAGAATGGCTCAGCCCTTACATCTAACCAGCTCGTCAAAATGGCTCTCTCTCAGTCCCGAACTCAGTGTACCTGGTAACTGACCAGGTACCTCCATTCCCAGAATGGCAATCAACACTCATATCTGTCATGGAAGGAACCAAATCCTCTCACCATGACAGAATGGATCAGCCCTTATATCTGACCTGCTCGTCAGAATGGTTATGGATCTCAGCACTCATATCTGACATGGAAAGAACCAAATCCTCTCACCATGATAGAATGGCTCAGCCCTTACATCTGACCATGGAAGGAACCAATCCTCCCATCATGTCAGAATGGCTATGGGACTCATCACTTTCCCTTGGAGGAAACCTCGATTTGGAGAACACCAAGCTTCTCCCTGAAGTATTCAAACTTCACCCTGGCCAATGGCTTCATCAACACATCAACTATATGTTCCTCCGTTGCAACATACTGTAGCTTCATTGCTCCCCTCTACACCATATCCCTGATATAGTGATACTTGATCTCGATATGCTTCGACTTGTCATGGAACACTGGATTCTCTGACAACTTCACACAACTCTGGTTGTCACAATGTATACAAGTAGCATCCAACTAGAGATCAAATAAATCAAACAGTAGCTTCCACGTCCATACTGCCTCACAACTTGTTGATCAAGCTGCTACATACTTTGCTTCAGCTATACTCAGTGCCACACATGATTGCTTCCTGCAAAACCAAGAGATCACACCTGATCCCATACTGAAGCAACACCCTGAAGTGGTCTTCCTATCAATGGCACTGCCTGCCCAATCTGAATCAACATAACCCTCCAGGTTAATCTTCTAATTCACATTGTACTTGAGCCCATAATCAACTGTACCCCTCAGGTACCTCAGAATATGCTTTCCAGCAATCACGTGAACATTTTTCGGATCTGTCAAGAACTAGCTCAAGGTGTTCACAGCAAAGCAAATGTCTGGTCTTGTGTTCGTCAGGTACATCAATGACCCAATCATCTGACGATACATCGTAGCATCAACCAAATTTGATGAAGCATCGCTGAATAGCTTTAGTTTTGATTCCATAGGTGTGACCATAGTCTTGCAGTCCATCATCCCAAACCTCTTCAAGATCTCTACTGCATACTTCCCTTGTCCAAGGAAGATTCCATCCGCACTTTGCCACACTTCCATACCTAGAAAATAATGCATCATACCCAAGTCCTTCATTTCAAACTCAGCAGCAAGCTTTCTCTTTGTATCAGCAATCAACCCATCCATACCTGTCACAAACATATCATCTACATATAGTAGAAGCATCACTGGGTTTCCATCTTCAACCTTGTAGTAAAGGTTGGAATCTGCTTTACTCTTGGTAAAGCCCAAACTGGATAGAAAGCTATCGATTCTGTCATACCATGTCCTGGGTGCCTGTTTCAAACCGTACAGGTCTTTCTTCAATATGCATACATGAGACTTCCTGTCATGTGTCTCAAAACCGAGTGGTTGTTCTACATACACTTCCTCTTCCACTACACCATTCAAGAAAGCAATCTTGACATCCACCTGGGGTATCTTCCATTTCATTACTGCAGCCAAAGCAAGCACTGATCTGATGGAAGTGTATCTGGCTACCGGTGCAAAGGTTTCTTCATAATCTATTCCTTCTTTCTGAGAGAAACCCCAAGCCACAAATCTTTCCTTATATTTTTCAATGCTACCATCTGCAGCATGTTTAATCTTGTAGATCCATTTGGAAGTTACAACTGACTTCTCGTCTGGTCTTGGGACAACATCCCAAACATCATTCTTCATGATCGATTGGTATTCTTCGATCATAGCATCCTTCCATTATTTCCATTCTGCCGCTTCTTCATAACTGGAAGGTTCTTTATCAATGAAATCACATAGTAATGCTACATACCCGGAGCAAGATCCGGTCCTCTTTCTTTCTCTGTGATTCTCTTCTGGAGCCCCATATCTTTCCGCACCTTGGATAACTTCTCGTACCCAAGCAGGTTTGATCTTATGAGGATTCTTCTCCAGAGGTGGATCTACAGGTCTTTGTGGTTCTTCAAATTCTCGATCTTCTTCTTGAGTTTCTTCGTTGATGGTTGTATCATGAACTCTGGGTGCTTCTGCTTCTTCAGGTTCTTCAGCAGGTATCTTTCTGAATTTGTTGTAAGTTGTGTCTTCATCAAATGTCACATCATTGCTGATGTCAATCTTCTTGTATCCTGGGAAATATATTATGTAAGCCTTCGAGCTTTCAAAGTATCCCGCAAATATACCCTTTTTCTTGAAGGATATAATTTTGTTCTCTTCTCTCTTGGGATGTGTATGTACACTGGATAGCCGAAATTTTGAGATGGCTGACTTCTGGTTTCTTGCCGGAGAATACTTCTTCGGGAGTCTTGTTCTCGAGTACTCTATGTGGAGTATAGTTCTGTACATACACCGCTGTTCTGGCAGCTTCCGCCCAAAGATGCATAGGAAGGTCTTGATCATGAAGCATTACTCTTGCAGCTTCCATGATAGTTCTATTTTTCCTTTCTGCAATCCCATTCTGTTGTGGATTATAAGGAGTGGACAACTCCCTCTTAATCCCTGATTCTTTGCATAGCTCTTTGAATTCATTTGAAGTGAACTCTCCGCCATTATCTGATCGAAGGGTTTTAATATTCTTTTCAATGTGGTTTTAGATCAAGGCTTTGAATTCCTTGAACTTGCTGAATATTCATCTTTGTTCTTCATGAAGTAAACCCATGTATTCCTAGAAAAATCATCAATAAAAGAAACATAATATGCATACTTGCTTAGTGAGTTTGATGACATAGGAATGCATACATCGGAGTGGATGACTTCCAAGATTCCTTTTGCTTTGCTTTCGCTGCTTGGAAATGTCTTCTTTGTATTCTTTCCTTTCGCACATCCTTTGTAGATCCCATCATGTTTTGCTTGGATTTCTGGAAAACCTTCGACAACTTTACTTGCAATAGGTAGTGCTCTGTAATGCACATGTGCAAGCCTTCTATGCCAAAGTTCACTTGGCTCTACTGTGTCATGGACCAAGGCTTGTTTTGGATGGCCCTTTAATTTGTACAATCCTCCTTCTTGTTCTCCAATTACTACTGCATCATCAATAGTCTTTCCTTTTGGCCACATGATGACTTGACCATCTATGAATGCAACCCGCATTCCTTTTGCACCTAATGCTAATATGGAGAGGAGGTTCTTCTTGAGTCATGGCACAAACAATACTTCCTTCATTGTTAGATACTTTCCAGAGTCTAGTTTATAGGAAGATTCCCCACTACCTTTTATTGGATATTGGTACTCATCTCCTAGCTTTACCTTATGAGATGATTCATGTTCTGACAGTCTCACAAAGGATTTCTTGAATCCAGTCATATGTTTGGGAGCCTCACTGTCTATAAGCCAATCATCACTTCCATGAGTAATGTTACCTGTGAGAGCGGAGATCAAAACATATTCATCCTCGCTTGAAGAATCTTCACTTTCATATTTGGTTCTTTTCTTGGATGGTTCATCATCCTCTGCAGCATGAGCATGATGTTTTCTTTTGTTGCTCCTCTTTGTTAGCTTTGGTTTCTTATGACAATTCCTTGCATAATGTTCTGCTTCATCACATGTATAACATATGATCCTAGATAAATATTTTCTATTGTTATCTTTGTGAGAGTGCTTACCTCTAAAGTGGTAATATTTTCTTCTGGTTGACTTGGAGTGTGACTTGGAGTGTACCGTGAGAGCTTGATATTCACTTCCCATCTTTTCTTCTCGAGCTGCTATCCGAGCTTCTTCTTGAGAGCACTCTTCCCATAGTCTGCTGAACTTTACCAACTTCTTTCTAGCACAGATTCCTTGGATGAAATAATCCCATGACCTAGGAAGTCCATTCAAGGTAGTCATCACAATCTCTGCATTTTCTACTTCTTCATCTGCTGCTTCTAGTTGTTCCTTGATCTAAGAAACTCTTGTGAAGTAATACTGGATTGTTTTTGCATTCTGGATCTTCACATTCTTCAGTTGGTTTCTCAGAGTCATCTTTCGGTTTATGTTCTTCCCTTCAAACAGTTTGGTTAGGGCATCAAACATAGCTTTAGGTGTCTTGAGGGAGGACACATGTGGGATAAGGTGATCCTTGATAGAATCAGCAATTATCCTCTTTGCCATAACCAACTTCTTCTTATGCAAGACCTTAGCCTCATCTCCCTCTGGAACTGGAACCTCCTCATGGATGTAGGAGTCTAGCTCATTTTCTTCCAGGGCTAGGGAGATCCTATACTTCCAAGCTCGGAATTTATCAGCTCCCTGAAGCTTTTCATCAGGCTTGGTATGGTGAGACATCTTAACTGAGAACCTCAAATGGAAATACAAAAGATTTTAGATCTTACCAAGTCAAGATGTCGGATCTGAAATTTGAGCTGAAATCCTGCAGAGCTGGTTCAGGAGCAAATTAGGGGTTTGCTTTTCTCGATTTATCTCCACCCAAATTCTTTGGAATTTGTTCGTAACTTCGATTTTGGGGGGAAGATCAATCCAGGCCTGGGCTCACTGAAAAATTCCTCTTTTGTAAAAATCCCTAATTTCCGGCAGCAGTGACAGGTCCAAAACTGAAAAACCTCAGAATTAGATTATGCTTCGACAGAAAGATGCGCCCTAAGGAGGAGATTTATTCCACCTTACTTTTGCTGAAAATCTATGGAGAGAGATTCAAAAACTAGGAAGCCCTAGTTCCTGCAGTTGCACAGTTTCTTCTTCTCAGGTTAGCTCTGATACCATGTTAGTTTTTCAACTTTAAGCTAGCATTATTATGATCTTTAACTGAGAGAATAACAAGCACAGCAATTAAACACAAGAGACAATGAACACATTTCTTTTCCTTGGGGAAACCCTAAGGGATAAAACCCCGCAACTTCCTCAGATATAGAATCAGCACAAAAGGTAAAACCCCAAAACAGTAAGATGCACTCCTGACAGCAGTAACCTTCTTCTTGTCTAGCCCCAGTGTCTTCTCCTTCCTCAACTATGTGCTACACTTGAGTGTGTATGAGTTGTGTATCAAATAGAGACTCCAGCTCTCTATTTATACTAATCCTGGGATTACTAAAACCCTACCAGGGCCGACCTCTACCAGGAGAGTCTAATAAACCTAGTGCCCCGGAACTGCGGGGACTTTAACCCTTAGACAATCGGAGGGTTACCCACTATGACTTGACATGACTTGTTTACATTATAGATCCTCCTGATTGAAACATCGGGGCATGAAAACATGACTCAATTACATAATAGATACATCCCAGAATAAACATCGAGTTACAAGACATAAGATACATAAATGAATACATTCCGAAGTTACAAATACATTAACAATACAGACTTGCTTCTACTTCTTCTCCTAAAAATGTATACATAGGTAATCAATTCACTGGCCAAAGGTATGAAGATGTTATCTTTCTATCTATCTGTACCACTGTCTAAAACTGGATCAAGCTGTCATTACTTTTAGCTTCTTTTACTTTGAATGGAAGGAGAAAGCTTCTTGTTTTATTCTTTTCATCCTAAGATAATGCTTATATATTATGAGGAGCGGTATCATGAATCATTGTCTAAATGTAACTTACTTCTGATTGTTTGTTTGTGTCTTTCTATATTTCAAGATAGGTCTACAAATTGGGAGGCACTCCCTTATTTGAAAACGACTATGGATACACATAGACACACCTGAAATATGAATATGATTCGATGATACTTGTCAACGAACATTATCATTCCTCGCCGCAATATTCAACAACAATTCAATACTTTATTTTAATTTCAATAACTTGGGCGTTGTCGACCAGTTCTACATCTGCGTGGATATGGAAATTCATGGGATCCACCTCCTATGCCTCCCCCTTCCACATCCTCTGTCGTGGAATTAAGGGGAGTGCCACTCCCTTAGGCACCAAAGGGTCAACCCTCACTAGTGGCGTGATTCTCAGGGGTGGCCCTTTGGCACCCAAGGGAGCGACACTCCCCTTAATACGACGACATAGGAGGTGGAAGGGGGAGGCATAGGAGGTGGATCCCACAAATCTCCATATCCACGTAGATTTAGAACTGTCGACAGCGCCCAAGATCCTGTAGTGTATCTAGATATTTGACTTTTTATTATCCATTGCGTATTTTTTGTCTCCTGGTGACGTTGCAAGCTTTGCACATTCTTTCCCATTCTAGAC
Source organism: Pseudotsuga menziesii (assembly GCA_001517045.1). Classification (NCBI taxonomy): domain Eukaryota; kingdom Viridiplantae; phylum Streptophyta; class Pinopsida; order Pinales; family Pinaceae; genus Pseudotsuga; species Pseudotsuga menziesii. The sequence goes on from LPNX011234018.1 coordinate 627,611, forward strand.
TATATAGAATCTTCGGGGGAAACTAGCTGTTATGTTAGATATTAAGTCAAACTGTTGAGCGTTTCACACATTTAATCCAAAGGTGAATTTACGATGATGGATGTTTGCAGGTCTAGCTATTGTGAATTTACGGTAATGGGTGGATGTTTGCAGGTCTAGATTATGTGTAAGTGTTTAGTACATTTAATCACTACTTACAGTTATGGATGACAGATGCTTACATGGTTAGCAATAGTCACTACACTCCCCTTAAAGACGGATTCTACATTCGCGTAGACGAGCATTTTCCACAAGAGTGTCTTTCTGACACCAGAGCCCATTTACTGAAATCTATCTTTCAGTTAGTTATACCTTCTACAGATTCAGTTGTGAAGCTGGAATTTTCAAGTTTCAAGGATGTTACAAACCTCTACAATAAGGGACTTTCTTCCTTAACGAAATTTGCAAGAAATTTTCTCCAAGATATCGTTCCACACAGGATGTTAAAGGAGATTTTGAATACAGATGACCAAGCATTTGTCAAGTTTCCACCTCCCAATATTATTAGCAATGAGTAGAGTTTTCATCAATATTTGTTGTTATTAAATTTTATTATTACAACTAGTTCCAAACTGGGACGTGTTTGACAATTAGTTATATGGTTAATGAATATAAGTATCTCTGCCATGCAGAGGATGCCGATGCATGAAAGAAAGATGAAGAGTTTTCTCGTGAGACATTTTCGGGAGAAAATCGGGAGCAATTATGCCATGAACTAAAAATCAATTATACTTTATTAGTAAAATCAATTATGCCATTATTAGTAAAATCAATTATTCGTTTGGGAGAAATTATGCCATGAATTGAAAATCAATGTCTATACAGAGCTATCTTCCGTTCGAAACGCCAGCAGGCCTGCTTGGTGTAAGGAGTGCAGAGGTGGGGAGATTGAGAGGAGATGGGACATGAAAGAGAAAGGGGTGGGACCGTATTTATGGCCACGATGATTACAATGATTTGGGCGATGATCATGAAAGATAATTAGAGAGGAAGGTCCTAGGTGGATCCCACGAATTTCCATATCCACGCAGATGTAGAATTGCTTGGTAATGCCCAAGATCTTGTAGTGTATCTAAATATTTGCCTTGTTGTTATTCATTACATATTTTTTTGTCTTCCGGTGGCTGTATAGAATCTTCGGAGGAGGAGAAGGGAGGAATGGGGGGAGGGAGGAGGGAGGGGGGAGAGTTTTTTTTTAACTGTTTTTTAATAATGTTTGTGGGGTAAATTTATTTGGGGGGTTTGATTTTGTTTTTATTTTTTTTTAGTAGAATGTTTTTTTAGGGGCTAAATGGGTCGGGAGGGTTTCGAATTTTATTTTTTTTAAATGCAATGTTGTTAGGGTTTAGGGGTTAGAAAGGGGGAGGGGTGTTTAATAATTTTTTATTTTTAGTTTTTGAATGTATTGTTGTAGAGAGGTTAGTAGAGGGGGGGGGGTGTTTTATATGTTTTTTTTTTTTTAAATGTATTGTTGTAGAGGGGTTAAGAGGGATAAGGAGGTTTAAATTTTTATTTATTTATTTTTATTGTAATGTTCATGGGTTAGGGCGTTTAGGGGGGATAGATGGCATTCAAGTAGGCTAAAAAATTAAAAATAATCAAAACTACAAATCCTGGGATAGGGGGTATGTCTTCCTTCAATTAACACTACACCCCTTCACAAAAAAAAGATGCAAGATGGGAGTCTACTAAACGAAGCCGTAGATATAGAAGGAATTGATATCTGGAATGATAGGCAGAGATGTAGACTCATATGGTGCACCCATTGGTAATAGAGAGGAATATGGGTCATATACATCTTCATCTAGTCCTTCATTTGTAGAAAATGTAGATTCTGATGGGGTGTTAGAATCCATGGATGAATTTGAATAATTTCAAATGAAACATTTTTTATTAGTATGATGTTTGTAATTGAAACTCTGAAGGAGATTTTGATTATTTATATGAATCATTTATTCTTGTATGGTCTAATATATGATATCGTTATGAATCACATCATAATTTCTTTGATTTTATATGGTTAGAGTGGTGAAATTGTTTATGAAATAGTTTTCTTTGTTTGATATGCAAGTTTCAAAAAAATTGGAATTTATCTTTTGGAGAAAAAAATCTTTTTCCAATTTAGGGGTTGATTTTAAAGTTTTTGTAAACAACAGTATGGGATGTTTAGGCCATGGCTCTATTTTTAACCCCCCAAAAAAATGTATACCAGTATCAAGACTTTTCTATTTGGGCGTGTTTTTGGTGTTTTTTTTGCGAAAATCATCGTTTTTATGCCTAGAGTTCTCGTTCTTAGTATAAAGTTCTCGTTTCATAGTATAAGTGGTTAACAACTCAATGCTCTTTCATGCCTTTAAAATATGCTTGATTGTGCCTTTGAACTTTCACTTGCTTTTTAATTTGACTTGCACGCCAACTTGTCTTTAATGCTCCTTGACAACATTTCATAGGAGGCATTGATCTTGCATTTGCTTCTCAATTTGACTTGCAGCCAACTTTCCCTCGATGCTCCTTGACGACATTTCATCGGAAGCATTTTCAATAGTGTTTATCAAGAGTGCCTCAATTGTTATGAGTTATACATATATGACATTAATATTATTCTTCATAGTCTCCCAATGCTTTTTTTTCTTATTAAAGGCTTACACAATTGCCTCGAACTTACTTTGGCAAGGAATTGCTGCAACGCCGCTTTCTTTCTTGTTTATATGTATTTTTTTTTAATTCAAATATCTATGTATTTCATTCAATTATATATATATATATAAACACACATGCACACATATACACTAGCACACCCACAACCATTCAGCCTCTAAAACTTACATTCAGCCTCTAAAACTTAGCATTCTGCCTCTAAAACTTACACAAGTTAGTAATTTAATAATGAATACAACTACTAAAGTGTTGGTGCGTGTCCATAGTATGCAGATGCCCGAGAGATTCCAAAGGGAATATTCCAAGGATCCCTCAAAGGGACATAGGACTTCCGCATATAATCCCTTACTACCATACACAATAGACAATAAACCAAAATACCCATTCATCTGGGCACATCAAATTAAAACCGAAAATAAAGGTCGGGTAAAGAACATCCATAGTTTGCCTAAAATACTTGAGTTCGCCACAGTCATTCAAAACAACAGTCCTACCTATGTGATTGAACTCCGTATTTCTTAAAATAAAGACCAAACCACCTATGGACGTTATACTAGAAAGAAGTTAAGTTAATTTCCCATGTCTTCAATATTAATGCGGCATGCCACTTGTCCATTGATTCTAATGTATGTTATTTTAAAAAGTTAAATACCACTAATTCAATTTTAATGCCACCCTATTTCTACCTAACATACTAATATTCAGTTGCACTCCCTTATTTACCTTCATACAAATATTCATTTGCACTCCCTTTTTTTCAGACGAAAAAATCTTGATCTTGATATTCAGAGTGAATCAAAGGACATTAAAATGTGCCTCCCATTATAGGAAGTTACAATCGCTACCATTAGTAACTGAAACTGCGATCCAGTTCTGATACATACCAAGATATACAATGTATTTTCTCCCTAAATAGACAGGATGATGCCACCACCAAAAACCAGGTTTTGCCAAAGACATACAGAAAGCGGTCTGAACCAGGAGAACAAGGAGAGCCCAGGCAACTGGTCCAGAGATGCCCACCTCTCCTACTAGAAAATATCAGATAGATATAATTCTTTCAGTGCCAAAAAACTAAATGGAGACAGATCTCCGGCACAATGCTCTAAAAGAGCTTAAATTCATCACTCATGCTAGTGGAACCATCAAATACTTCAGAGAAAAAATGGAGACCAGGGATCAAAGTAAGGGAATATTTGGATAAGTTGTCTGCACTCTGGTTGTGCTCCTTGTAGACATGTCGTATTTCCAACCAAGAAAAACCATTAATAAGTGTTCCGATATTCTCACACTAGTGGGTCAGCTCAAGAGAGGAAACTGTAGCTTCATTATTTGCCCAGTTTATGATGATTGGGGAGTCTCCATATATAAGCAAAAAAGGGAGGCCCATATTGTGGGCCACAAAAAGTAGTGACCACAAGGCCAGGAGCTCGGCTCTTTTGTTGGTTGAAGGACCACACCCAAGCTTGAAATTGAGAATGTGTGTTCTGTTGATGACAAAATATACCCCTACACCACCCTGTGAAGCTATCGCTGGCCCATTGAAGAAGCCACAGGGAAAGACCAAATCTGGAGCAACACCAATATCTCTGAGTTTTACCTTTTTGGTAGGTACTGGAAAGTAATGCATCAGATAATCGATTTGAAAGACCGCACTATTGACAGACGCCAGCACTCCATCAAAGATGCAACTGTTTCATATCTTCCATATGCTCCAACATACAAAGATCAGTAGGTATCTACAGAAAGAGTGTTCAGAATATTTTGTAAGCCAGAGCTTCAATAGTTCAGCAACGGTACCTCTAGAGAGAGGTGAAACGCAATTGTAAATTCCATAGAGCTTGGACCAAACCAAGTGGGTAAAGGGGCAATCGATAAAGATATGCTGTGAATTATCCACTTCATTGAAGCATAAAACGCATCTGCTTGGACCTATCCATCCATGCTTGGCTAGATTATCCTAAGTCAGTATTCTATTGACAAGTGCCAACCAAAAAAAACACTTGATCTTTAAATGATACTTACTTTGCCAAATCTGCACCAGATAAAAATCCTTGGATGGTTCTAGCAAAGTTTTTGACATTAAATCATACACCAGGGCAGCTGAAACCATACCATATTTTTTATTGTGATTCCAGAGAGGTTTATCAGCCGTGTGCTTTAGTTTTATGCCTCCAAACTCTAGGATTTGAATATATTCGTTCCAGCTAGATGCCCAAGAACCCCCCAGCTCTAGATCCTCAGCTAATAACCATAAACCATGCCCCAACTGATATATTACGAGCATCCTGAAGGGTCGAGATGCCATAGTCTTTTAGATACTCAATTAAATCGTGAGGGAGGAAAGGATTAACTGTAGAACCAATAATAGGATCCTTTCCTATAAGTATATTCTTTTCGTTCCCCACCGGCCATCCCAAATGCCTCCCTAGCCAAGAAAGCATATTTTAAAAACAATTCTAGAATATAGAAGTTCCTTTTACAAGGAAATGCTTCAACAGAATCCATACTTCCACAGACCAATTTTTCAAATATTTTGCCATTAAGCACCAGCCATAGACTCTTCAGTCGTAAGGAGACACTGAACCATTCAAGGTTTTTTATGCCCCATCCCCCAAGTTTGATAGGTCTAGATAGTGTCTGCCAATCCATAAGATGGTAGTGGCTCCTATCTCCAGTAGAACCCCATAAGAAATCAAAGATCCAATTCCTCAATCTGTTGAGTATGGACTTAGGAACGTCTGCAAGGGAAAACCAGTACACCGACAGACTGGAGAGGACCTCACATATGAGGATCAACCTTCCCCCCATAGAGAGAATTTTATGGGCCCAGTGATGTATTCTCCTCTCAAAACTCTTTATCAGCCACAACCAATATTTTACCTTATATCCCAACGTCTTGATAAAATAACCCAAGTACTTGAAGCCATTCTGAATGGGCTCCATCTTGTAAGGTAATATACTATGAATGTTGTTTTGGATCCTCATTTCCAGGTTACTAAAAAGGAATTCCGATTTCTCTAAACTAATGCACATTCCATATGCCAAGCAGAAAGTATCCAAAATGACATCAAAATCCATCCATTCTTCCAATGTACCTATGCCATATAGAACCACATCATCGACAAACAGGAGGTGTGTCAAAGACATGGAATCCGAGATCTTTATTCCCCTAATACTGCCCTTATACTTTGCATCTTTTATCAACAAACTGAGTCCTTCAATCACCGGAATAAACAATAAATGGGATAAAGGACACCCCTGCCTAATCCCCCTAGAGGTAGTGAAGAAACGAGAGGGAGTACCATTAACCAGAATAGAAAAATTTGCATAGGTTAGACAGCTCATGATCCAATTGACTCCCCCCAGAGGAATTCCAATTTGAAGCAGAATGAGTTGTAGATAGGACCAATTAACCCTATCAAAATCTTTGACCAAATCTAGTTTTAAGACTAGAGCACTGCAATTTTTTGTCTTTAAGGTATGTAATGCTTCTTGAGTGATTCCGATAGGCTCGACAATCTGTCTGTTCCTGAGGAAGCCGAAATCCTCTAGAGACATAGACTTTTCCAGGAAGGGCTTGAGCCTGAGAGTTACTATTTTTTATATAAGCTTATACACCAGGTTGTAAAAGGAGATGGCTCTAAAATCAGCAAAGGAGAGGGGCTTCTCCTTCTTTGAGATCAAGGTAATAAAGGTGGAGTTCAGAGTGGCTTCCACCCTCCCCAAGTCCCTAGATGGCTCAACAATTTCAAGTAGGTCTCCTCCCACAAGATCAAATAAGCTAAGAAAGAATTCTACATGCCATCCATCAAGGCCTGGGATTCTATCCTTTTTAAAATACCTTAGAGCCCCTTCCACTTCCCCCAGAAGGATATTGGATGTGAAGGTATCATCTTCTTCCTCTGAAATGAAAGAAGGAAAAAACTGGATGACCTTTAGCTGGTCTATTATATTAGTCTGGTTGTCATCTTTAAAAATATCAGAGAAATTTCTTGCACCCAGATCTTTTAGCTTTTCCTCATCCTCCAGCCAGATTTCCTCCTCATTCTTAAGATCCCAAATAGAATTGTGATTCCTTCGAGCCGATGCTATTGAGTGGAAGTACTTTATATTAGCATCACCAAACTTAGCCCATTTTGTCCTGCTCTTAAGCTTCTGGGTCAAGAGATCATGAGAAAGCAACTTAAATTTCCTATATCTAAGAATCCGAAAGGATTCCATATCTTCTGAGGAGAGAATACCAGAGGTAGAAGAAGATAGAAGGGAGGTAATCTCATTTACCACAACCAGATAATCACTTTTCATTTGTGAGGCCCCGTCACGTGTGTTGATGTATTTGTAACTTCGGAATGTATTCACTTGTATATTTCATATATTGTATTTCATTGGTCCCCGATGTTCCTATCAAGAGAATCATTAATGTAACAAAGTCATGTAAATTCAATAAGGTTAACCCTCCGTTGTAAGTCAGGGAAACAATCCCCACAATTGAGTTGAGGTTAACCCTCCTTGTTGATCAGGGGGGCAAAGTCCCCACAGTTGAGGGGCACTAGGGTTATTAGACTCTCCTAGAGATGTCAGCCCTGGTAAGTAATTGTCAAGTCAGAAACTAGTATAAATAGAGAGTGAGACTCTCTATTTGTAACACATTCACTCACTCAATTGAGGCGCATGAGTGAGAAAGGAAGTGTTGGCACAAGTGAGAGAGATCAGTTGTTAGAGATCATCTTTATGTTTTCAGGTTTTACTTTTGCTATTGGTGCTCATTCTATATCTGAGGAAGTTGCATGGTTTTCTCCTTAATGGTTTCCCTGAGTAAAATCTTTGTGTTCATTATCTCTTGTGATTGATTGTTGTGCTACGGTTATTCTCTCAATTAAGATCCTAAGATCATATTGCTTAAATGATAAAAATCTAACATGGTATTAGAGATAACCTGAGAAGAATACATTGTGCAGCTATAGAAGCTAGGGCTTCTTAATTTTTGGGTCTCTCTCCACAATCCATCAGCAAAATGAGGCTAGGCTAACTCTCCATTGAAGGGCACATCTTTTTGTCGAAGCAGAATTTGATTCCAAGCATTTTTAGTTTTTGCTGCGGGAAATTAGCGCTTTTTACAAAAGAGGAATTTTTGAGTGATCCAAGCATAGGATTTATCTCCTCATCAAAATCGAATTTTAGAGACCAAGGTCAAATTTTTTGGTTGAGTAAAAATCTGAGAAAGTCAAACCCTAGTTTGACCCCGGGCCTAAAAAACCCTAAAATACTAAAACAGGTAGTTTTTGTACATTCGCTATATCTCGGGATTGAAGAAGTCTCAGGGAGCAAAATTTTCACAAGCCAAAGATGAAATCCTGATGTGCCTTGTACCAAAATTTCAGCCTCAAATTCTCTATATTTTGGGAGATATGATTCCTCCAAATTAGGGTTCCAGCCTCTTCCAGGATTCATCCCTAAACAGGACACCTAGGGAGAATTACTATATCTCAGGATAAAAAGGTCCAAATGAAATTTCTCAAGCTTCTCCAGATAGGGAACGAACTGTAGTTTCTATGGTAAAAGTTTCATACCGTGATGATTAAACAGGGACACGTGGAAGTCCGTACAAGTTCGCTATGTTGAACAATATTGAAATAAGTCACCTTGGGAAAAATATCATAAGTCCCAATTGGTGACACCAATTCTGCTCAATACTATGGTGTTGGAAAGAGGACAGCCGAGGCTACCTCAGTACAAAATTTTAGATAGAGAGGAGAATTTACTTTCAGAGATACCGTAGAAACAATATCAGGAATTTCTGTAGAGGAAATTAGAAAACTAGGGCTTCCTGTTCCGGGAGCTTCCCTCCATTGTTTTCAAAAAAGGAGTACATTGGACAAGTCACTTTGAAAGGCCCATATTTATATCCAATAAGATCTGAAAGATTCCAAGTTTTGAAAAATAGGGTTTCTCTAACAAACCCTAAATTAGCCAACTCCAGAACCAGGACGGACACCTCAAATCAGTAAGATCTAATCTTTTGCTATTTATAGTTGAAGTTCTCATTTCAAGATGACTAATCACACCAGCTTGATGACAAGCTTGGTGAAGCTGACAACTTCCAAGCATGGAAGTATAGGATTTCACTATTTCTTGAATAAAATGAATTGGACACCTACATAAGTGGAGAGGTTCCAGTTCCAGAGGGAGATGAGGCTAAAAGCCTTACACAAGAAGAAATTGGTCAAGGCCAAGAAGATCATTGTTGATTCAATCAAGTATCACCTTATACCACAAGTGACTTCCCTAAAGACGCCTAAAGAGATGTTTGATTCCTTGACCAATATATTTGAAGGGAAGAACATAAATCGGAAGGTGACTTTGAGAAACCAGTTGAAGAATGTGAAGATCCAGAAGCAGAGACCATACAGTCATACTTTACAAGGGTCTCTCAAATCAAAGAACAACTTGAAGCAGTAGAAGAATAAGTGGAGAATGCAGAAGTTGTGATAACCACCTTGAATGGCCTCCCATGATCATGGGACTCATTCATTCGAGGAATGTATGCTAGAAGGAAGTGATTACCTTCAACAGACTCTGGGAAGAGTACACACAAGAAGAAGCTCGACTCATAATAAGAGAAGAGAAGATGGGAGCAATTGAATATCAAGCTCTCATGATTCAAAGAAGATCCCTCGAGTCATGAGGAATATGAAGGAATCAACTCTTGAAGAACCTCTTATCCATCCATTTGGATAAGAAATGATGTTGTTCTGAATGAAGAAGATGATGAATTTGAAAGAAGGAGTCTACCCATGAAACAAATAAAGATAAGTATTCAATTGTCATTTCATGATATTGTTTTGTTATACATTTGTTTATATTCAGTTGATGTATTATGCATGATAGAATGTTTGCATTAATGACAGTATACTACTAATATGCATGTGATGGGTAATTATCTCATGGTGCTATACAACTCTCTATCGCTACTTATCTAGAATGAAACCTCTTTTCTGACATATTGTATTAGTGCACAATCTCAATGTTGTCTTGGTAGAGATGGAAGGCATCTAGAAAGTTTCCGTGAGATATGGATGAATGTTGTATTGGCTAAAATAGTTGCATGGGATATCTTTATGCATAGGAATTTTCCATTATGGATATTCCTTATGAAATGTTTCTAACCATACAACTGGTGCGTCTAACTTGTATGAAATATCGTCTACAATCGCCTACAAGCAAAGAAGGATGAGACTTGTTCTGAAGAATGTGACGACAGTTCGAGAAATAATCCAAGATGAAGAATGATATGATGATACTCTCAAAGAAAGAAGAGGTCTCAGACACAGTGCAGTTATGTGACACTATTGAGTGACATCATTGATGTAGAACCTTCCAACTATGAAGAAGTAGCCAAGAAGAAAGGGAGGGAGAGTACCAGTTCAAGAAGAATGATGTCTAGGATGCGGTATCGAGACCAAGAGGGAAGAATGTAATGTCTTCCATATGGATCTACATGAACCAACATGCAGTAGATGGAAACATCATGGGATACAACGCAAGATTCATAGCACGAGGCTTCTCATGGAAAGAAGGCATAGACTATGAAGAGACATTTGCAGCCACGGCAAATTAAGACACATGACAGGAAGATTCATGTGTGTAAATTATAGAAGTCCTTGTACGAGCTCAGAAGACACCCATGGCATAACAAATACATGAGGAGCTTGAATATCACCTAGAGTGATGAAGATCTTAACCTTTTCTACAAGTTTGAAGATGAAATCCTGTAGAGGACGACAAGCTCACAGATGGGCGCGAGAAGAATTTTTGAAAAGGTTCAAGATAGAGGATCATGGTATTCGGTGACCCTAGATGGAAACAAGGAATATTAGTAGCACGGGAAGCTACTTGTCACTCCAGTATAGAATGTTTCAATACATAGAGTATGAAAGGCAGAGGGAGAATGATGTTCCACTTCAGAGGGAGTGATTGCAGAATATCTTGAGGTTCGACATGGTACGACCGGATGGACAGCTTACTGATGGCTCTATACTTTACTGAGAGTAAAGCAGATTCCAACATTTACTTCAAGGTTTAAGGAGAAATACCAGTGATGCTCCTGTTATATGTCGATGACTTGTTTCTGACAGGAAAATAGGAACTCATTAGAGATGCAAGAAGGAGACTTTTTGTGGAGTTCGAGATAAAGGACTTGGGTATAATATACTACTTTCTAGGCATGGAGGTGTGGCATAGTGCCGATGGAATCTTCCTTGGACAAGGGAATTATGCAGTAGAGATCCTGAAAAGGTTTGGGATGATGGACTGCAAGGCCATGACAACACCTATGGCATCGAACCTGAATCTATTGAGTGATGCTTCATCAGAGACGGTTGATGCCAAAATGTATCATCAGATGATTGGGTCATTGATGTACCTAATGAATACAAGACCAAATATTTGCTTTGTTGTGAACACATTTAGCTAGTTCCTGATAGATCCTAGACATGTTCACCTAATTGCTGCAAAGCATATTCTGAGGTACCTGAAGGATACAGTTGAGTATGGGCTCAAGTATGATACGAATCAAAAGATTAACCTGAAGGGTTATGTGGATTCAGATTGGGCAGGAAGTGCCATTGATCGGAAGAGAACTTCGAGGTGTTGCTTCAGTATGAGATCAGGTGTGATCTCTTGGTTTAGCAAGAAGGAGTCCTGCATGGCACTAAGAGAGGATCAATGAACCTCCAGTGTGTGATCCAGATCAAGATCTCTCGAAAGAGGGAGTTCTAGCATAGCCAGCGAGACAGGTTGTTTGAGCATAAAATTCTGGCTAAGCTTGTAGGTTGCTCATATGTAAATGGTCATGTAGGTTGTCCTCAGATGTAATCGGTCCTGGCGAATCTCGTAGGCTATCCTTGGATGTAATAAGCCCTGATGTGATTCTATACTAGAAATGGCCAGAGTGAAGTGTGAGTACTTCAGAGAGAAGCTTGGTGTTCTCCAGATCGAGGATCCTTCCAAGAAGAAGTGATGAGTATGTGTGCCTTTCTGACATGGTGGTAGGATTGGTTCCCCCATGGTCAGATGTAAGTGCAGAGCCTTTCTGACATGGTGGTAGGATTGGTTCCTCCCATGATCAGATTTAAATGCAGAGCCTTTCTGACATGGTGGTAGGATTGGTTCCTCCCATGGTTAGATGTAAGTGCAGAGCCTTTCCAACATGGTGCAGGTTGGGCCTCCCATGGTCGGATGTAAGTGCTGAGCCTTTTTGACATGGTGGCAAGCTGGGCCTCCCATGGTCATATGTAAGTGTTGGGAATTTCCTACATGGTGGCAAGTTGGGCCTCCCATGGTCGTTTATAAGTGATGAGTGTTGCATCGAGTGAAAAAGGACTGGCTCTGTAGTGGAAATCCTTGCAGAGGAAAGGTACTGCATCCAGTATGAAAAAGGACTGCCTCTGTAGGGGAAATCCTTGCAAGAGGCAAGGTGCTGCATCCAGTATGAAAAAGGACTGGCTCTGTGCGGGGAATACTTACAAGAGGCAAGGCGCTACATCCAGTATGAAAAAGGATTGGCTCTATAGGGGAAGTCCTTGCGAAGGAAAGGTAGTACATCCAACATGAAAAAGGGTTGGCTCTGTTGATGAAGACCTACATGGAGGCTAGGCCTACAACCAACATGAAAAAAGGGTTGGCTCTATAGAACTTCCTATGACGAGTAGAATTGAGAGATAGCACCATTTGATAGAGATAGCGGAAGCAATGATGATGATGATCCAATGATGATCCAGCTTTGATGATGATCCACTAATGATCTAGCTTTGATGATGATCTAGTGATGATCCAACTTTGATGATGATCTAGTGATGATCCAGCTTTGATGATGACCCAGCTTTAATGATGATCCAGCTTTGACGATGATCCAGAGAAGAAGCCTCGTGATGATGAATTGTGTCAAGAGAATACCTTCCTAGTTAAGAGGGAGTGTTGATGTATTTGTAACTTCGAAATGTATCCACTTGTATATTTCATATATTGTATTTCATTGGTCCCTGATGTTCCTATAGGGAGAATCATTAATGGAACAAAGTCATGTAAATTCAATGAGGTTAACCCTCTGTTGTAAGTTAGGGAAATAGTCAACACAGTTGAGTTGAGGTTAACCCTCCTTGTTCATCAGGGGGGAAAAGTCCCCACAGTTGAGGGTAACTAGGGTTATTAGACTCTCCTAGAGATGTTGGCCCTAGTAAGTAATTTTCAAGTCATAAACTAGTATAAATAGAGAGTGAGACTCTCTATTTGTAACACATTCACTCACTCAACTGAGGTGCATGAGTGAGAAAGGAAGTGCTGGCACAAGTGAGAGAGATTAGCTGTCAGAGATCATCTTTATGTTTTCGGTTTTTACTTTTTCTATTGGTGCTCATTCTATCTCTGAGGAAGTTGCGGGGTTTTCTCCTTAATGGTTTCCCTGAGGAAAATATTTGTGTTCATTCTCTCTTGTGATTGATTGTTGTGCTTGTTATTCTCTCAGTTAAGACCCTAAGATCATATTGCTTAAATGATAAAAATATAACAATGTGTCCATGATTTAACTTTCTTTTTAAGAAATCTTAGCTTAAGTGCCAGGCTTCTCATATCATCCAGACATGGATCTGCAACCCAAGATCCCCAACAGTCCTTTACAAAGTGACAGAAATCATCCTCAGCGAGCTAGGCCCTATTGAATTTGAAAGGGTAGTTCCGAGCTATAGCCACCAAATCCCATTCCATACAGATCAAGTAATGGTCAAAGATATTCGAGGGGGAAGACCACACCCTATGACGATGCCAACAAGGAACAACAGAAGAGGAAATTAGGAATTTGTCGAGCCTCTTGCTGATACCATCTACACCATCCCTACCATTTCTCCGCGTAGGTCCTGCAAATGGGGGGGCCAAGTCAACCAGATTATGATCAGCAATAAGCTAAGAGAAAAAGTGGGCAAGGGGGTCTAAGAGGAATTTTTTCCCCAGATATCATCCGCTCCAATGGTGAAGTTAATATCCCCATCCAGAATCATGTTCGGCAAAAGCAGCAATCCACCATCAACAACCCTATTCTAGAAGGTGTCATGGTTTTTATAAGGCCCATAGCAGTTGAGAAAAGAAAAGGTGGTGGAGGAGTCCCTAAACCGTGATTTCACCAAAATCCCAGCCAATGTTTCAAAAGCTTTACAGCGCACAGAAAGAGGGTTCCAACTTGTCAGCAAACCACCTGAAATACCAAAAGCATTCGTGGCACATAATTCCCAACCCGAAAGGAGTTTTGAGAAGGCCAAGTGAGCAAGGTAAGGACTACACATGGTTTCTTGGAGTAGTATCATATCAGGATACAGAGAGTGGAAAAGAGAGCGGAGGGTTATTTTTTTGGGTAACCCACTGAAGCCACGTACATTGAGGTACAAGATCCGCATCAAGAACCATTCAGAGAGGGTGACAACGCTCTAAGTGTCCTGGGGTGTGAAGCAGTATGGCCTCTAGATGCATTCTTTATCCTGACAGATAGTGGAAGGTAAGGAGGAGATTCAGAACCTGTCCTAGACACCTCCTGAGGTTTCTTTTTCGTCTTATGAATAGTCATATTTTCAAAATGAATGGAATCAAGGGGGAGGGTAGACGGGGAACTCGGAGTTTTTGCTGAAAAAATTGAAAGTGACTTCAGGAGGGAAGGGTCTTAGAAAGAAGGTGTCGAGCAAGGACTGGTAGGTGAGGTCGATAAGGGTGCAGGGTTATCTGGTCCCATTAAGGGTGGGAAGTCTTCTGGGGAGAAAAGAGGTGTCTCATGACACAAAGAGAGGGGTGACTCCGACGAAATAAGGGACAGAGGTCTAGTGTCCATCGTGGAAGGTTCCACCGGAGAACCCTGGTAATCGACCCCAGAACCCGACTCAGGACAACGAGGTGTCTCTGACAAGAAAAGGAAATAGGTCTTTCAACCACAGGAGAAGGATCAACCATGAAAACCTAGTTTCCACTCCCCGGAAGGGGCACAACCCCTAAGGTTTTTGAAAAGGTTAGACTTTCTTCAATATTCTAGGTAAACAGAAGTTCATTATTAGATACATCATCAAATAAAGACAAGGCTTGTGCATAATTACTAGTTACAGGGCAAGGACTGTTAGTCATGTTCTCCAAAGGATGAGACACATCATGTATAATCGGTGACAACATTCCCTTCGACGGGTAAGAGACCACTGAACCATGAAGAAGTCGTAGACAAGTGCGATGTAGGTGACCCACCTCATGGCATCGGTTGCATCGAAAGGGAACATACAAATAGTCGAGATTGTTTAAAATGACACTATCAATGCACTGAATCTCGACTTCAGCAGGAAAACATTTCATGATGTCAAGTTCGACCAGGATCTTGGAACATGTTTTGTCGAAGAACAAATAGAATTCATCTTCAACAGCTATGAAGCATCCCAAGGTGTTTTCCAGCCCCACCAAGAAGTCCTTATTCCATAGCGGAAACGGTAGCGTGGGGAGCACCATCTATAAATGCCTTTTCACTACCCGTTCCTTCAACGAGTCAAAGGATACGTGCCACCAGCTTAATACAAGCGAACCCTTCCCAATCTTCCAGGGCACATCAATGATACGCGTAAGCTGCTCCTCTTCCAGAAAAATGAAAACCAGCCACCCTTTTTCCAACAAGCTGATGGCTAGGACATAAGTGAGCAAAGGCTTCCAGTGAAGCGTTGCCCACTTCGTGCATTCCTTTTTTCCCATGCTGCAATACTCTAACCTCCTAATCAAATCTCTAGTGCATAGGGCACCCACCCTTTCCATATAAATATCTTGTCCAAGGACATACCGAAAATGCCCCTCTTGGGATTTTATGGACTTACCCAGTCGTTTAGTGTGGGCTCTAGACAAACCTGAATGCTGAGCTGGCGAGCCCTCCCCTCCCCCAGGTTCCGACCCCCCAGTAACCCTCTGAGCCATATAATAAGAGGTTCCCCCACCAAAAAACACAAGAACCACTAACCAATGGCGTACAGAACCAGTGGACTACGCACCGGGGAATGAAATGAAGAGCACACCGCAAGACCCCAAGAAACCAAAACACAAACACGTTAGCATTACTAGTGCACCTACAATAGGACCGAAGAAGGAGCAAACAAGACAACCAGTCCTCTGCCAGCAGACCAAACTACAACCATCAGACCAAAACCACTGGACAGTCGCAATGGGCGTCGATGCTAAACACGGGTCCAAAGTCCACCAACCACAACTCGGTCACACCACTAAAAAACCTCCAAACCACCAGCGTGAAACAAAAACCACATAAAGTGTATACCATGCAAAGAGAAGGAAAAAAACTCATTCTGACAGAGGATGTAAGGAATCCGTAAGCCCCCAAGCAAAATACAGGGAAAACGCCTAGACCAGAAAAGAAAAACTCTCCTCAATAAACCCCATCATACCCCGGTCTCATCACTGCGTCAACTTTTGCGTCCCGATAGCAAAGAAAAAACCCCCAAAGTCAACCCCTAAAAACAAATCGGGTAAATAAAACACATACGGTACCCAAAAGTCATAGAAACTGCAAACCACCAACAAAGGGCGACGTAAAACCCATGCAACCCTCCACTACCAAAATCATCATGATACCCAAGTGCAGAAGGTGACAGACCAAAAAATCAAAACCCCATGGCTATTTCCCACTTTTTGACACATGGTTGGTACTAGTCTCCCATCTAGGGAGAGGAACTCCATGCTTCCCGCCCAAAAACCAAACCATAGAGACACCTGACCATTACAGGGACACAGGTTGCACCCAAATACAACCACCCAAGCACCGCTAAAACCAGGTACTGAACAGAGAGTCTAGTACTTACCCTCGAAAACTGCACCGTTAAACCCATGAAGGCAGCCATTGTGCAGGGTAGCCACAGTCCATGAGTTAGAGCCGAAGCAGTCCAGGAGCCCCCTCCATTTTGTTTCCTCTCTGCCACTAGGTCACCTAACTTGTGAACCTTAAGGTGTGACTATGTGTAACCATTCATTTGCACTCCCTTATTTGCGTGCATACACACCAATCTTGTAGAATCTTAACATGTAGAAAAATTATGTGTGCTTGAACCAACCAACACCTATGCTTGGTTGTTACTACATTCACCAAGACCCAATCTCCCCTTTATAGAAAATACTTTATACCCATTAAAATTAAATAAATTGCTCCTACACTTAATGAATTAAAATATAAAAAATCCACCACCTATGCTGTATTGTTACTTCATTCACCTAGCCCCAAACTCCTCATACAAAATATTTTAAACCAATTAAAAATAAAATAAAATTGTTCCTACACCTTTTAATTAAAATATAAAAATTACTAGGGCGAAAAGTGCGGGAGAGGTACTCTTTGGCCTTGGAGGAAACATCATTGAATCTTTCTCCTGGAGTCTAGGCAAGGAATCAAATAAACATGGTGAATGATTGGCTCTATGGCAAGGGACGAATGCACTTATCAAGGTGAAAATTTCAGATGCATTTATATTTGGAGACTAAAGGCTTCCAATCAAAGCGGTAAAATTATCAAAATCCTCTTCAAAATTTGTCTTTGACAAGGATTCAAGTAAGAGTTTGGAAAAAATTGGACAAAATTCCTCATGTGGATTTTTTCCACATCTTAAGGGCCCAAAATAAAGAGGTGGACTCGTTGGAAAACCATGCCACTGCAGAGCTGACAAGAAGTTGTATTAATAATTATGGAGAGTCTTATTATGAAGATATTGCGTAAGGGTCAACTCCTCCTCTTCCTTGATCGAAGGGGGGTTCATCTAGCTTGGGTTCACCTTAGAAATATAGGGATCAATATTATTCATGTCATCATGATGGGGCATAGTTTGACAAGACTCGTGCAACTATTTCTCCTTACCCACTAGGTACAGGTGTTATTAAGACATGCAATGTCCCATGCTCATATATTATTAATGCACAGAAGGTGGACGAGCTCATCCATGATTGTAGTTCGAGTGTGGATTGTGGTGCATGAAATGAGACAAGACATAATGGGGAATCATTTTAGTATCACCCAAATCTCCCACAACCAGCATCACTCAGCTTTGAGTAGGCGCAAAATTGGGTATGACGTTGAATGGAGAATTCTATACAGGATATTTGGTGTTGGACAGTTAGACATTACCTTGAAGGGGTATGGATTTAATGGGATTTTTATCAAAATCATTAGATGAGCTAATCCTCTCTTGATACATCAGCCATCTAGAGAGCCTTTTCTTCATAGACTAGATATAATTTGAAGCAATGGGATCAATCTCAAGTGCTTCCCTTGTAAACCCGGGTGTTGGTCTTGGTCGTAGTTGAAGAGCTTCTCAAAATTGCATTCGATATGGAAAGTGATGGGTGGAATGAAGAACCATGTCGATGTGTTGAACATGGAGTGAACCGAGTATCACGAAATCTTCATCATATTAGGTGCATAGTGTTGAATATTAACGTAATGTAATGAAGTAAATAAGAGCTACTATCAATGTAATCGCGACATTGTGCAATCTACCAATTAATAAAATTTCTTGTTTATTTTTCTATTTTATTTCAATCCTGGTGCCCATGATTTATTAACATGGTATCAGAGCCTAGACAACCCAGACTCTCTCACGAGAGTGGCTGGAAGATGAGCTTATTATTGTAATCATGGTCGTTATATGTACATAGTTTAATATAGGAGAGGAGAATGTGTTGTTATATGTACATAGTTTAATATAGGAGAGGAGAATGTGTTGTTTACTGTGTTATTTATTCTATGTGTTTTGTGAAAAATAGAGAGCAGTTTATCCACCTCTATGGAGAAGAAACAATTGATCATTGCAATTAACTATCCATTGCCATTAAAAAGGGATCACATTTGCAGGAAGGAGCACTCATTTGCTAGAGCTACAAAAATTCCCATCAGTTAATAGAGAGTTCCTGGTGCATGCAAGAGCCACCAAGTAATGTGAAGAGAGGCAGCCAACGAAGTAATGTGAAGAGAGGAAGCCAACGAGATACAAGAAAACACGTTGATGCAATGAGGAGAGGTCCACAAAGCAATATGCAAGAACACAATGTTTGTAATGGTTCACAGGTTCATATGGTAAAAAATATAATTACTGGAGTCGCCTTCTTCATTATTTTTTGATAAGGTGAAATAGATATGCGAAAAAAAGATGGCAATGGTAGTTGTGGATATCCATTGACTTAGGATATTTGGTTATACAATTATATTTTAAATATTTTTGTTAATATATTTGAACATATTTGTGTGTGAACAATAGACAGATTCTTTCTTCGCTACATGGAGTCAAGATAGTATAACTCAATATGAATTGTTGTCCTAGTAATTCATGAGTTGTGGTCTAGGGAAGGATCCCTCACTAGTTGTGATTCGAGAGTTTGGGAAGGTGGAATCCGGGAAGTTGGGAATTCTACCTTTACGATGCTGATGAGACAACATGATGGGGTACCTACAAGAATCCAAGTATTTAGAGAAAAAAAATCTACTTCAAATGAATATGTTGTTGTTGTCAATCAATTAACGCTTCAATTAATTAAACAATAGCTTAAATATTGTTACAGCCAAACGGTTATGCAGAAATTCGTTATGCAAACCGTTCTCTAATGTAATGTAGTGAAATAAATAAGAGTTGCTATCAATGTAATCGTGGCACTATGCAATCTGCCAATTAATAAAATTTCTTGTTTATTTTTATGTTTTATTTCAATCCCGGTGCCCATGATTTATTAACACGGAGTGTGTTGGCTGGAGCAGGATCTCAAAGCAGGGGAGCCTAGACATCAAGAGTGGAAATACAAGGAAGATTAATACATGATGGAAGAGTGGCGTAATTTCCATCTTCAATTGGATATTTTGAGGGACAAATTTGATCAGCAAAAGGAGCATGCTAAAGAGATGAAGGGAAAGATAACAACTCTAGAAAAGGAAGTTGGAAATTTGCAACAAAAATTGAAAGAGAGGGATGTTGCAGAGGGCTCTTCTTCTATGCCTCAATAATAAAGTTTCAAAAACCAAGTTCCATGGAAGTTTTGATGTTTTATTCATATATAGTTATGTTAAGGCAATTTGCTAGGAAGTGTGAGTTTCATAAGTTTGAGATAGGAACTAGATGCAAGGGTTCAAATTTTGTGGAACTACAAACTTTATATAATATGATGTTGGACTCTCATGCAAAGAGCCAAATTTTGATTATAATATTTTTGTGGAGGATCTTTCCTCTCTTTTATTATTAAAACTCTTGCTCGTTATGGTTAAAATAAAATCTAAAAAACAGCATTCCATCTCTAAAACGTCTCATCTATTTTATTATAAAATCTGTTGCTCGCTTTGGTTTAAAAAAAACTAAAAAACAACATTTCATCTCTAAAAATTCTCATCTCTTTTATTATAAAATATGTTGCTCGTTTTGGTTATAAAAAAAAACTAAAAACACTTCTCATGTAATAAAAAAGATTTGAAGGAGGTTATGAAAGTGGTGGGTTTTCGCTCCAAGAAGACACATTTTGAACAGAGAGCCAGGTTTATCATAAGAGTTTGAATATTGAAGGTGCCTTTCAGTCTTGGTCTCTGATGAGAGCGAGATAGCTACAGCAATCCTCACACGAACATTTACACAGATTTGAGATTAGATCATGGTGTTTTTTGGTTGACAGTCGGATGCGTGCTTTCTGGTGGAATTGTCGAAGGCTAGGGTGTTTCAAAGATCATGAGATTCCAGGAGTTGGTCTGCGATGGATTTCTGATTTGTGGGTTATGTCTTGGAGCTCGTGTTTGTGGTGGCATAGTTTAAGGGTGGCGACGGTGGGGCCTTTTGCTTTGGCGTTTTGGAGGTGGTTTCTGGTTTTTTGGGGTTTGGTTTGTGGCTTGAAAGGTTTGGAGTGGTTCGGTGGGGTGGTATGGAGGTGGATGTGGATTACACCTCGGATGGGGTTAATGAGAGGGATATTTTTGTTGAAGGAAGTTTTTCTGCTTTGGATCGGCAGGGGACATCTGGATCTCTGCTGTCAGGGAGGGGGCCAGGGGTTCTTGGCCGTACACTATCCCCTCAGCCTGGGTTCTTTACAAATTTCCTTACAATTTCATCAGAGATCCCAGTAGAGGATCTTTCTCCTTTTCTTGGAGATGGTATTCAGCATCAGGGATTGGAGGGTGATTTTGGTTCTTTCTCGGTAGGGGCTTTGGCAGTGTCGGAAGCTGGTCGATGGATTAACATCACTCTGGATACTGGAGGCAGGGAGATTCCTAGGGTAGTCAATTCTTCCAGTGGACAGGCGATGGCTGCTCTGGGTAGCCATGGACTATTTTCTGTGGCTGAATCTAAGTTAGCCCCTAAACTTGAGCGGTCTGTGAAGGCGGGATCTCACAAAGGTCCAAAGGCGGTTAAAGATAGGAAGCGTAGGGACAAGCTGGTGCTGGGGGTTGATGTTTCAATGGATGAGGCTGAGGATATGTCTATGACAGCAGTGGTTGGGCATGTCCGTGGCAAACGTTTTGGCCGTGGTTTTCTCCGGAGGTGGGCGGTCGAGCAGTGGACTCTTTTGCTGGATACAACACCTGAAGTTCGGGTTTTGTCTAAAGGGTGGTTTTCTTTCATTATGCACAGCAAAGGGGAGGCTGATGCTGTTTTGGGGAGACAGTGGTCTATGCATGGGGTTCCTATTGTTTTGAAATGATGGACGCCTTTTTTCGATTCTCAAAAGGAGAAGATTATCAAGGAGCCTCTGTGGGTAAAACTTCCAGGTTTTCCTATGCATTTATGGAATGAGAATCGTTTTGCTGCTATTGGGAATTTTCTGGGTGAATATGTCTGTGTTGATTTATCCTTTCTGAAGACTGGTAAATATTCGGTGGCCAAATTAATGGTAAAGATCGACTTGCGGCTGGGTCTCTCCTCTGAGATTAATATACAGACGAAGGATGGGGACTTTATGTAGATTCTTGACTATGTGGGTGTGACGTTTAGGTGCCACTGTTGTCATTCATGTGGCCATATGGTAGCTAATTGTCCGCTTATTTTCAGGGTCAGCAAACCGTGGATTGAAGTTTTAGATGGGATAGAGGTTCCTAAGGAGGTGGGGGATGATGCAAATGTGGGGGCACGGCATACTGGGCCTTTGGGTGATAGGGCAGTGGAAACAGATCCCGTGGTACAGGTTGCAGCATGTAAACTCTCTAATTCATCAGACAATTCATTGTTCGAGGTGGACAATGGCTCAATGGTCCCTGGGGGATTGGTCGCCGACAGCTTGGGGGCAGGGGTTACTTCATCTCCGGTTGGATCTATGAAGACTTCAGCGCAGGCTATTCTTCGAGGGAATTCATTGTCAAACCCCGTGGGTTTACTTTCTCCCATTTCTTTGTTCGAGGTGGACATTGGCTCGAAGGTCCCTAGGGGATTGAGCGCTGACAGAATGGGGGCTGAGGTTAAATCTCAGGATGGCTCCGTGAAGACTTCTGTGCAGGCCTTTCTGCGAGGGCGTTCATTTTCAATTCCTGAGGGCTCTTTTTCTCCTGTTGTTCCTCTATTTCCTGTCTCTGATGATTTGGGGGGGGTTTTGTCTTTTGGTTCTCCTTTAGCCAGACCGGCTTTCCACTGTCCATTTGCTCCTTGTACGTTGCCATTGTCTGATTGTGTTTTCACCCCTTCCATTGTTTCTACAAATACCTCTACTAGCTCTGAGGGTAGAAGTATCAGATATGCGCTTAGAAATAGGGAGATATCCTTTGAGGGGTCGGGGGGGAAAGGTCTTCCTGATTTGTCCTTGCGTGTGGTGGGGAATGGTCGTGGAAGAAAATCTCTTTTCTCCAAAGCACAAGATCAGGCAAAGGTGGATTTAGGGATGGGGACACAATATTCAATTGAATGGGCACTTAGAGCAGTGAAAGCCCAGGCGGGGTCTCCCAAATGAAAGTTATGTCCTTTAATTGTCGGGGGTTGGCAAGTCCCCTCAAAAAATCATCTCTTTGAAGGTTGGTGGAGTTAAATCAGCCGGATGTTATTTTGCTTCAGGAAACTTTGGGGTGTAGTGAGGAGGTTGTAAGGGTTTTAGAAACCTTGCTTTCTGGTTGGAAGTTTGTGGCTGTGGATGCAAAGGGCCGCTCTGGAGGTCTGGCCTCGGGGTGGAAGGTTCAAAGTTGTAGGTGTGACTGTTCTTGGGGAATTTATTCTGGTGTGGGGTTGGAGGTGTGGGACTCTGAGCTTGGGAAGTCTCTCACGATTCTTAATATCTATGGACCATATTTGAACAGAGCTAGCTTTTGGGATTCTTTGTTCAATCTGGAACTTTTCGAACACACTGATTTAATTTTGGGGGGAGACTTTAATATTTCTTTGGGAGCTTCTAAGGTTTGGGGGCCTAGAGCTGCTCCGGATATATTGGCCAGATTTTTCATACAAAGTTTTGCGAGGAAGGATCTGCTGGACATCCTCCCAGTTAAGCTTGTTCCTACCTGGAGAAATAACAGAGCAGGGGACCATAGGGTAGCCAAGAGATTGGATAGGTTCTTGGTGGCTGAATCATTGGCTCTTGAGGTGGATCTTGTTCGGAAGTGGGTGGGGACAGGTGGGATTTCTGATCATTGCCCCATTTTTATGGAATTTCGGGGTCATCAGAGGAAGCCCCCAAGTCCATTCAAATTTAATTCTAGCTGGTTGAAGGAAGAGGGATTTCAATCTTTGGTTAAGGAGTTGTGGACTCCTCGTCCACAAAACTCTCTGGAGCATGCGGGGGTTCATTTTTACCAAAATCTGAAACGCATAAAGGAGGCTACTATCTCATGGGCTCATGCTAAGAGGGTGAATGATGATTTGAATTTGAGGGTCTGTGAGTTGGCTATTGACAGTTTGCTTCACAGTAGGGGAATGGGGTTCTTGGATGATCAGTCTAAGGATGAACTCCTTTCTTTGGAAAAGAAGCGGAATGTGATTCTCTATGAGCTAGAAGAATTGTGGAGATTGAAGAGCAGAGCAATCTGGCTTCAGTGTGGAGATGAGAATACAAAAAAATTTCAAGCTTTTGCTAAGGGGAGAAAATTTTCCAATTCTATTTGGGAGTTGCCTTCGGCAGAAGGGGATTCGGTGTCCAGTTTTGATGGGCTGGCTGATGTGGGTGTGAGATATTTTGGGGATTTATTCTCTGCACAATCTGAAGCTACTATTGTTGAGGTCATTCGGGTGGCACAACTCTTTCCCCATTTTGCGGGTGAGGAGGAAAATAGGATGTTGATGGGGGAAGTTTCTTTGGAGGAGTTGTCCTGGGTGCTTCACTCGTTTCAAAAAGATAAAAGCCCGGGGCCTGATGGCTGGCCTGTGGAATTCTTCTTGGGTTTTTTTGATTTTTTCGGTGAGGAGCTCTTGTCAGTTGTTGAGGAATCTCGTAAGGCAGGGTTTATTCATGGACCGCTCAATTCTACATTTATTGCTCTTATCCCAAAAGTGGATAAGCCTACAAGTTTTGAGGATTACCGACCCATATCACTTTGCAATGGTTTATATAAGATCATCTCTAAGGTTATTGCAAAGCGACTCAAATCTGTATTGTCCCAACATATTTCTAGTGAGCAATTTGGGTTCCTGGAGGGCCGTCAAATTCGTGAGGCTATTGGAGTTGCTCAGGAAGGCCTTCATACTTTGAAAGTTCAGAAACAGAAAGGAGCAGTGATCAAGATTGATCTCTCAAAGGATTATGATCGGGTCAGTTGGCTTTACCTTAGGATGCTGCTTACACACCTGGGATTCTGTTATGATTTTGTAAGATGGATTATGGCTTGTATCAGTACGGTGAGTTTTGCAGTTCTCATTAATGGAGCTGCTAGCCCTTTCTTCCATGCGGGAAGGGGTCTTCGACAAGGATGTCCACTTTCTCCCCTATTGTTTCTCCTTGTTGCTGAAGGTATTAGCCGTTTTATTTTGGCTTCAAAAACGGAAGGGACTTTTCATGGCACTGCCATTTCTCAGGTATTGTATATTACACACCTTCTTTTTGTTGACGATATTATGATTTTCACGAATGGGTCGAGACAGGATATTGATAAGGTGTCTGAAGGTCTAACACTTATACAAGATGCTACGGGAATGGTGGTAAATATTGAAAAATCCACTATATCATGCTCGAACTTAACTGAGCAGGAAACACACAGAATTGCCCAACGTTTGTCTTTTAGAGTTATGGATTTGGATGCTAGGATAAAGTATTTGGGGTTTTTCTTAAAACTGAACTCTTAGCTGAAGGCAGATTGGTGCTGGTTATTGACAAAATTGGAGAAAGGACTTCAAAGTTGGAGTCATAAATGGCTTTCTCGGGCTGGGAGACTGGTGCTGGTAAAATCTATATTGGAAGCGATACCCGTCTACTGGATGTCTCTTGCATGGCTGCCTAAGGGGATTCTTGAACAGATTCGCAAACTGTGTTTTTCTTTTCTGTGGAGAGGTAATAATGATCATAGGTCTTTGGTGTGGGTGAGGTGGGAGAGAATTGTTGTTCCCAAAGCTTTGGGAGGGTGGGGGTTAAAAAATATTTTACTTTTTGCAAAGGCATTAGGAGCAAAAGTCTCATGGAGACTTATTCATACACAGAGTCTCTGGACTAGTGTGGTGTATCATAAATATATTGCTCCTTTGTCTCTCATTGAGTGGATTCGGTTGGCAGACAAATCTCGGACAAATTGTTCAGTGGTTTGGAAAGCAGTGGTTAAGCATTTTGATCTGGTTGGTTCTGGTTTGGTGTGGCGAATAGGTAATGGGAGAAGGGTTCGTCTTGGGATTGATCCTTGGGTAGGCTGTGGGAGGAATCATGTTCTTCCTGAGGAGCTGAGATTACACTTGATAACAAGAGGTTTTATTTTTATTGTTGATATTGAGGATCAGGAAAATTCTTCATTATGGCATCAAGGATGGATCAGTGCACAGAAACTTGTTATTCCTGATGAGCTGCTGGAGGCATGGGAGGGATATATAAGGCAGTTAAGGGTTTCAAATGTCAGATTGACTAACAGGGATGATAAATTGGTTTGGGATTATCATCCTTCAGGGTGTTATACTCCTAAACATGGTTATATTCAGCTCAATGTGTTGGCTCATAATCGTGAATTGGTTTGGTGGTGGAAACAGCTATGGAAGCTAAAATGTCCGGGTAAGGCCAAGTTACTCTTCTGGACTATTTTGGAAAATAAAGTTCCAACTTGGGACATTCTTCAAAAGATATTTCTTGAAGGTCCAGGCTTTTGTGCGTTGTGTCAGAAGGCTGAGGAATCAATTCATCATCTCTTTGTTCATTGTAGTTATTCTCAAACCATCTGGACTGAAGTGGGCAATCAGCTGGGTTTTATCGGGGGGTGGCAGGGTGATTCTGCTCTCCAAGCTTTTCAAAGCTGGTGGTCAGGTCAAATCACTTTCCGAGCTGTTCCTTGTATTTTTGCTTGGGGGATTTGGATAACTCGCAACAAGATCATTTTTCAGGACTGTCGAATTTCGATGGAGTCTGTTGTGGCTCAAATTGTTGCAATTATTCATCATTTCAGGGAACCTGCAAAGATCCTCAATCATAGGCCTGTGAGGGAGGAACTGATTGACAAAACTCTCCCTTGGGGCTACTTTGATAGAGCATCTCATGATAGACAATTGAGCTGTGGTGGGGGTGGAGTTCTTTTCAAATCTGAGTCTCATCACTTTCATTTCTCGGCTAGTTTAGGGAGGGGGTCAAACAACTATGCTGAATTAATGACACTCAGGCTATTGCTGTTATTTGCTTTGGAACATGGTTGTTTGTCTTTACAGGTCTTTGGGGATTCTATGCTAGTTATTGAATGGGCAAAAGAGACTGTTCAGTGCCATGTGATGATACTTTTACCTATTCTGGAGGAGGTTTTCCGCATTAAACATCAGTTTAACCATATTTCTTTTACTCATGTCTATAGGGAACGGAATGGGGTGTCTGATCAGTTATCCAAGGAAGCGTTGCATTTAGACTATGGCAATTGGCGGATATCTGTTCACTCATGTGAGGGATCTTACAGCTATTATCACAGGCTGTTTCATGAGGTAGGGATAGATCAGAATGGAGCTTTGGCTCAGTTTTGGTGATATGTCAACTTCTATTTATATAATAGAGCTAGCTGGGAATGTTATTTTTGTTATTTTTGTTATGATCAGATGAGACAGAGAATTTGTGTCTACCTCGGTCGTTTCATGTGGATGTTTTGAGTACAGCATTTAATTTTGGCACAGACTTTGTGTCCTGTAAACTCTCTATTTGAGATGATAGGTATTTTCTGTCTGGTGGTAATCTATACAGCATGATTACTGACTGGCATCGGTCGTTTCAATATATTGGACAACTAGGAAATTTTCCAGATTATTTTTTTATCTGCGTTAACATTTCAGCTACGTTTTAGTTTGTTCAGAAGTGAGTTTTGGTTCAGTGACCTTTGGATGCTGGTATGCTTAATCAGACTGGGTCTTAGACATGAATTGGACTTAGTCTAGTTTGAGATGATGTTTGGGTTTGGATAGTGATATATAGCTACAGACATATTGGTTTCAGCATTGAGCATTGGCTCATTTGTTTGGGTGCTTGATATCATTTTTGACAGGGATTTTCAGTCCATTTGTGACTGCATTTTTTGGTATATTCCATTTCAGCAAATATGTTATAAGATGATAGTCTATAGACAGGGATATTTTTGATATTATGAGACAGATAATATGTGACAATGTAGGGATAATATTTTATTCTCTTACATGTATAGATGTAATTTTGTTCATTTTTGCAATAAAATTATGAATTTTTTCCAAGGAAAAAAAAAATAAAAAAGATTTGAAGGAGATTTCTAATTTCATGCCAAGGTGGATCTGAATCATCGCCGTAATGAAACTACTACCGAGCATGCTTCTTCCCTGCTCCAAGTGATAGAGAGCACAATTCCCCACAGGGAATGTGTCCTCTCGATAGTTAATGTCTGGAAAGCTGAGCTAAGCACATTTATGGTCAACCATAATTTGCATATGGCTCTATGTTGGGGTTTATTGCCTCCTCATTCCGCCAACCTTCATTGTTTTACCTCGCCCAACTCTGTCAACCTTTGCCCTATTAGGACTATTAATCCTCCCTTGTCCAATTTGGTCATATGTCTAAATTAGGAGTCATGTCTAACTCGGGAGTCCATCTAGTCTATTTTTAGTCATTAGCACCATTGGGTCCACTTCACCTAATTGGGGCACATATTCTAGTTACTAAATGTGGTGAACACTAATTGAGGCCTACTGCCATTGATTGAACTTGCATGCATCAGTTTAGGAGCCTCCTAGATCAATCCCTACAATTTAGGAGCCACTGGGAGTGCCAATACCAACCTTCATCAGTTAATTTCAGTTAGTGACTAGTCAAGCTGAGTTAGGAGTCAATTACATTCAGTTCTAGTCCTCTACATTCAGTTAGCGCTAGGTTTGCATGGCTGCATGCAGGAGAGGCACATTTCTCACCTACCACCGTCAATTAACCTCAGTTGAAACTGAATTAGACACTTGAGTTGTGTTTTAGAACTCCGATAATGGTTTAGACAAGGTCAGTTAACTATGGAGTCGTCCGATAATGATTTAGACAAGGTCTTAGTGACCTATAGTCAGGTAGAGTCTAATCAATTGAAATTTACTCACGTGGATTCGAATTGCTTGTGTTTATTTAAGCCATTGTACTTCATTCTAATTATTATCTAATTACTCTTTGATTAATGAAAAGTATTCACAACTACAAGCCATTTTTGCACTGTTTCATTCTTCAATAACTGAGTAAATTGTGTGATCTATCATGTGAGTTGTGTGTTTGTCCACGGATCTATGTGCTCAATTTAATATGGTATCAAATCCTCAAGGGACAAGGCGCTTCTCCCCCTCAAATATCCTACTGGATCATTTTTTAGCAAAATTGCTCCTTTCAGCTCTGCACCAGAAGCAGAAGGTTTACCACTTAATACCCCAAGTTAAGGAATTCTTGATCAAGCTTGATCAACTATGATGGGTGTGATGAAAACCTGAAATGTGGAGGTTGTCTGACCATACAATGCTCTTTTTTTTGTTTTGCAGGTACAACTTCGAAATGAATTCATCAGTTCCTCTTCTCACCCAATCCTCGGATTATTTTGAATGGAAGGTGAAGATGTTTGTATTTCTGAATAGACAAGATCTCTATTGGGTGTCTGACGGATTTGATAGAGAGTCTTTTGAGAGTGAGAATGACTGGCTAAATGCATGTGATGCAGCTTTTGGAATAATGAAACTGGCTCTTTCTCCTAGCTTGAGTTACCTCACCAAATCTATTAAAGATCCATAGGAACTCTGGACAAGATTGGATAGAACCTTTGGAATGATTGATGAGGATCATAATAGCACTTTGGAGAGCACATCCAGCACCATAAGCATCCTTGATCCAAAAATATCGGCCTCCACTCTCTCTGATGGATTTCTTTAAGATGAAGAAGAAGCAGAAGCTTTTACACAGTCAATTCGAATTGAAGACAGTCTCCTTGCAGTGACTCCTTCTCCTGATGCTCTAGAAGTTTATGAGATCTCTGATATCTCATCTCCTCATATGGCTGAAACAGAAGAAGACATTCGAATCTCTGATATTGAAGAAAAATACTATTACACTTCCATGCAAATATTCACTCGTGATTTTCCTTTGAATTCTGTGCAAAATTTGCCAGTAATTGCTTCCAAAAGTGAAGAGGAATTTGATTTTTCTCTCTCTAATGTTGCTGCTAGTGTGAAAATATGTAATACATTGGATGTTTTGGAAGAAACATCAAATTACCAAAGTGATCCATTCACTCCCCTTGATCTAGATCTTCCAGCAAACTTCTGCAGGATTGCATGCACCAAAATTCAGAATTTTGAAGAAGAAGAAAGCTATGCATCCACCGTCTCGGTTGACCATTTCTTTGGATCTGATATGAACCTTATTGGATATAATATGATCTTATTTGGATCTGATCTGATATTTCTTGGTTCAAAATTTCATGTTCATAAACCTTCAGTACTACTTGTAGTTGTTCTCATCAATGGTGTGAAGAAACAAGTACCGCAGGTCTCCTTCGAAACTGCTGCTAGGGATTTGATTTGATTTCACAATTTTGGATCTATTATGAACCTATTTAGATCTGATTTACTTTCTGATTTGATATTATTTGGTTCAATTTTAAAATCCAAGAGCTTTCAGTCATGCTTGTAGCTGCTCTCACCAATTATGGTGTGAAAAATCAAGTACCACAATTTCTCTTCAAAACTACTACTGGGGATTTGGTGTTACTTCCCTCTTATGAGGTTGTTGATATTGTATTTTGTGAATAATTATATAATTTTGGAGCTATATCAGACTATGGAGCTCAAGCATTTTCTCTCCACAATCCCAGTGCTTCTCTACCATTGATCACATGCTCATATCCTCAAAGAACTAGTAAAGAGGAAGACATTCTGCATCCGCCTGAACACTTGCTCCTAACACTTGAAGCTGATTTTACCACTCATGGTTTGTTGTTCATGGCTGCAACATATTAGTTTCTTGAGTGTTCCTCACATGTTCTGAATCCTCAAGAACCTTTTCTCACTTATCAGTTGATTTCAGTTGCTCTACATGGGTGCATTCTTCATCCGGCAGCTGTCTATATTTATGATTTAGTTGAGCATATCATTCTTCTTCCAAAGAGGAAGATTCCTCCAGAAAAAATGATGGATAGGTTCATATGCCAGGCCCCAGGATACCTGTGCTCAAAAGAACCAGATTGATCCTGATTCTACCTACTTAATTAGAGGGGGGATTTTTTTCCCATGTGGTTTTTTCCCCAGCTCCTTATATTGAGCAGTTACTTTAATTTACTTGATGTAATGGGTGACCTATGGTCTTAATTACCAGGTCCCACAGATTGTCCAAGTTAGAATTCATTGGGGGTGTTAGGATTATTGATCCTCCCTTGTCTAATTTGGTCATATGTCTAAATCAGGAGTCATGTCTAAATCAAGATTCCATCTAGTCTATTTTTAGTCACTAGCACCATTGGGTCCACTTGACCTAATTGGGGCACATATTCAAGTTACTAAGTGTGGGAACACTAATTGAGGCCTACTGCCACTGATTGCACTTGCAAGCATCAGTTTAGGAGCCTCCTAGATCAATCCCTACAATTTAGGAGCCACTATGAGTGTCGATACCAACCTTCACCAGTTGAGTTCAGTTAGTGACTAGTCAAGCTGAGTTAGGAGTCAGTTACATTCAGTTCTAGTCCTTTACATTTATTTAGTGCTAGGTTTGCATGCCTACATGCAAGAGAGGCACATTTCTCACCTACCACAGTCAGTTAGCCTCAGTTAACACTGAATTAGACACTTGAGTTGTGTTTTAGAACTCCGATAATGGTTTAGACAAGGTTAGTTAACTATTGAGTCCTCTGATAGTGATTTAGACAAGGTCTTAGTTACCTGCAGTCAAGTAGAGTCTAATCAATTTGAATTTCCTCATGTGGATTCAAATTGCTTGTGGCTATTTAATCCATTGTACTTCATTGTAATTATTATCTAATTACTCTTTTATTAATGAAAAGCATTCACAGCTGCAAGCCATTTTGCACTGTTTCATTCTTCAATAACTGAGTAAATTGTGTGATCTATCCTGTGATTTGTGTGTTTGTCCACATATCTATGTGCTCAATTTAATACGCCCAAACTCCAGAATCCTGCTACTGTGCACAATTCAGCCCTACATCATGCTTCCCATCCTCCCTCTGCTCCCTAGTCTCCTTTAATCAACATGCCACCACGCCAGCGTGACATTCTCAGGCGGAGACAAGGTCGTGGAAGAGCCGACAATCCCAGACCGACGCCATTCACTGCTCAGGAAAGTTCAAAGGGTTTTGACGTCGAGGTGTCGGACGCTCTACATGCTATGATGGATGATTGGGAGGATGAGCTTTCAAGCTCCCTCTCGGCGATCAACCGCACTCCAGACCGCAGAAGGAATCACTGGGTAATTAAAAAATTTATCACACGCCTTATCTTGCGTTCTGTAAATTTGCACGCTGCTCCTGAAGCCCAACCTGTTGTCCTTGCTCATCCTGAGCCCTTGGCTCCCTCTGTGCCTTCGGCCCCTGCTTCCCCTCATTCCTCATCAATTCCTCCTATCTTCATTTCCACCCCTGCACTTGGCATTCCCTCTGTCCTGGTTCCCATGGACACCACCCACACTCCTCCCCCTCCTCCTCAGCAACAATTCACCTCTTCAGCGGGGAAGGCGGCGAGCATTGCTCCACCTAGGAAAACGGTCCCTCTACCGGTCAAGCGTCCCAGCTCCAACTCCAAGGACGACATGGGCAACTCCAAAAGCAGTGGCACCTCCAACAGCGACAACAACTTAGGCAAAGAAGCAGACATTCCCAAATAATAGGATGATCAAATGGGTATAGGATTTGGCACACCGATCATCAAGGTGCCTTTTGTAAAATACTAAGTCTAGGTTATTTGTTCCAATCCTTCTTATGTCGGGTTCCTTTCAGGAATAGTGCTCTTCAGATCAGTTTTGCACATGCTCAGCCAGTAGCTTTTGTAATCTTTTTAAACAACAAACTTGATTTTGTATGATCTGTTTTCCCTATCCAAGGGAGGATCACCTTAGGGCTAGTGCAAGCTAATGCTGGTCACTTATGATGCGTTCGTTGCAATGGACTTCTGGAAAAACAGAAATCTAAACGTCACAAATCAATATTAGATGTACCTACACAACTTTTGGAATATGGCGTAAGAATATGAAACATGGACAATCGAATTACCTTCCAGAATATATAACTTTTATTTATAGAAACTAAGTATAAATCCCAAAAAACAAGGTTCTTCTAAGGTTGGTATGTTATTTTTTTCCCAAAAAATAAAGAATATGTTTACGTTGGTCCACTCGTTTGGTATGAAAATGGTGGAATTTTGTGAAAAAAATTATATAGAGTTGTAGATAATAGGTGTGTCTAGTGCAGCGTTATTTTTCCATATTTATTTATGTTATATTTTTTTTTAATTAAGGAAGTCAATGACGCCCTAAAATGACAAGGTCGAGCGTTGGTCCACGACATCTTGGTCTTAGCATAGTCAATGAATGATATTTTTTCTTTTAGGATGTAGGTCTTTGTGTCTTCTTGTGCGGGTTCTTTTCCATTTTCTAAATAGGCGAGCCAATCAAAATTTATAGCCGAAGCAAATAGCATGCCTTTTGTGTTAGATTGACGTTAATCCATTTAAAATTAAATAAAAAATAGAAAAAAATAATAGATTTAAATAAAAATTACATATTCAGAATCTACAGACAAAGTTACACAAGTGGGTGAATTTTCATTAGCAATGGACAAGCGTGGAATATGCAAAATCATGCACGAAATAGGAGAAGTGGTACAAAACATATTTTATGTCATACAACAGTCCAAACCACTTGGTTTGGCAACCCGAACCTGAAACCAAAGCAGCCAAGTCATCCACCACGTAGGTTGGAAAAAAGGTGCCCGCCAAAATTCTAAATTTAAATCACGCGCGTGCGTAGTTTAAAATGTAACATGCACCCACTAGAAGTGCACTCGCGCTTCTAAGTGCATGCGCGCATCTGTTAAGTTAAAACTTTGTTTTGAACACGCGTTCGTGCATCTGTTAAGTTAAAACTTTGTTTTGAACACGCATGCACGCATCTGTTAAGTTAAAACTTTGTTTTTATTTTATTTTCAAGCATTTGCAATGGAATGATGAGGAGGAGGAGGAGGAGGATGGCAATGATGATGATGATGATGATGACTATGATGATGAGGATGATGATGAGGATGATGATGGTGATGACGATGATGATGATGATGATAACGATGACGATGACTATGATGACGATGATTATGATGATGATGATTACGATGATGAGGATGAGGATGATGATGTTGATGATGACCATGATGATGATGATGAACAATGATGATGACGATGATGATGACTATGATGATGATGATGATGATGATGATGACGATGACGATGACGTTGATGATCATGAATAGTATGACTATGATGACAATGATTATGATGATGATTACGGTGATGAGGATGATGATGACTATGACGGTGATGATAATGATGATGATGATGACAATGATGATGAGGAGGAGGATGACTATGATGATGATGAGGAGGATGAGGATGATAATGATGAGGAGGAGGAGGAGGAGGATGACTATGGTGAGGATGATGAGGATGACGATGACGATGATGATGACAATGACGATGATGATGAGGATGAGGATGAGGAGGATGACAATGATGAGGATGATGAGGATGAGGATGACGATGATGATGACGATGGTGACGATGATGATGACGACGATGATGATGATGATAGGTTTAGTTGAAACTTTGCTTTGATTTTATTTTCAAGCATTTTCAATGGAATGATGATGATGACCATGACGATGATGATGAACAATGATGATGAGGAGGAGGAGGAGGATGACAATGATGATGTCGATGACGATGATGATGATCACGATGACAATGATGATGAACAATGATGGTGATGATGATGATAAGGATGATGACTATGATGATGATGACGAGGATGAAGATGATGATGATGATGATGATGATGATGACAATGACAATGATGATGTTGATGATGATGATGATGACGATGATGACGACGATGATGAGGAACAATGACCATGATGATAGGTTTAGGTGAAACTTTGCTTTGATTTTATTTTCAAGCATTTGCAATGGAATGATGAGGAGGATGATGACAATGATGAGGATGATGACTATGATGATGATGATGATGATGATGGCGATGACGATGATGATGAACAATGATGGTGATGAGGATGAGGATGATGATGATGATGATGATCACTATGACTATGACTATGATGACGATGATTATGATGATTACGATGATGAGGATGATGATGTTGATGACGACGACGATGATGATGATGAGGATGATGATGACTATGATGATGAACTATGATGGTGATGATGATGAGGATGAGGATGAGGATGATGATGATGACGACGATGATGAGGAACAATGATGATGATGATGATGATCACGATGACTATGACTATGATGACGATGATTATGATGATTACGATGATGAGGATGAGGATGTTGATGACGACAATGATGATGATTATGAGGATGATGTTGACTATGATGATGAACAATGATGGTGGTGGCGATGATGATGATGATGACGACGATGATGAGGAACAATGATGATGATGATAATGATGATGGTGATGATGGTGACGATGGTGATGACAATGATGATGATGAGGATGATGACTATGATGATGATGGTGATGATGAGGATGATGATGATGATGATGACAATGATGACAATGATGATGACCAATGATGGTGATGATGATGATGATGATGATGAGGATGATGATGATGACGACGATGATGAGGAACAATGATGATGATGATAAGTTTAGTTTAAACTTTGCTTTGATTTTATTTTCAAGCATTTGCAATGGAATGATGATGATGAACATTGATGATGATGAGGAGGAGGAGGATGACAATGATGATGATGAGGATAATGACTATGACGATGATGATGAGGATGATGATGATGACGATGATGGCGATGACGATGATGATGAACACCGATGGTGATGATGATGATGATGAGGATGAGGATGAGGATGATGATGATGATCACAATGACTATGACTATGATGACGATGATTATGATGATTATGATGATGATGTTAATGGCGATGATGATGATGACTATGATGATGAACAATGATGGTGATGATGATGACTATGATGATGAACAATGATGATGATGATGATGATGAGGAACAATGATGATGATGATTATGATGATGATGATGATGATGAGGAACAATGATGATGATGATGAAAACGATGATGAGGAACAATGATGATGATGATCACGATGACTATGACTATGATGACGATGATTATGATGATTACGATGATGAGGAAGATGATGTTGATGACAACAATGATGATGATGAGGATGATGATGACTATGATGATGAACAATGATGGTGATGATGATGAGGATGATGATGATGACGACGATGATGAGGAACAATGATGATGATGGTGATGATGATGATAAGGATGATGACAATGATAATGATGAGGATGATGACTATGATGATGAGGATGACGATGAGGATGATGATGATGATGATGACAATGATGATGAACAATGATGGTGATGATGATGAAGAGGATGAGGATGATGATGATGACGATGATGATGATGAGGAACAATGATGATGATGATGATAGGTTTAGTTGAAACTTTGCTTTGATTTTATTTTCAAACATTTGCAATGGAATGATGATGATGAAAAATGATGAGGAGGAGGAGGAGGATGATGATAATGATGATGATGAGGATGATGACTATGATGATGATGACGATGATGATGATGGCGATGACGATGATGATAACAATGATGGTGATGATGATGATGATGATGATGATGATCACGATGATGATGATGATGATGATGATGATTACGATGACTATGACTATGATGATGATTATGATGATGATGATGATGATGATGATTACGATGATGAGGATGATGATGTTGATGATGATGACGATGATGATGATGATGATGACCATGTTGATGATGACCATGACGATGATGTTGATGATGATGACGATGATGATGATGATGATGACCATGTTGATGATGACCATGACGATGATGATGAACAATGATGACGACGACGACGACGATGACGATGATGACGATGACGATGACGATGACAATGATGATGATGATGATGATCAAGAATAGTATGACGATGATTACGATGATGATGATGACTATGATGGTGATGATAATGATGATGATGATGACTATGATGATAATGATGGGGATGAGGATGATGATGATGATGAGGAGGAGGAGGATGATGACTATGATGATGATCATGATGAGGATGAGGATGATAAGGAGGAGGAGGAAGAGGATGATGATGATGACAATGACGATGACGATGACGATGAACAATGATGGTGATGATGATGATGATGATGATGACTATGATGATGATGATGATGACGACGAGGATGATGATGATGATGACGACGACAACGATGGTGATGATGAGGATGATGATGATGATGATGATGACGACGACGATGGTGATGATGAGGATGATGATGATGATGACGACGACGATGGTGATGATGAGGATGATGATGATGACGACGATGATGAGGAACAATGATGATGATGATGATGATAGGTTTAGTTGAAACTTTGCTTTGATTTTATTTTCAATGGAATGATGAACAAAACAAAATTGTTCACTGTTTTTTTTAAACACAAGGACATGTGCGTGTCCCTGTATGCGATCGCACAAAACACACACGCATATCCACATACGTGTGCATGCGTGCCATTAGGGGTGTGTGCGCTCCTATTATCCACATTGGAAATCTGGCACGCGTGTGTCATTAGGAGCGCGTGCGCGCTCCTATTGTCCACATTGGCAATCCAGTGTGGAGGTTCGCCACTACCAAAGCAGGAGCACGTGTGCGCCTCCAGGGGTGCATGCACGTTCTTGTTTTTTTTCTGCTCGCGCGCTTCCATTGCATCATATTTGGGTAGCAGCTTCTTGCGGGCGCCCCTTAACAATTTCAGCCTGCCTTTCCCCTTCAGGCAGACTGATGTCCTTTCCTTGTTTTTGTTTTCCTGCAAAATGGATACATTGACATGTACTTTTACCTGTAACATTATTTGTTTTTAATAGAATATACCTGAACTTTAAAAAAAAATTAAGCCAATAGGCGTTTTTATTTGAGATTTGGGGTGGACTACACCTATGTTTTTTCATCTACAAACAAAGATGAGACAAGTGTACTGTTGAGATTGATTCTATGGAAATCGTTCAAAATTTGAAATAAACAATTATAATAATTGGTAACAATGCATGGATAACTCATCGTTGATGAATGGATAACCAACACTTCATGGTAGCTAACTAGAAGAATGTGAGATTAAAAAAAAAAGAATATAAAAAATAACTAATAGTAAATAAATAACAAGAAGAATGTCGATGATAACATGTGGCGAACAATATTTAATATGCACCATGTTATTAAATGTTGTGGACCATTGGATCTCAACCTATTTGAAATCCTATAGCCCATAATGTTGCAGCCGCAACATTTAATAACGTGCTAGATGTAAAATATTTTTATCCATAACATGTAGCTAGGCATGATCTCAACCATTTGATCCCTATCAACATAATCGAGCCATAAACTACATGAATGTAATAAGAAACTTTTTCTAAAAAAATTTCAATTTTCATGGTAAATCTTTTTGAAACCTACAAGTATCTCTATTGGTTTAAAAATATCGACTTGCATATAATTTACGTACCTTATAGAAAATTGAGATCTTTAAATCCATTTTTAAAATTGCAATTTCAACCATAGAAATTGCATTTTCAACCAAATTCAAAAGAAAAAATGCAAATAATCTAGAGATTAGACCACTCGTTCGCGCCACGAAATGAATATACACAGATTTCGAAGAAAATAACGGATGCTTGGCCAAACATGAAGACTAAAAAATACATGCGGCATTTCTCTCGTCATTTCCTTCTGTATTTTCAAGTTTCTGCCTTTCTAAGTGGCCGAGTTTATGTTTTCAGTTAAGCAGAGCAATCCCGTGGGCACTGGATTTTTCAGTGCATCTCGACGATCGAATCTCGGTGGGGCTTACGCTCGACTCTCGGCGTCAGAAAATCCGACTGTTTATGAGGTGCCATGTTGCGACTATTTGAGCTTCTCCGCATTCAATCTTTGAACGAATCGGCCTTCAATTTGACGAAAAAATTGCGCAGGGTCTCTACGGCGCGACGTATACGGTACGTTTCGACGGTATTTTCTTTGAAGTGACGGGGTAAGCATCATCGCCGCCAATGGCGATCGATTACTTTTTCAAGTTTGCGCAACCGCGGGGTTTGCTTTTTGCCGGTTTTCAAGCTAATACAGAAAGTAAACTAGAAGCTTCGGCTAAAGGTTTGAATTTTTATGATTAATCTTCGCGCAATTTCGGCGCTACGGTCGTTCCAAAGATTGCGGGAGCATTTTGGCGGTCAATTAAAGCTGGCAGTGCTTGAATTAAGCGTTTTTGTGGTCAATTAAATCTTCTTGTGAGTACTGGAATTGCTTAGTATCGCTTTTTCCCGTTGCTCGTCCATGTTCTGGTAGGCCACGCGGCCACTGAGCTTCCAAAAACTCGTTTCATGTGACTGCTTTTTAATATTAACCATTACCTTCAAAATTTTCCTCCATTTGTCATAATTGCATGTCCGGCGCACGATCTTTCTGTCGACAGGCGTTGCGGTAAATCTTAGAGCAGTTATTTTACTCTCTTAAGCAACTTTGGTGCAATAATTCCCATCAGCGTCCGTTTTCTTGCTCTTCGACACTAATTAACTGAAGGGGTTATACTTGAAGGATGTGCTTGGGGTGGTTACAGTAGGTGCCATGAACATCCATCTGCAGTCATTCTGTGAGTAATCTTTATATCCTTTTGCATTAGTTAATCACAGAAATCCGTTACAAATTTATTTATGTTATCACAGCTATAATCAGTTAAATTCGTCACAAAAAGGCGCTACGGATTTGTTTCTGTTAGCACAGGTATAATGATCAGTTAAACTCATCACAAAAGCCTGTTAATACAGCCGCGCTTAATAAAATTGTACAGCTAAGTTACAATTACAAGATTATCTAAAAGCGTCGCTAGTTTCAATGAATATTTAGGAACCTCCTTCCCATTGGAAGCGAATCTTTTGAGCGCAGTCATCTGTTTAAGTGAAGTGTTTGTTTTATGGAAGCCTCACCAGTGATTATTTAAATAGAGATATGCAAAATCAATGGCAAATCATGCTTAGAAATTTGTGTGCTTTGCTGCAGTTCATATCCCTGCAATCCTCAATACTGTTAATTATGTATAAGTATTTCAAGAAACCATTACTAATGGCCGAAATTAGCAAAAAAAATGTCAGAAAGCCAGAATTTAAGCTGATCACACGCCAACTCTTTTTCTTTTAAACCCTCTTCTGAGCTTCCTTAGCATATTCTTATACTTATCCGTAAGGGGTGTGCAGCTCATGTTTCCAGGTCTCCCCTGTTTCTTGACACTATTTCTGAGTGCTTTACACATGGTTAAATCGCTTAAATTATCTTAGTAGCAGTATAACTACCTTGGTCTCACCAGTAGTCGTTGAATTTGTCGCTATGCGTTCAAAAACAAACGGGAAACGGAGGAAACCCGAACCTGATTTCAATTCCTAATATATCTCCGGGTGTATTTCTTTGTGATTTTTTTAAGAGGAAGCATAGGGTGTGGCATGCCATATCTTCGGTTAAACAGACTTTATTAATGATTTTTTTTTAATGTGGACCTGAAAAATCGTTTTTCTTAGAAAGATGGTGATGCCTCATGACTAATCGTTTTTGCAGTGAGAGAAGCCTCCAACCTGTATGAGGGATGCTAGTCGACATATAGATCTGGGTTTAAAATGGATCTATGCTAGTTAATATTCATTTAAGAGGAAGCATGGTGGGGTGTGCCATATCTTCATCTAAAGAGGCTTTATTAATGTTTTTTTTTTAATTACGTTGTAAGGCGCTCTACAAGTGGAAAAGACTCCCTCAATCTAACTTTATCATGTCGTAGCAGCGGTTGGATTTGATGTTCGATGATTGAAAAAATGTGGCTCGTTGATTTGCCTGCCTGCCATTCCTGCCATTGAATGGATGCCCATTTAAACTCCGCGCCTACTCCCATCCTACTCGCTTCACATCCCTTCAGTGCATATCTACGGGCTTTCAATGCACATTTGCTTACTAACACTCTTAGGTGGTGTTGCCTCCATCTACATCTGCCTGCCTTAAATTTATGTCCCTGGCATATTTTTTGTTCCTGGCATGTAAGAAGCTGGAAGGACAACCTCTAAGAACAATTGAGTGTAAGGGGTCAAGGAACTAAGCTATGCCATAATCTCTAAACAATGAAATGGATGCTTAAGCGATTTCCAGCCTTTAAAAACACTTATCAGCAATGGCAAAGCAAATGCATAGGCAATACAAGACAAATTACATAGCTTATAATGCTCCCAGTATTTAGACCACAAATTCTCAAAAATGCCCGCAAGGGATTCCACTATCATGGATCCTGTAACAACAGTCTCTCAAACTCTATCCAATGATGCCATAATGCTCTTTATATTTTCTAGTTGTTGCTTCTGTCAATGGGTCTCTTTCTGAAGCCGTTCCTTTTCTTTCTAGTATATTGCCATCGACTCACTTTATGCCTTAAATTCTGATCAAATTTTTGAATGTCTGCTTCTGCCATATCAATGATCAATTTCACATTATGTTGCCGCTCTAGCATTGGTATCGAATCCTCTATCACCTTCTGCTCTACATTCAGGTTTTCAAGATTTGTCAACACCCTCACTTGAGGGCCTCTCATAGCAAGCACTTTCTGCACCAGCTCAACCCCCTGCACTTGCTCTTGCTTTTTAGCTAAAAGCTCTTCGGTTGTGATGTATTCTTTCTTCTTGCTCTAGATTTGCTTCGATCACAACTTCTCTCTTGCATGAGGCTTCATCTTTTCATCATGTTCATGAGTCTCGGGCAAAGAAGGAAAACCAACAGACGATTCTCTGAAATCATTGAAACTCATACCCATATTCTT
The DNA here is from genome assembly GCA_001517045.1 of Pseudotsuga menziesii. Lineage (NCBI taxonomy): Eukaryota > Viridiplantae > Streptophyta > Pinopsida > Pinales > Pinaceae > Pseudotsuga > Pseudotsuga menziesii. The sequence continues at coordinate 669,151 of LPNX011234018.1, forward strand.
TGTTCTCAACTTATCCTCAATTGGAATGGTTATCCCATGTTCAATCTTTCCAAACCCTCCTCCCTTATAACCCATCTTCTCTGACAACTTCATCCCAATGCCATTGGTATGCTTCTCAAACTTTCCCATGTCAATGTTCCCTACACCAATTCTGGAAACCGCCTTGTTTTCCCCTATAGATGCCATAGACCTATCCCTTTCCTTCGCTCTCTTCTCCACGCCCTTCTTAATCTTCTTCCCAAGCATAAAAGGAAGAAAATAATCATTATTCTCTTGAGCAACAACTTTTTTCACTCCCCTTATACCCTAACCCCATCTGTGAAACTATTGAAGTGATCCTAGGCCTGCTTTCGACCCATCCTCCTCATTAGTTACTTTAACTTCCTTATCAATTTCCTAGGAGGCAATAACTATACTAGTGGCAACAAAATTGTCACGTTTGCTTAAATCTCCCTTCTTAATCATATCCCTTCTCCTCTTATTTGACAACTCTTCTTTTGCATCAGAATCACTCTCAAAGCCATAGAGGACTCCTTCCCTTGTCTAGTCCTATTTATGTTTCTATTTTCTGTAGTAAAATTCTCCCCATGTCCACTGTCCATCCACATAATCATTCTCCATTCCAAATGTATCCATCTATTGATATTCATCCATGCTAGTGTGTTTCAATTGGACAACTTCATGCGCATAAAATCCCGTAAAGTTTTATATGCTTAAAATAATTAAAGAAGCAAACCAAGCACTATAACAAACCCAAAAATAATTCCACATTGGCAGAGGTGTGTGCATGTTTGATTATCTCCCTTTTGTAGCTTTCAATATCGACACTCAACAATGGGAGTAATTTCAAGGAAATTCAAAGAAAGAAGCAAAGCTTGATCTTCTACATTTCTAGTGTTGCTTTTGTTTGATCATGACGCCGTTTGCTTTTGCTTACAAATGTGTGTTTTGAAGACATTTAATCAATATCTTTGCACCTCTCAATATTTTGACTACAAATTTGTTTAGCTTTAAAGTTTCCCCTGAAGCAAAAGAAAAAAAACTGCAAAATTGGCTTCATGATGCATAAATTTAGTCTTTAGTCCATAGGATCGTGTATTTTGCATGTTGTCCATTGAAGTTTGTCGTTTCCATTCCTTACAAGCCATAGACATGGCTGGAAGCAAAATCAAGTTTTCAAATTTGGTGGAATTTTTATTTTGTCAATTATTGTGTTTCAAATGCCCCATTTCTTTACAAACATTTGCTCAATGTCGGCTTTTAAGATTCTCAGTTGTTTAGAAACATTCAATTAAACATAGATTTTAAGTTCTTTGCTGTGGATCACTAGTTGTTTTGACTATAGCCTGATACATAGCCAATGTCCACATCATTTAAGGATGATATTGCATTAAAAAAATCCATATAAATGCGGTAGTACTCTATTTTCTAATTTTCCTGTTTACTTTTGCAGTGCCAATAATGTAATCAGCAATCATGCGAATAATCTAATGTTTTGGGAATATTGTATCAAATCTCATGTTTTCAGTTTTAGTTTGTGGTTCTCCTTCCAATAGTCTATCTTTCCTCCGCCTTCTTCATCTCCTGCCTTCCCCTTCAATACGACATTCTTTTATTGCACCTCAAGGTGCAATTGCTAGTTAATGTTGACATGAAAGCAATTTGCTTAGAAAGAACATAATACCTCATAAGTAGTCGTCTAAACATATTTTATTAATGTTGAAGTGAAAGAGTGCTTTGCTTAGTGGGTGTGGATAATAAATCCCATGGTTATTAAGTTTGAGTTTAATAGCTACCAAGTTCAAGTTCAAATTTAAATTTGATTCAATACGATACAAAACCATTGTTTGATAGAGGTTTTCTTCATAAATTAGGAAGCCAAGATCGCCATCATTGGAAAGGCATGAATGAGAGAGTTCTTCTAAATTAGGAATTATTACAAGTCTGGAGTTTATTCTTCATATTGAAATCATGCCAAGATGTAAAGAGGACTACATAAGACATGATCGGGTAGAGAGCAGTGTAAGTAGCCCCAAATAGATTATGCCTAGTTTTAGGTTTGCTTTTTATTATCGAGGAGCACAAACAATACTGACCATGTTGATGTTCCCATCATTGAACACATCAAATATGGCAACCATTTCTTGGGAGTCCAAGTTGGGGAAGGTTATTGTGCATAAAAAAAATTTGTTTCTAGAAATTATGCAGTGGTGTACCCACAAAACTATGATGTTGATCAGAAGTTCGATCAAAATCATTCTAAGCATATATATCGAGAGGAATCCAATTTTCTCTATAGTCCAAGAATCTTGAGTAAGTCAAGGTCCATGTGAAATTACCACAAATTTTGGTGAATTTTTGTGAATCCCTTTCAAAAAACATGGTCTTACACTATAGGGAACCTGAACTGGGCGAATTTTCCAATTCTTCCACCCAATAAAACAAGAAATTTACCATATATTTTAATGAAACAATTTGTGAACTTGTTATGTACTCTCTTTAAAATCCAATTTCACAAGAATTTGTGAACTTGTTATGTCAAAATTGGATATTATCTTTAAAATTTGATTTCACAATAATGGAATGTGAGAAACGTATTCGTTTTCACAATCTTTGGGAGTTGGTAAACATTTGTGGAAGGGAGGTTGATCTAAAAAAACCTTATATTTGTGGGGATTCTCCGTCCTTGTTTTTATTATGGCTTTTTACTGCTAGTTTTTATTCATAGGTTTTTACTGTAGGTCTTATTCAAAATCCCGTAGCTCACTTATGATCCACTGCATCGAGGATTTGTCTCAGTGAAGGGATAGAAGACCATGTATATGATTGCCATGGAAGAAAATTGCAGGAACACGTGTAGAGTTAATCAGGTCTACTTGACACATCTTCTACTGGCGTTATAGAAGATATCGAAGAGACGCTCCAGTGTACCTTAGTGTCAACGAGCCATTCAATTTGAAGTTGACATATGCTTGGCGCAGAAAAGAAAGGTTCTACTTGGAGTCGAGCTCTGAACCTCTACCTCATTCACAAGACAAAGATGATGACAACGATGAAGATGAAGGAATCCTTCATCCACAATATTCATGTTGGTTCATATTGTTGGTGATTACCATATAATTTGATCCATTCCAAAACTTGACTAGAAACATTTGCTAGTGCCTAGCCCCAGTCAACTCCTTGGTCGGATCTCAATCAATCCATTGACTCAATGGAACTTGTGGATTAGTCGATCCATCGACTCAATTGAACCTATAGATCACTCAATCCATCAACTTAGTTGACTCACGCAATATTCTACAAGATTCGTTCATCATATATGCCTACGAAATTCAATGACTCAAACACATGTTAGCCAACATTCTGAACAGTCGGAGGGAATCTAGATGACGCCATCGATGTGGAAACGATGTCTCTTCATCTAACCAACATATAGAAAGAAAACAATTGGTCTCTTCAATCAAGTGTATCTCCTTCTTTGTAATTGAAATGCAGCGGGTAGGCACCCAAGCATCCTTCAAAATTATATATATGCATGTAAGCCTGAATATGAAAGGGTTCCTTGTTCTTGATTGCACTAAGATGGGTCCTAAAGAGAATCGATTGGTTCCTTATGATTCCTTCATTCGACCTTCATTAATGTAAATGAGTCTTTTGACTCAATACATCTTGATGCAGGGTTAGCTTACAAACTTAAGAGACCAACATCCCATAGATACAATCAGAGTTTTCGCCCTTAGAATTTCTCGGTTATCAATTCCTGACTTGCATTTTTATGTGATTCGTATTGTCTATTGATTTCAGTCATTTATGCTTGGTTATTACCACATTGGTTTCCTTAATCAATATAATATTATTCACTCCATGATAGAGCTTGACTCATCCAATTGACTATGTTGTCCTCTTGTCAACTCCCTAAGCGACATAGATCATTGGTATTAGAGCATTCTAGTCTATTATAACCTTGCTTAAACATTACTTGCATAGTGAACAAACTTATGCGTGTTCAGACACTCTCTAAGACACGACTATTTAAGTTGGATTTACCTTCGACCTCTGAGTATTTATCTTCTTGAAACCATAGACTAAATATGGTAGGTGAAACAAAGAACAAAACTCCTCGTAGTGAAATTGAACAACTCATTGAGAAAGCACTTTCCCAACATAAAACTGAAATGTATGAGCATTTCAATGATATCCTTGCTCGACTTACCAGTTCATTTGGTTCGACTTTGGTTAGCAACTCAACTCAACCTTCAACAGTGTTAGCCCCTTCAAGGTACAAATGAACTTGGACATACAAAATTTGGAAGGAAAGATTGATGCAGAATATGTAAACAACTAGATGCAACAATTAGACTCCTATTTCTCTATGAATAAACTTTATGAAGTTGAGAAAGTCAGCATTACATCTCTGAAGATGTTGACTTCTGTACATTGATGGTGGGAAAATATTTCGACTAAATGGGAAGAAGAAGGCCATCCCATCGACACATGCGCGAAATTTGTTGAACGTGTCAAGATGGAATTTTATCCACCCAAGTACAAAGAACAACAATATAAGAAATGACAACAATTGAGACAATAGAAAGATCAAACCATACAAATTTATATTGATGAATTCCATCGACTAATGGCTCGACTTGGTGTTAGAGAGAAAGAAAAGTTATGTGTCTTGAAGTATATCAATGTATTAGCTACTTATATCAAAATAGAGATCAAATTCCTCATTATTGGTAGTTTTGCATAAACATTCCATTACACCATCAAGCTTGAGGGGAAATTGAAGGCGAAATAACGGTTCTTGACAAAATCGACAAGTTGACCTTTTGACAAGAAACCTTGGTTAACTATTGACTCTAACAAGCCAAAACGATCTACTCAAACTACTTCATAAAAGCAAGATCATGGTAAGAATCCTTCTTAAAAGGACAAGAGAAAACACAACAAAGAACCCCGTGCAAGGGAATGGTGTGATTACCATTGTTCATATTGGCATGATGCATTTGAATACAAAGCTCATAAGACATTCTTGATGTATATGTCTACCTCCATCTAAGACTCATCCAAAAATGTTATCATGGAATTAGATCCAGACTCCTTGACTCTATTGGCATCAACTTCAACAACCCTCGCAACCTCAACCATCATCAACAAAGGGTAAAGAGAACGAATATTCCATACATATATATGGGTACAAAATAACCTGCCGCATTTTATTGTGGATAATGGTAATCAAAAGAACATTGTATCTGAAGACATTGTGAAGAAAATGGGCCTTGTTACTACTCCACATTTGCAACCTTACAACATTGGTTGGATGAAGGATGGACAAGAACTCAGTATCACCCAATAGTGCAAAACTGCCTACTTCATCGATCCTTTTCTGAGATGTGGTGCTCTGTGATATAGTGTCAATCTCAATGGTTGATGCATTGTTTGGGAAACCCTAGTTATGGGACAAACATGGAAAGTATCAGTTCAAACCACATAAAGTGATTTTCAAAATCTAGAATTAGTGGTATGACATTCATGGAGTTTGATTCATGCGGAAAATTGAAATGGTTTTGGCAAAAAAAGCCAAAAAGTTGATCAACCACGCTCATAAATTCATGTTGTGGATGATCAAACCTCAATGTTCCAAGAGGATCACAATAGCCAGTCGATTCTCCACTGACCACAACTCTTGACAACAACAAAAAGTCAACATAGTACTTGAAGAATACAAAGTTGTGACCAAAGATCCATTTGGAGTACCACTACATTTCTAGGTAAAACGCTCCATTGATCTTGTTCCTTGGTCTTCATTACCCAATGCATTTGTTTATAAAAGGCCTATTTTAGAGAATGAAGAAATTCATTGACAAATTCAAGACTTGATCAACAAAGGGAATATTCAACCCAACTCCTCTCCTTGTGGAAGTCTAGTCGTTATAATCTCTAAGAAAGATGGGACATGGCACATGTACATTGACTATAGGGATCTCAATAAGACTTCAGTAAAGAATCGATATCCTCTTCCTATAATAGATTATTAGCTTTATAATTTGAAAGATGCTAAATTCTTAACCAAAATCAACCTCAAGTTGAGATATCATCAAATTTCCATAGAGTCCTCAGATGTGTAGAATACAACTTTCAAAACTAGGCAATGTCTATTTGAATGGAAAATGTGTCCTTGTTTATCTAGATGACATCCTAATTTTCAACAAATCATGGGATGAGCATTTGCAACAACTTTAACAAGTGCTTAACACTATCAGAAAGCACAAACTTTGTTTGAACAGGGAGAAGTGCTCTTTTGCGATGAAACTCTCAGACAGCTCAAACTCTGTTTGAACTTGAAGGTGTGCTCTTTTGTAGTGAAGAGTGTCAAATACTTGGTCTATGTGATCAACTTAGAAGGTGTTTGATTCGACCTAGAAAATATACAAGTCATCAGGGAATGGCTTGCTCCAAGAAACATTCATGAATTAAGGAGTTTCCTTGGTTTAGCAAATTTGTATCGTAGATTTGTGTTGGGATGCAACCACATAGCTTGGCCAATGAATCAATTGAATAAGGGATGCAGAAAGAAAATTTTCAAATGGACAATAACACCACAACAAGCTTTGCAAAACTCTAGTGCTCGTGCTACTTGATTTGCATAAGCCATTCGAAATCGAGACTGATGCCTTGGACTATGCCATGGGTGTTGTGATCACTCAAGCATGTCATCTAGTGGCATTCCATTTGGAAACTTTCAATGAAATTTTTCACAAGTATTCGAATTATGAAAGGGAACTGTATGCCGTTATACAAGAACTTAAGCAATGGAGACACTACATTCTAGGAAATGATCATTCATATGGACCTTAAGCCTCTACAGTTCACTCTGTCATAGTCTAAGTTACACACGATGAGGAAACTCAAGTGGATTAGTTACCAACAACAATTTTAGTTGGTGATTTAGCATCAGAAAGACAAATCCAATGCATCAACTGATTTCCTTTTCCAACTGCTAGCCACTTAAATTCTTGCAATGTTAAGTATGCATGGTTATGACACCATTACTTGGCGTCGACTGTAAGAAGAAGACATTGACTTCTCCTAATTGTATCGACAACTTCAGGCCATTTGATTTTTCTTAACTATCACTTGAAGGAAAATTTTCTTTACAAGCTTAGACAACTTTCTGTACCTGTAGATGAGCACATACATAATCTCATTTGGGACACACACTACAACAAAACAACAAGACATTTTGGAGTGGAAAAGAATATCACGGTACCCCAAAAGTATTTTAATTGGATTTCACTCAAGACAGATACCGACAATCATATCTAGTGATGTGTGGTTTGTACCATCTCACACAAACAATGTATACACAATGTAGTCATGTATACACCCTTTCCCATTCCATAAGAATCCATTTCCTTGGACTACTTAATTGGATACCATGTCACAAAACACTGGCATTATGCAAACTTAGTAGTTCTTGACAGATTCTTTAAAATGACTATTCTCATTCCTTTCAATAAGACTACCAAAACATAGTAGTTTTCTTAGCTCTTCTTTGAGCATATTTGAAACACTATGGCTTACCAACTACAATCATCTCCAACATAGTAGATTTTTCAGCACTTTTTGGAAAACACTATGGCAACAACTCAACACAAGCTATCTATGTCGACTGTGTTCCATCCTCATACCGATGGACAAACGAAAGTTGTGAATTGCATGGTGGTACAGTTGTTCCACATGTACAACCACAAGCATCATAAAACATGGGATGAAATTATCTCGTACATCCAACTAAGTATAACCGAGCACAACATAGTTCAACAAACAAGATCCTATTTAAAGTTTGTCATGGATTTAAGCCCTCATCACTTATTGAATTAGTCAGTTGATCGAATAGTTTGATCGACACAAACCATGAACAACGAGAAGTCAACAAAGCGCTCATGTTCAAGGATAGGTTTTGTGAGATTAGAAACAAGCACATGCGATGTTGCAAGAAGCTAGTGAGACAACCACAGCTCGAAACGACAAGCAACATATTCCTCATTCATTTAAAATGGGTGATCAGGTCTAGTTGCATCTCAAGAAAGAAAGATTTAGTGGCTTGCACATGAAGATGAATTCTTTACAATATGGTCAGTAGTAGATATGAACATTTTTCCAACGATAAGTCGTCGCTATAGAAACACATGTGTGTTGTTATAGCAACAAACATGAGCCCAAACTTTCATGGAAAAATTCTCGTTGTTGTACCCACTCTTTGATCATTACGTCGCTATGGCGACAGAAAAGAGATGACATGTGGCATGAGTGAACAATGATTTAAGACCCTGTATTTGTCACTATAGCAACGTTTTATTTTCGCAATAGCAACGTTAATGTGTCACTATAGAAACATTAGTTTGTCGTGCATCGTGAAAAATTTGCTATACAAGCGACAAATCATCGTCACTATAGACATGGAATATTGATGTCCAAGAAAGTAGCGGCCAAGTCTCATCCGTCACTATAGCAACGATTTCGGTCAAATTTATTGTCGCTGGCGACAATGTTTGTGTATTTAAAAAAAAAATATTGCAAAGAGAATGGTATTGCAAATCATCTTTCAAGAATGTGAAAGGAAGGCAGTTTCTTGGCATCTCCACTTATGTATTGTTCCTTTGTGTATTATGAAGAAGATGTTGTGACTCAAGAGGATGTTGCACTAAAGAGGATGTGCTTTGAGACGCACTTTCCATCATGTCAACCAGCCATGCCACCATGCCCCAAACATGATGGTTTCTTAACAATTTTGAAGGGAAATCTCTATGCCAACCAACCATTCGAAGAGTCCAACAAACTGAAGAAAGGTTAGATTAAATTATAAGCCATAATGAGCAACACGCATAACCAAATCCCACACCATGGGCCCACCATTAGAATGCCCAAATGACCCAACACAATATAACATTAAATTTCATATCCAGAAAAAGAAAAACTTGGTGCATTTCCCACTTTATTGGTATAGACATTTATAGACATGACAATCACAATGACATATAGAAAAAATTATGTCAAGAAGAAAGATATCATGACACTATGTAAAAACATTGTGCAAAAAGACTTAGTATTCATAGAGATATGTAAGCAAATATGTGACTACGAATAATATTGCAACTGTAATTCTAACAACAAACACTAGCTATTGTAGTCAAAAAAATTTACAAGGATTAAGAGTTAATGTTGTCCACTACTTTTATTTTATTCTTTCAGAAAAAACACAAGATGAAAATTAGCTATATCACCTTCTTTTCATATGGTATCTTAAATCAACATAATATTATCTTAGAATTTGCTAGGAAAGTATTCTTCCATAAAATAGTATGGGCCTTTGAGAATAATGTTATTTTGAATTGACCCACTACTATGGTCAATTATTGGACAATATTAAAAAGCAAAACCAAATTAATTATAGACTAAAAATGATTAAAAACACTTGTAAGCCACCACAAGGAAGGATAGAAAAGATATAACCTTGTGATCCAACTTCTAATCTTCATGATGCCTCCAACATACTGTTGGGCCTAAGGTATCTCTCGAAAGAGTCATCACTTCAAGCTATGGACTGCGTGCCTTATGTACAGCTATTGGGCATCTCACACAATGCCACAAGATAGATTTTGAATAGATTGATGACATGTAAAGAAAAACAGTATGGCACAATTGTCATGTTGTATGTATTACTACAATACAATAAAATTAAGTCATTTTTGTGAAAAACAAAAACCATACCTCAATATCCTTCATGCATGGCACCTACGGAGGGCTCTTAAGTTCAACGCAAGGGTGGACAACCCCCCTAAAGGGTCATGCTAGTCATCAACTAGCTAAAAGTCAACATTTAAGGGTTGTATAGCTCAATGTTACCATGCAAGGGTCAATCACGAGTCACCACAAGGCTGAACATCACATACAAGTAAACATGCAAGTTAACGTAACATAACAAGGAAACATGACATCATACTAGGCTCATGCACATCAAGTCAACGTGAAGGTAGATTACCCATCCTTCTCAACTATATGTGGTCATACATCTCATGTGTCTCATGTAAAGAGTGGAAGCTCGTTATAATCATCATCACTGGATAAGGAAGCTCATGTGGTCATTTCATCTTCCTCTAGTTAACTCAATAAGGGGTGGACAAATCCTTGAGGATACCCATAGCCCTCAAAAGATATCACACATATTCAAGAATAATCTATGCAACAAAGTGAACAAAAATTTCACATATAAATTGTAAAAATCCCAAATATAGGTTATATTAATTGTTTTAATCAACACAGTACTATCAAACAGAGAGTTGCAATAATCATTACAATACTGTAAACAAAAACAGTAATAACAGTAGCAATATATATCATATCTAAGTTGTTAATGAAAGACAACAATGCTGAAGTAACAATAACATGAATATATTAGATCTAAACCAATTATAAATGATATGGGCATCTCATCTTCCTCATGTTAACTCAAGAAGGGGTGGCCAACCCCTTGAAGATAACCATATTCCTCAAAAGATGTCACACATATTCAGAAATATAAATTGAGCATAGCAGTCACATTATAAACCTCAATCCTAAAATATGACCATGCACCAACTAAATCAAGAAACTCGTAACAAAACTGTAAATATTTCATTTCTTTACTCAAACAAATACAAATCTTAAATGTATACAACTACCATTTTTTTCATAAATTCCAAGATGGGGACATCTAATTCATTGTCAGTTCCGGTTGTAATTGTTGTTCCCTCTCTTTATGTTGATTGTGTGGGCATGCTCTCATGTACCATACGTTTGGTACATCAAATAATAGGGCGTGGAGGTCATTGAAGAAAGGCATCATCTGCAAAAACCAAGAAAATTATATAGATATAAATGCATAGTTATTATTGAGATACATATTTAATTATTTCCAATATCATTACAATGATATTTACATGTTGGATGACTAGCTGAGACAACTGAAGTGTTCATTGGTTCTACCATTTGTTCCTCTTTCAATTGAGCATGAGCTGGTACATGCTCTGCCATTCACATAAGAAAAGTTATTAGTACACGTCATCACTTATATATTTAAAATCATATTAAATACTTATATTTTATATCATGCATACATGAATGGATAGGTTGCTCTCCCCCACCATGAGGCAGCTCCCCACCATCATGTGGTACTTGTTCGATACCGCTACCCTTGTTGCCTTTGTTGGTCTCACCTTGAAAACAAAACAAAAAAATATTTTTCAATGTAAATCATCCATAAATAGATTACACAAGTACATTATGATGATGGCCTTAATAGTTTTATTTACCTATGTGTGCATCAATGGGGAAATTGGGGTTTGCCCCAATATTTTTTGACGTTCTAACACATGTTGAAAACCCTACTTGAATCCGAGCCCGAAGTATTCTTCAGTGGTTTCCTCTTGAAAAGCATGTCTCTGTAATGCATAACACCATGAAAATTTCTTGTGATAAATCAATTATTTGTTCGTTGTAGTTAGAAAAATTTTCTCTACAAATAATGTTCATTTCATTATTACAATTCGTGCTCTTAGTTTCTACTACCTACCCTGGCCCAATTTTGTTGCCCATGTTTTTCTATTCTTTCCTTTGTTGCTTTAGAGGTGTCGGGGAGCCTATGAAAGGTTTCAAATAAGTTAGATATCGCAACTTAAATATATTTAAAAGTTTTTAAAAATGAACATTTTTCATTGAAAATATGATGTGTCATGCCTTCTAGAACCAAGTGCCCGAGTCTTTCCTTGTTGTCTCAATGCCTTCTCCTTCTCATCATCCATGAACGCCTTCCATTCCTTCTCTGGAGCCATCGAATGATACTCATACTTAGGGTTAATCTATAAATTGTCCCTATAATCTACCCTGACATATTTCAAATATAAGCCAACTGCTACGGTGACACCTTTTGTGTTGAAGGTATCACCAAACAAGTTGACCATGTGGTTCATTAGATCATCTTTCAATTTGTCATTTTGGGCATTCCACCATGTACAAATGGTGGGCCCAAAAATCTCCAACGCCTTCTCATGCAGGTTCTTATAAAAAAACATTATTTCCTGCAAAAACAATATGATCATTAATTAAAACTAATTTGAAGTTTGTGGCTTTGAATTACATGAAGAAAACACTAAATTAATTAAATAATACATGCAATCTTCGGTATCTTGATTGGAACACAGTCATGGTCCACCAACAAATTAACGGGTAATGACCCCTTGCTAACCACACGTACTGCTCCAGGATAGCAACTTTCACATTCTATGTTATTGTCCTCATCTCTAACATCCTGTGAAGTAGTAGTGGGTGAAGGCCCTTGCTGATTTCCAACATCCAATGAGGTCATAGCATCTAAAGGGAATTTTTGTTTAAGAGAGTCAAATAACCTTGTTGTTATGATAGATTGACAATGTGTTGAACCATCGCTACTACCAATACCAAACTTTACCACATGTACTCAATGCACGAGTGTTATCTCTAAAAAGTGCCAAAAAAATAAAAACCTTAATTGATTAGATCATATCAAAAATAGAGAACTAAAATAACATAAATGAATATATGTCATAGTTCGTAAAATATTTCAAAGATGCCACTTACCCCATAGTGTTCTATTGTTTGCCTCAAGTCATCAATTCTTGCTTTGATTTCTTTAGTCCCGGGTCTAATTACAATTAGTATAAGAAGTTCTTGATTGGACTTTCTCAAAGCCTTCTTCACAATTTCCATTGGGTCAGTCGAATAAAAGATATATCAATAAAAGTATTTAATTTGTTTTTATCATTACAAAAATTCACGTCAAAAAAATAACATGCATATAATAAAAAATAATTATTTTAATCATGTTTAGGTACTATTATGTTATCATTTACCTTATGCGACACCATCGGTGACTTCCCATGGTCATCCTTCCATAATAGAAGAAGCAAGACATATTCATATTGAAAAGTAAAAATTGAACCATGTCTAATCAACATGATTAGTGAAGAAAAACTTTAGTGTTAATATGACAGTCATGTTTGCCTAACCAAAAGATTTAGGTGTGTTCTTAGTACCCCCTGCCACAATACAATAAGCCTGATATCACCTTGAAATATTGAGCTCATAAGCATAAAAAAGGTTAAATGTGTTAGGAACCCATGTCAATCCTTCTCTTTACCGTGTTAGTCTATTGTTGTTGGACGCATATGCTTTGTAAGTCGTCCCATAGTAATTGTTGATCCATAGTTTGTGTTATTGTTGTTGGGCGCATATGCTTTGTAAGCCGCCTGTAGTATTTGTTGATCCATAGTTTATATTGGCCCATGGTTTTGACCCATAGTATTGGCGCCTATTTTTAGTATATAAGTGTGTGTTGAGGCCAAGGAAGGCACCGTGAAGTTATTTTGTATTGAGCTTGCTCAAAGGAGGTTGCCCCCTCGAAGTGGCCTGCGATTAATATAAAAGTGATTTTGAGTTCTGCTGCTATATCGTGTATTTTGATTAATTATTTGCTGCAGGGTCCTCACATCTGGTATCAGAGCACTTTCTTGGGCTTGTTGGGTGAAATTTATGCCCAAATTTTTTTTTTCGGTTCTGTTGCAAGTTCGGATCTGGGAATAATCCCTATTCGCTTAACTGTGGGAAGTGCTTGGGCATAATCCCTAAAACTCATTATGAGGAGTACCACAGGAACCCCAAAGTAGCTGGCCCATTGAGAGGACCTGCCAACCAAAAGGGCAACGACCCCTACCTGATTGACTAGTTCCCACCTGTGAGGTAAACCAAGAGCTGTCGTTTGTGGCCAAGCGGTTATCAGTTTTACCTGAGCCATGGAGTGAGGGGTACTGCCCCAATACGCAAGCTGTCAGACAACATTGGTGGCTGAGCGAATCCCTTGAACCGATAGGAATCCGCACATACCTGGGGTCCATATCTATTTTCAGTTGCACAATCGCAGATTTCCTCTGTCCAGAACTGTTGCCGGTTAGTTCCGCGCCGTTGCAGATCCCTTCCCTGAAACTTCACTAACACCTCTGCAATTCCATTCTGCATATTTCATTCCTGAAGACCTTATCCCAAATTCCACTTCTCAAGACCCGAAATCCCACATTTGTCTATTTTTAGGGTTTTCCATAACTCCTTCGATTTTCACCCAAATGCCTCCAAATTTTTCCACCGTATTCCTTTCCTCATTCTGCTTCTTTGTCCCTCTCTACCAAATTTTCTCATTCTTTCACCCCGCTCCTAAAATCCCCATTTTTTGCTTCCCTGTCCTTTCGACAGTGTCCAAAACTTACTCAAACCCAAATTACCCTTCCGATTTTTTCCCAAATCCAGATTTTCCTCTACTGAAACAGTTTCTGTTTTTGTTTTTCTACCCACTTCCCCAAATAAATAAATAAATAAATAAAAATAAAAAACTCCTGGTTATGGTTGTCACCCGCACAGGAGCAAAAACCATGGAGGAAGCACTTGTAGCCATCCAAGCCAAACTCCAGGAACTGGATGAAAAATTTCTCGGTCTCCATCTTGAGCATTCAGCTATGAACACCAGACGATCGTCCGAGTCTTCATCCAACAATGGGTTCTCTTCTTCCAGCAATTTTCGCGGTCCGAAGCTAGATTTTCCTCGCTTCAATGGTACTGATCCGACTGGATGGATCTATCGTGCAGAACATTATTTCAGTCTTCATAATACTTTTGATGTCAACAAATTTCCTCTTGCCTCCTTTCATTTGGAACAGGAGGCTCTTTAATGGTGTCATTGGTACATCAAGGCTCATGAAGAGCCAAAATGGCCTGATTTTTGCCAGCTCCTTTTGCAACGATTTGGTCCTAGTGCTTTTGATGACTTCACAGGAGCTCTCACTAAACTTCGCCAAATTGGCACTATGAAAGAGTATCAAACTGAATTTGAGAAACTAGCTAATCACACTGAAGGATTACCTGATGACTTCTACTGGAGTTGTTTTATCAGTGGTCTAAAGGATGCAATTCACTCTGAGGTCAAAATGTTCAGTCCCAACACAATGATGGAAGCCCTGGGGTTGGCTAAGTTGGCAGAAGACAAGATGGCAGCCCAACAGCGCTCCAAATCCTCTTTTGTTCCCTTCCGAAATATGGGTTCTCAACGACCTCCCATTCCGCCAGCTCCTCGCTCACCTCCAATCAAGCATTTGTCTAAAACAGAGATGCAGGCATGCAGAGAAAAAGGGCTTTGTTATAATTGTGATGAGAAATTCAATCGAGGACATCGATGTGTTCAACAAAAGCTCTATCTCTTGGATGTGGATTCTCCACCTG
>LPNX011234024.1:0-11657 GCA_001517045.1 Pseudotsuga menziesii
AATCCATCAAAATGCCTAAAACTAAGCCTGCCCGCCATGGCCACTAGGACCTCCTTGGTCCCCGTGATCTCTGCGCCCCCTGGCTTCCTCAGCCTCCTCGTCTTCGGTAGCCTCCACTGCATCTCTGTATACACATACTGCTCTGGCTACCCGTCTGAAAAGGCATAACTAGACTGGTGAAACCCCAACTACTGACTCCTGCATAGCTACGAGGAGATGCTCTATCCGTATAGTGGGTACCCGCTCGGTAAGCCTAGTCAGCTTTGCCTCGAGTACCGTAACCAATCCAGGATCTCCTCCTGCTACAGGACGTACGAAGGTACGTGGGTTCCCTACTGGGCGGACTGGTCCAATATCTGCATTTTGACACATGAGTAGGGTAATACTTGTGCATATGTATATATCCTATCATTAGAAAATCCATAAAAATTTGATAATGATAAAAAATAAAAAAAAATGACTTACCCATCTCTCCCCATGCTCCTCCTGGAGGCAGGACTAGGTCTGGATCACCTCGGAAATCTAATCCAGCATATGGGAACTGCTCCAATGCTGGCACCTGTCGTTCCCACCATGAATAGAAATCATCGTCATACATACTCTATACCACGTCTCCTCCTCCATGACGGAGGAAGATATCACCCCACCTGCTCAGCCTCGGCTGACGTGGATGTCTGATCTCTAAGGGGATCGTAGGGCTTATAGCAGGCACTCTCTCAAAGAAGAATGCAACCAGTATACTAGCATACCCAAAGTTCTTCTGTCTCCCCATCCTACAATCGGATAATTGCCTCTTCATAAGAGGAGCAATTCCCGAGCACCAGTCATGTAGAGTGCCTCTGAAACAGTCAACCGCCACTCTCATCTAAGTCATGGTGGCATGATGTAGTCCTACTGACCCTGAAAGTCTAACAACGGTACTGGTCAATACCTGCAATGTAAAATCCTGTATGTCTGCGATGAGAATGCTATTTCCCTTCTTTGGAGTACCGGGCCTGCAGAATACATCCACATAGTTCTGGACACTCAAGGGGTCTCCGCCCCTGCCAGTGCCCTCCAGGTTCACCAGTGCTCCCCGATGTGATAATCCTGTGATGAAATAGATGTCCTGTGAGGTAAGCTCCAAAGTCTCACCTTGGATGTTGAACATCCCCAGGTCATGGTCCCAATAGCTGACCAAGAAATCCAATATGCGGACATTGGCCCGCATGGGTGATGTGCAAAAAAACTTGAATAGCCCACTATTCCGTAATGCTTGGATAGTAGGCGGGCTTTGGAGAGCCGCTTGGTCCATCATCTCATGTTCCCTCTCCCTCCACTCCAGCACCATATTTTCCTGACAAAAAACACATAGTGTGATTCAGTAATTCATCACAAAAATTTAAAAATTTTGAACATTTTCAAAGCTTTTATCTTTAGCGCAGTATGCGCGATTGTCCATTGGGACATGTCGCGAGCCATGCGCGGCTTCTCTATACAGCAACTCACGCATCAAACGCGTATGCACGGTTCTCCTATGCAGCAACCCGCGCATACATTTTACCATTTTTATATTGATGAATTAAATTGAATTAACCACTAATTCTAAAAATTGTTTGGATGAAATTAAAGAGCACAGGGTGTAGATTTACCTGACACTGACGGATCTGAATTCCACCGGTCCAATTGTCCACAATGAGCAATCAAAGATAGAGGGTAAAATGCTCCTTTTTGGTCCAAAAAGTACAATGGTGAGAAATGTTTTGTTTTTCAAACTATTTATAGAAAAATTATTTCGTAAAGTGGGTTTTTTCTATAGTTTGAAACGTCAATCAATTAATACCATCCCTTTTTGTGCCTTGGAACAGGTTTACTAACTATTTCAAAGTGTTGATGCTTTTATAGGGTGGTTTTTGCTCTTTCCAACACATGTTGGAAACTTATCACTCCACATTAACCTTAGTGTTCAACATTTTTCCACGGACTATGGTATTCTAAGCCATTAGTCCCTTGTCTCTGCCATTGTTCTTCCATGGCTAGGATCCCTATTTCATGAGTATCATTCTTATATGCCATTGCCATCCTTTGATACTCATTTCCATCACTGTTTCAGGCCCAGGGGTTTCGTCATAGCTACTTTTCATAACAAATAGAGCTTCTTATGAACCTCTCTTTACAAGCTATCCCTTTATAGGACTCCCCGCCCTTATGGAGTTTCTTTAGGCCCGGGTCTGACTCCTTAAAAATAGACTTGACTGCCGAGTTATCTCGTCCGTTCAAGCTCATTAAGAATATGTGAACGGGAATCCGCATTGGTGGTAGGTTATCTCTTTCTCGGACCATGCGGAATAATACGAGAAAGGATCACTCTCTTTTCTTCGGAATTGAGAAGAGTATTCTCAGGTATAGGTTTATCACTTTTCCATACCTGAGGGACTAAATTTACGGAAAAGGAACACTCGGTTTGAGCTTAATTTTTCTTTTTCGTGCTCTGGACCCAAACATGAAAAAGATTTCGAGTGTACTTTGTGTCTTTTTCATGCTCGTTAAACACTAAAGAACAAAGCAACGAGTTTATTGTTGTAAGCCCCATTTCTCGTAACCAAATGGATCTTTCTGAGTGATCTTGCTTTCCTTCACACTCGTAAAACTCAAGCTATTTTATGTTGTTATGGAAGGAGCGTTGGGTAGGTGGTAATTTAACCTTTTTCGGACCTCCCCGACTAAGTACGAAAAAGGTTCACCTTTTCTTCTTCAGAATTTAAGAGAGTTCTTTTGAGGTTTGTCTTATACTTTTTCGGCCTTAAGAGACTAAATTGGACGAAAAAGGACCCCCCTGGAGTCTTCTTTGGCGTTTTCAGACTCTCTAAATATGAAAGCACCAATCGAGCATGTACTAGTTTGGGCTCGTTAAATCCACGGATCAGTGTATCAAGCATTATTTTCCCATCTCTTCAAGCTTGTTAAAAAATGAAGAGGGAACCGATTTGGCTTTCCTGGACTCGTTAAAACTTAACAGGGAAGGTAAGGAAGAAGTTTTCTCTTGTTCTCAGTAATGGCAGCATGTCATCCTTGAACATAGCACTCTTTGCCTTCTGATATCCATGTTTCAGTATACACTTGTGGACAACTATCACTTTGAGTTTTTGACTCCTCCTCTTGTCCATTATACCTGGGGAATCCGATCATGTCTCCTACATGATAGATACGTCTAGTTGGTCTATCTATCCATTGTATGCTTCCTTGGGTCATCTCTGTGTCGTGCTCACTGTTCAAGGATTATACCTCGTGTCTGATCTATCACCTGATCCTATACTGTTATATATGTTATCTATTTACTTGTGTCTACCTTCTTTTGCCCAGTTCCTAGTCACTCTTGTGATCTGTTGGAGGATCTATTGCCTTCCCTATCACAGTACGGTTCCGTTTCAGTACCTCCTGATGACGACGACCTAGAGCTTTGACGATGGTACCTCTAGATTCCCTTTCATCATTGGTGAACTCCTTTGCTTCAGTTGTCAATTATCATCTATTGGTTGACAAACTGTTGAATCCTTTCCATGTTTGACTTCAGCTTACCCTTATTCACATGGCTTGGATTGTACTGGTTCTTTGGGATCCTGTATGAAGACCTTAGTTCCTCATTCATGAACTAAGTTGCGCAACACTATGTTCCATTTCTATATCCAGCTTCCAGATCTTTGCAGACTCATCATTATTGTATTGTGGCTTCGATCCACCTTTGTAAATACGTGGTTTTTACCCGTATCATATGATGTACTCAAATATTGTAAAGGAGCTAGTGTTCCAGTAAATTGAACATAGCATCCTCAGATATGACTTTGTTTATGACATTACTATGTATTTGTTTCAGGTACTCCTTCTGCTCCACTGGACTTGTGAGTTTCTCCTGAGTTATATATTATAATGTATTTCGGCCATCGTTCCCCTCTGACCTCACACATTAGGGGGCATCTGTTATACACCTGATTGGCACCTCTCCGTCCGAGTGCTGACTTCCCTCAGGTCGGCACACAAAAGGACACTTATGGATTGAGGTTTGCCTAGTTTCATTATACCTTGGTTGATGATGAAATACATTGCCTATATGCACAGCTGACTACTTTGCCATTTTAGGATTTTGAGTAGCATGCGCGACTATCTCTATTGACATATCGCGCATCATGCGCGAGTATCATGTTCAGCAGGTCACGCATACATCTATGCGCGGGTTGCAATTGCATAGAGTCGCGTATCATGCGCGGGTTGCTCTACTATAGACCCGCGCATGGTTTCCTCAAAATTAATATTTAAAAACACGAGTTAATGGGAGATTAGTTTATTCATTTACCTTAATCCCATTAACTGCTGCAACCTCCCTAACCTTCGAAAACTGCCTCCTTTCATCCACATAAATAGAGGCCTTGGGGAGGGTGTTGATAGACATACTTGGAGAGCAAAGTTATGCTGGTGGATTGTCTACATAATATTTGGAGCAGAGAAACTCAGATTCCTTTGGTGACAGAGGATTCCCTTGTTCAGACATTGGGTTGTAACCTAAACTCCCTCTATTATTGTTAATAAAGCAGATTACTTCTTCCATATTGTGTTTCATGTGTTGTAGATTGGTAAATGTTTACATTTCATTATAATATATGATTTTTTTAATCTGCATCTTTATATATGAATCATACTGTATTTGGAAGAATCTTTGTTAGCAGGTGAAGGAGGAATTATCCTGGAGACTTTGGAAGTGGATCAGAGAGGAAGAAGCTAGCTTGGATCAACCTTCATATTTCACAAGTAAGTTCCTGCTACTTTCCTATTTCCTATTCTGTACTTCTAAAGTCAAATTGTCTGCAAGGTTAGAGTATGTTGGTAACCTTCCAGACCTAGGTTATTAGGTGAATTATCCTGTACAACAACTCATTTGTAGGTTTTTCGATGGGTATGTTGTCGAATTTATGACACTAGTCTGTAGGTTGTTTTGAAATAAAATAATTTCATATTTCAAATTATTTGTCCCATATTTCCAACAGTAACTATGTTCACGTCATCGAATATTTGACGACTGTGCAATTATAACTTTAAACATTTTTAAACATTCTGACATGTTTTGTCACATATCCCTATTTTGCAAAGAAAAACAATTTTATATTATTTGATATTATTGAGAACAATATGTTAATTTTTATGCTAAGTTGTAATTGATGACTCAGCAGGGTCAAGGATATTTAATGTAAATTATGAATATTTTTTTATAAATAAATAAAGGAGGAGACAACAGCTTAGGAGAGTTGTTAAAAGAGTGTTTACTGGTCAAATTGGTGGAGGAGACTGGGTGGAGAGCAAACTGACATGTGGCAACATCCTCAAACCACTTCCAACTGTTGCAGGTGGAAACCTCCCTACATTTGGGGTCATGATTCTCCAAGAAAGTGAAATCAGAGCAGGTGGCTCAATTAATGAAAACTGACCCAAAAGACCTAGGCAATCTTTATTAAAATTCCCATTGAAGAGAGTTGAGGCTGCTCATTCTAAAGAAGTGGTCATTCAGGTTGAATGAATGTACTTCAGAGGGAAATCTGGAAAGTGTTAGAGGGGGTAACTGCTTATTAATCTAGTTGCAGCTTTTGAGTTGAATATCATATTGCTGAGAGCAAAGTATTTTACTGAGATATTGAACTAATCAGTTGACAAAGTGTTATACTATTTGCATTCTCCACCAGTTCTCAGCCAAGAAGACCAGGAACAAGCTCGGGGGTCCTGAGGAAGCATTGTTTGAGCGCTCTCCAGGAGACTGGTAGGGAGAAACGGCCTCCTAACAATGTTGTCGTCTATCCTAAATAGGTTCCATGTTATTTTGTTTTACTGTGTTAGTTAAATAAATCTTAGCTTGACTAGTGTATGAATGTTAAAGTTCAGTTTGTGAAATGTTAGAATTAGTATTTTTATTAGATTGTTTAAGAGATGAAGTTGATTTAGAAAAGTAATGTATTAGAAAGAAAGTAAAATTTCTAGATTGTCTTTTTCCACACCTAGAAACCAGGTCATACTCTAGCACAGTTAGAATGCTTTAAATATATGAAAGAAATTCATAAGAGAATGAAAATAAAGATAGGATTCTGTATCTGTAGTGAACAGAGTAATTTATTCAATGTTTAAGTTATTATGAAAAGAGCAATGTTATGGATTTATTATGTGTACTGTTTTATTGAATATAATTAAATAAAATGTTGGAAAAGAAATAGTAGAACTACACAAGAGTTATAGTAAATAAATATACTGATTCAATAAAAATTATAGAAGATACAGTTAAGTATCTAAAAACAAGGTATTAACCACCCTTAAATATTTTATCTTAAACTATTATTTAATATATACTAGAATAGGATTATGTTTACAACCCTTTATTAATAAAATGTAATCAAAGTTACAGAGTTAATGTTTTAACCTTTACATAACTCTGAATCTTTACTAAATTATAGAATAGTAAACAAATGTAAATATAAATATAAACAGTAAATAGAATAAAGCTAATAATTTACCTATTTAAGAAATAATTATTTATTTACCAGCCAAGCTCTAAACCTGTGTAAGTTAAACTTGATGGTTGAAACCCCAGTTCTTCTTTTATAAACATATTCTATAAAAACATGATATACAAATTAAACTAGAAGACTATAAGTATGCACTCGACTGGGTATAGTCTTATCTCAAGAACTTACAATATATTTACAAACTCTTTTATTTAAAAGAAAACAAAATATTTCATTAACAGGTTAAACAATTTCAATACTATTGTAACAATGAAAAAGAGGTAAACAGAAACCACCACACAAATAATAAATTTAAGAATGTATCTATACTAGGGTTCTTTTCGAGTAAACCCTAGTTATTCTATCCTAACTGATAAGTATAAATATATAAATTTTACCTTACGACTGAGCTTACGGTCTTCACAATAATCTTATCTATTTACAAGAGAAATCTTTAACAGTAAAAATTATTTCACTGATAGTAACAAGAGAAAACCTCATTCACAGTAATATCTTTTATAAGACAAAGTATAAATTAACAGAGTATTCAAACATAAGATAGGTAAAAACCATTAATACAAGATAAATTTCCATAAATTTACGAAACTGGGTATGATATTACTTAGCCATAAGGCTGTAAATCCTTTTTTGACAAGTCAAGAAAAGTTAAATACAAGTCACGACATAGAGGCCGAAGTTACCCTGCAACAGGAAAGGGTTTTATTAACCAAAAGAAACTAAGTAATAACTGAACTAAGCATCTAAACAATGAAGGAACCGAAGTCGTGCTTCCTTTCCAACTGTAACCCTTTTCCTTAACCATTGCAAGTAGGGAGCTGCCACGTTTTAATTGGGGTTTACCCATTTGGTCTTGAGGTCAACTAGCATTGGAGAGGATCCTTCCAAGCCTGAAATTGAACTGTAACCTGCAAACAAACCCGAAGGTTATAGTTAGAAGCTGTATATTCTAAAACTAAAAATGTAACTTGAAATTTATAAAATTAATATGATAAAATCTTTACCTAAAGGCAAAGGAATTTGGAGCCGAGGAGAAATCGAACTAGCATAACAAACAACACTTTGAAGAACAAACCCTTGTGCTCACCTGTGACAGAGGCTGCGAGGTTCACATTCCAAATTACACCAACAATGGAGCAGGTTAAACGCTATGTCAAGGGCAACGCAAGGCACCAACACTCAAAACTATAGAAGGAGTAACACCACTCTCAAAACGACACAGTTCTTGTAGAAAGAACCAAAATAGGAGCTGGGTATCTCTCAACCCTTATGCAAGAGCTGCAGCACTTCACTACACACACAATGGAGCTGAAAAACAACAACAAGCGAGCCTTCATGGCCATGAAGAAACCAGACAGTGCAAAGCCAAACCCTTGACAAAGAATGAAGAAGATAGGGTTACATTGCAAGATTTTAAATCATTCATTGCACGGTGGAGGCTGCTCCATGTGCCCACCGAAATATTCAGTCAGTAGTGGGTCGAATGGTATAGTTTATACTACATTGTCGAGAAACCAAATTATTGACAATAATTTAAATAGTGACTACAATGATAATGTAATTACAAATTCAAAAACATATCATTACAATTATAAACCATAAAGTCAAGCAATGGTAAAGAACAAGATATATATTGCATCGTTAACCCTTATTTTATGAAAACCTTGGAATTGTTCGTTGGTAAAATAACTATGGAAAGATCAATAGCAGGGTATTTTCCCTTGATCTTAAGTTGATAGTACTACTAATAATTATGTATACAAACATTATCATGCATGACTATGATGTTAGAACTAGTGTTGAATACTGGTGGGTAAGAAGTTAGTTTATAGATCAACTATATATAAAGAAAAATAGATAGTATTTACACCCTAGAAAAACTCTTACATTTATATATAGTCTATAGTGCCTTGGTGTAAGTTAAACTTCTTGGAAGTTGGTGATCTTTTGGTCTCCATAAGGAACCAAAACTCTAAGTGAATCAAGCCAATGTTAGATTAGACTTAGTAAATGAAAGATAGTAAGAATATCCAGGATTAAAAATAGTATCACGTATTGATATTAATAAATGATGTGGTAATGTAATTTTACTACATGACTTGTGACATAATGAACTTGGAGGGTCGAAATTAAGCTCAATGACTTTTAATGCAAGTGGACATGTATACTGTAGCTGATGATTCTTCCCTACTAGAGAATATTTAAGTGTGGAACTAAGTATTCTAATGTAAGCTTTCTTTAAAAGACGTTAGATTGATATTCATGCTTATAAAACAACATTTAGATACTAGACATAGAAATAGCAGTATTACTTATTCAGTAAAATCATTTTTATATAAAACTATGAGAACTATGCACATCAATAAAACTTATGGAGAACTTGCCTTATAACTTTAAAGACATGCTGGTGAAAGAAATATAGTATGGCAAGGATATTGGCCGTTATGACATAAACTTCATATACTGTCATAGTTGCAAAACAAGTAAAGAAAGTTACTTTACCTCGTAGTATCCTTGAACTCTTTTAAGCAAATATTTACTCTAGGAATTTATATATGCTAAAGAAGTACATTTGGATTTAACGCTTAAAATAAAATCCTTCTTGTTCAAACTTTACCTGTTGAACCTGTAAGATCCAAAAATCTAGCTGAGTTAGCAATTGCTACGTAAGCCCTAGTTTAGAACATAACTTCTCACCTACTTGACAAAATCAAATCATCAATACAACTAGAAGTAACTAAATGCAGGTTATTTACATAACATATCTAAATTAAAGCAGTATTAGTTTTTATTTGTTTAAAGTTAATCATTACTTTTGTTAATTGTTTCATTTTTCCACTAGCCGCTAGCAGTTACCAAACTGTGACTATAGACAATTTATGTTACATTAAAAAAATTTAATTTTTGTGAAAATTTGGGGTTTTGACATGTGGTATTAGAGCACAAGGTTAAAACACTAGGCCTTGATGAAGCCCAACTTGCTTTTATGAAATAGTGAATTTAAATTATTTTGTTGATGTTATTTTCTTTTAATGTTATTCAACAGAGAAATTGTTTCTGAATTTTAACAACATGTATGGAAAGACTGGAGGAATATGTGGAAGAAAAAACTCCCTTTACTGAACAAGAAAACTTACAAAGAGACCCTATACAAGAAGACATAACCACTAATTCCTCAGAACTTTTATAGACAGTGAAAGACTTAAAATCTGAAATGGAATCTGTTAAACGAGAAAATGAAAGGATTCTGAGAGCTCAGGAGGAGCTGAATCAGATCTTAACAGAAATATTTCAAACTGAGGGAAGGGGTAAAAGAGATGATTCAGAAGATATAAGTCATCAACATAAATATAAAAAGATTAAATAGACTAAAAATGAAAGCAGCTCATCTTCAGAGGTATTTGGTGATTAACGTAATTTTCATTCCACTAGTGATAGTAGTGATGACAACCATTATACTAAAAAGAGAAAATATAAACCTTATGAGAAAATTTCTAGGGAGTTTAAAAAGATTAAACCACCAACATTCAATGGAGAAACTGAGAAGGGGGAGGAAGTAGAATCCTGGTTATCTGGGATGAAGAAGTACTTCCATATTTATAACTATTCTAACCAATTAAAAGCTAGAATGACTATCTACAATCTTTCAGGGAAGGATGATATTTGGTGGCAAGATTTAAAGAGAGTGAAGGGAATAAGAGAGAAGAATGTAAATTGGAGTACCTTCAAGAAGTACTTTAAAAAAAAAAATTATATCTGAGCAGTACTATGAAGAGAGAGAAAAATAATTCTATGAGCTTAAATTAGGATCAATGACTATGAAAGATTTGAATAGCAAGTTTTTAAGTCTGCTTAGGTATGTGCCATACCTTGTAGATGAAAAACCAAAGGTAAAACAATTCCTCAGTTGTTTACCTTATCACATTAAGGATAGGATTGAGTATGACAATCCAAAAAATCTGGAAGAAGCTATGAGGAAAGTGTCGAGCGCCCTAAATGCAGATAAATTATTATCAACACACAAAGCATACGAGATTTATTGTCAACCCGAGAAAGTCTTTTATTTCAAAGGATAGATGCACAATTTATGCTTAAACACCAGATCATTGTAATTAAACATTTTACCCCTAAACAACTATGTTCATCCCTCAGAACCTATGTAATCCCACCAGTATTCTAATTACTACAAATTCAAATTCTTTCTACCATGCATCAACAGGAAATGAAATCAGATTCAAATAACAATTGCAGACATAAAGAAAATCCTATTCATATCCCGAAATAAATGATTCATCTATTTAATCTAACCACTCTTGAAATTCATACTCATAACTAATTGCGATCTGGAAATTCAATTGCAGTAAATTAAGTTCGGATACCTTAAAGAATCGAATTGCAGAAATCGAGACAACAATTATAACAGTAAAACAAGTGCAGGGATTTGTGGGATGACAATCTGAACCATGAGATGAACAAAGCTGTGTACAGCTATTAAATAAATTGCATGAAGGAAACTCCCTATTTAGTCGACTGTTATCCTGTAGTAGTTGTCAATCTCAGGAAAATGTAATACTGCAAATTCACACATCCTACTGCTGTGCACACAAACAATATAATCAATAGAACATCACACAATTATAAATTCAGAAATCCTACCTTAACTCAGCAATCTCTGCAGAAGGCGGGCCCAGCCTTCACACAGAGATGCTGGATGAACAATTTACAGCTCCTTTAAATCAGCAGCAACTCTTTGTATTAAAAGAAAGAATAAGTACAGATTACCTCCACTGTCAATACAAGAATGAATATATATTTTCCAACCCCCTGGGTCAAGACATCCTCTCACTTTTATACATACAAACTATAACAGTCGATCCTATTACAAAGGGCAGCCATGAAGATCTCTGATCTTCAGGCGCCCTGAATAACACTGGTTGTTACAAGACGTGGCATGGTGCAAATATAGAAAATGAGAGAAAGTTGTAGACTGGTCCAGAAGTGGCAATCCTCCCAGATCACCATGATATTCGAACAGCTATACTAAAGATCCCCCGATCGTAGCACATTCTGTTACAGCCACTTTGTACGGCTCTGTCTGGAGGGTTGCATAGGAATCATGTG
>LPNX011234026.1:1493-15168 GCA_001517045.1 Pseudotsuga menziesii
TTCCCATTAACCTTACTAACCATCTCTCTCAAACTCTCTCTATCCCATACTCCACATATCCCTAATCCCCAACTATTTCTCGCTCCCCCAACCACCTAACAAATTCTCTATTTCCCCCTCTCTCTCTACCCCTAAACCACTGATTATTTGTCTTTGTCTCTGTGTCTCTCCTAATACTACAACTAACCCCCTCCTCCTCTCTCTCTCTCTCTCTATGTTTCTACTAATGCCCCTTCCCCTATGATTAACCATCCCCCCACCTCCATGCCCACACCCCTCTCTCTCTATACACCCCTTTATCCTTACTTCTCCTCCTCCCCAAGCTCATTACCCCCCAAATCTCTCTCTCTCTTTCTATGTTTCTACTAATGCTCCTGCCCCTATTATTAATAATCCCCCCACCTCCATGCCCACCCTCCTCTCTCTCTATACCCCCCTTTATCCTTACTACTCCTCCTCCCCAAATTCATTATCCCCCAAATATCTCTCTCTCTCTGTCTCTCTCCCGCTAGATCCCCACTTTCCATCCCTACCTTATCTCTCCTTAAAACCCCCTCTATCACTATCTCTCCTATTCCTACCACCACTCTTTTTTTCTTTCTCTCCCCTAGCCATAATCCCCCATCTCTATATACCACTAACAATCATGACCATACCACTATTAATCATGACCACCATCTCTCTCTCTCTGTATCTATCCCCAGCTCCGATATCCCCGACAATAATCCACCCATTCTCTTTAACATCCATTCTCATCCTTAAAACCATAATTCTCTCTCTCTCTCTCTCTCTCTCTCTCTCTCTCTCTATGTTTCTACTAATGCCCCTTCCCCTATTATTAACCATCCCCCCACCTCCATGCCCAACCCTCTCTCTCTCTATACTCCCCCTTTATCCTTACTACTTCTCCCCAAACTCATTACCCCCAAATCTCTCTCTCTCTCTCTCTCTCTCTCTCTCTCTCTCTCTCTCTATGTTTCTACTAATGACCCTTCCCCTATTATTAACCATCACCCCACCTCCATTCCCACCCACTCTCTCTCTATACTCCCCCTCTACCCTTACTACTCCCCATTCCCAAACTCATTACCCCCCTTCTCTCTATTTCCTACTAGATCCCCACTTTCAATCCTTATATCCCTACTCTATTTCATTCTATGTGTCCCCTACTTCTTCATCTAACCCTAACCCCCACAACTTTCTCTCTCCACCAACCCATTAATACTCACCCTCTCTCCCTCTCTTTCTCTACCTCTAACTTCAGTTTCTCTCCTTAAAACCCCCTCTATCACCATCTCTCCTACTACTACCACTAATCTCTCTCTCTCTCTCTCTCTCTCTCTCTCTCCTATCTATAATCCCCCTATAGCAAGGATTTCTCCCTGCTACAGGGGCAGGAATGGCTCCCTTCTGCCTATAGGGCAGAAGGGTAGGTTCCTGCTAGTTGGTAAATGCTGAAAAATGAAATGAAAATGTAAATAACAGAGCAGTAAACTAAATCTAAGCTAATTATAGAAAGAAGAAGAAGCAAATGGAGCACTGTTGAACCCCTCTGCACACAATGGGTTAGGGTTTCGCCTCCAAAACCTACAAAATAAACCTAAGCTACAATGGAAAATCCTACAAATAAAAACAATGGTTAGAAATCAAAGCAAACTAAATAACTAAGAAGCAAAACATGAAAGCACAATTATACCTTCTCTAGTGGGAATGGGCACCATGCCCTAGCTTGTGGAAGCCTCTCTCTTGGTTGGGGAGAAATGGCTCAAATGGAAATGGAGATGGAGGAGAGGAGTGTGGGTGGTTTGAGAGGCAAAGGTCTCAAAGCATCCATGTGAAAAATAACAATAGGAAATGGGAGAAGTATTTTGAAAGTGACCCCCCACCCTCCTTTTATAGCTTTTCAAGGGGTTTTAGGGTTTTAATCCGTTGGTCAGGGTTTTAGCCCCTTTTTTGGGCCTTTAGCCCCTTTTAGGGTTTTAGCCCCTTTTTTAGGGATTCAGCTCCTAGGGGCTATTTTGGGCTCCTTTTGGGGGTTTTTAACCCTTTTTCTTCATCCTTAGGCTATTTTGGAGGTGTGGGGGGTCTAATGGAAGGTCTAATGGAGTGATATACGTGTTGTGAGATGGTGTCCTTGGGTGGTGTAGGCCATTGAGAGCTATCTGGGGGATTTTCAGGTTAACATATTTCCCCCTAATGTGTGAGGGCAGGAGCTCAACATATGGCCGACGGACATCATAGGATTTGTTGTGTAGACGTGGTGCTTCCAGGGCTGGGGCATGGTGGCTTTTTGTTTTTGTATTAATTTGGTTCCCATCAATTCATGAGATACAATAAATGTGTGACATGTATATGGATGAGGCAGGCATTCCCATGCTCATGAAAATGTCAAAAGAATCATTTGATCTATGCTCTAAAATACAAGAGCCGATCATATACAACTGTTGGTACAATAATGGTTTCCTCCATGTGAAGCTGAAATACAATGCTGATCTGGTACATTGGACCCATGGAATTATCATGGAATGCTATATCTTCATGGTTGATAGTCTGTTGGATCTAGAACAGTACATAGTTGTATGGACTCACTGATTGAGAGTCAGAGTCTCTGTGGTACAAGTATGCTACATCAATCATAAAAGTATATCGAAGCACTGCTGGTGCTTCTAAACACTGTCTCCAATGAAACCTAGAAATCACAAGGGACATAGCTTATTTAGGTCCCTAGAGTCAGGTGACATCCAGGGTCTTCGACCAAGTACTGTGCGGAACAAACCCTGTACGAGTCTCAAGAGTGCGATGATGGAGTTGAAGTCGACCACGTGAGAAACAACCATCCCAAGAGGCACTAAGGACTCCTCTCAAGTGGTCCAAGGAACTCATCGATGATCTTAATGAAACCAAGGTACAGGGACCTCTGGGTCTATCCTCTGGAATATGTGAGCTGGCGTCAATAGAGGGAGACATACCGTTAGTCAAGGCAATGATGTTTCCTTGACCAGGAGCACGAGGGAGATAACCAAAAGGTGTGAATCAATCTACGGACTAACTCACTGAATTGGGGGGGGAAGGGGAGGCAAGGGAAAGAACTGAACAGGGGTAGGGGGGAGTGGGAGACTCAAACTTCCTTTGTTCAGAGTATGATGGTAGGGCGGACCAGGAAGCAAATGAAACTAACTCAAGGGAATTGGATCATAGCTGTAATACCGAGAATGTCACTGTAGATGGGAAATACTTGGAGAAGGTGGACACTTTTTATACTAATGGGATCCAAGGAAGACACATTGCAAATTACTATGAACAAAGGCGACCCAATGTGGGGATGCTGCCAAATTATTTTCTATGGGGTGGTGTTTAGGGACACCATTGTGGTACGATCTCGTGGATTTTTGGCAAGCCCAAGAAGGTAAATGCTCGATGGTGCTTTCAATTTTAGAGAGTCTGAAAGTACAAAGAAGACTCCAGTGGGGGATCTTTTTCATTGGTAGTCTCCTATGCCTGAAAAAGGATAAACATATACATAGGAGAGCTCACCCATCCTAGAGGGGATGAGAGACTTCTTTACCGTTGGCAGTCCAATCAGGCCAAAAAATGTTAAACCTCTACTGGCTAGATGGTCATTCAAATACTTTTACGAACATGAACGAAACCAAGTTTGCTCGATAATATTTTCTTGCTGGAAAAGAGCTTAACGACAACTGGTGGTGAGCTTTTTCGTAAAGTGCAGCCCCTCTGCTTGAGAAAGCATAAAAGTATACAGAGGGGAATAGTCTTGGCTTGAGTGTGCCAAAGAGATCCTTTTCATGAAATGGTCTACATGGTCCATAAAAGGAAATAAATGAGATGATGTAGATGCCCTTTCCTATACTTTAGCGAGCGGGAAAGGAAGCAGCTGCGCTCGATAATCTTTTCATTGTTTTAAGGAGTCAGAAAAGAGATTAAATGAAACTCCAATGTGGTCAACCGATGGTGGCACATGCGGTGCCCCATGTCAGGACGGTGGACAGATGTCCAAAGGTCATCCATGCAGTATGGATGGAGCAAAAGGCTCTCAAGCATACTAATACATGCATGGGATAGATCGCAGAAGAGGATTTCAATTCAGTGTGGCAAAGCCATGCAAATCAAGGTGGCTCTAATTGGATAGAGGTCAGGAGAGCATGTGTGTGTGTTTTGGTAGATGAACTTGACCACATGCGATGTGAGTACAAGTCCGGAGCATTTATATGCCAAATATGTGTAAGAAAAATAAATTCTTTTGTGGATGATGGTCCAGATGTTCGCATCAAGTGAGGTGAATGGAAAAGACAACTATGTGTTAAAAATGCAAAATAAAATCTAAAATTATAGTCCTTAATGGGAAGCAGCCCGAAAACTTGCATGAGTAGCAATTAGGAAGTGTGATACAAGTACAGGTCCGTAGACACTTGCATTGTCATGTCGTGGCTCATAAATCGAGCTGACTTGTGGGAAATGGTCCTGAAATTGATTTATTAAACATGAGACAATGGTCTAACAAAGAGATATAAATTTGAGCCTAGAGGTGTCAGGGGTGTCTTGAACTGATTCTAGGTGACTTCGGAGTAGAAACTAATGGTGATGCCCTTGACTTGTGCTGAAAAATGTTGAAAAACAAGAAAGGGAAAAAACTACGCTATAAGGGACTCATAGTGGTGGTATTAGGCATAGGCTCTCTTGAGGTGGAGCCCGTTGCACGGCTTCTTCAAGAGTCGACCATCTGAGTCAGCGAAGAGGTATGCCCCCTTGCCAAGATGAAGGTCATTGGTAAGGCAGGGTGACAGAATATGGTCTTTTATGGGAAGAATCGATTCCGCACTATGGTTTAAAGGGAATGGGGTAAAACCAGAGGTGGTCTTATAGATCTCCCCGTCATCGCGTAAGTGGTGCTAGGATAGATCAAGTGGATCTTCCACGGTCAATGAGACGGAAGGGAAACTAGTGCTAGAGATCATGTAAATGGTATTGGTTGTGGTTTTGGTTGCCTTGCCCCCAATCTTTGTTATAGGAAGAGGGGAAAGCTTGGAGATAGGAGGAGTCTTTGATGGACCTAGAGGTAGGTGCAACATCATCTCAATTGAATAGACATAATTCAACACATCCTGGGGCCTTAGAGGTAGGGTAGGTGGTTCAAGGTACCACACAGGATCTCCAAGTGTGAAATCCTATAGATTACGGGTTTCCAAGACAGACTTACTCATGATCACAGATGGTAGGAAAAGGAAAGGGAAAAGGAAATGAAAAAGGAAAAGGATCGTGTTGACTAGGAATGAACCCCAATGTTTCCCTGGTAACTGAGGTTGAGGTTGCAACTGAGGTTGAGGTTGTGGTTGGGGAAACAATGGAAGAGACATGTTTGATGGACAATTAGTGATGGTGGAGACAAGCGGGTCAGTTGAAATGGACATCAAGTAAATGGACATGGTGTCTGAAGAAGGAGGTGGTGGGTGAAATTCTTCAATCAAGTTGATTTCAGACTCAAGGGAATGTTGACAGAGTACAGCTAGAGCCATTCAAAATTTAGGAAGGTCCTGGAAATGGTGAGAGTAATGTCCATACAAACTGCAGAGGGCACAAGCATGGTTTGTTCTCAATGCCTTGTTTCTGACTATTGGTGCGGTTGGGAGTTCAACCATGAGGATGTTTT
This sequence comes from Pseudotsuga menziesii, assembly GCA_001517045.1. Classification (NCBI taxonomy): domain Eukaryota; kingdom Viridiplantae; phylum Streptophyta; class Pinopsida; order Pinales; family Pinaceae; genus Pseudotsuga; species Pseudotsuga menziesii. The sequence goes on from LPNX011234026.1 coordinate 7,159, forward strand.
TGTTTGTATCCATGGCATCTAAATGCGCATGGATCATTGGGATTTCAGGGAAACTCTGAGTTGGATGGCCCTGTTTCTCACAGACAGTGCATGGTGGGACTTGTCATGGTTCTATGGTGACTTTGGAATTCTTTCCCCTGGCCCTTTTGGGTTGGGGCAGTGCAAGTACGGGTGCAGCAGTTGGCTTGTGCGGACTAGGTGGAGGGTGGGATTCAACTACGATAGGTTTCACTGGGGTTAAAACAACCTGGGGCATTGCTAGTTGAGTTGGTGGATCAAGATACCACACCAAAATTCCCAATGTAAGGTTGGGTAGGCTTAAGGTGGCCATTACTGGTTTGCTCATGACATCAGGTGGGGGGGAGAGGAAGGGAATTGTATGGACTGGAGATGATCCCAGATAACTCCCTGCTAGTTGATTATGGGGGTGAGGTTGTGGTTGCGGCTGCGCATAGTGCTGCGATTGCATATGATGTTGTAGCTGTTGTTGGTGTTGCAGCTGCGGACGGTGTTGTGGTTGTTGTTGGGGCTGTAGTTGCGGTTGTTTTTTGGGTGCAGTAGTGCTTGATGAGACCATGCACAAGTCTGCAGTTTTATTTTTTGTCGATGGTGGTGACACCAATGAGATAGGAGCCATCATGGTGGGATCGGTAAACAACCCAGGGCCCACATTAAATGGTGGGGAGGCTAGTGTGTTTTCAACCATAGTGTTGGTTGCAGGGATGATGTTAGCGTGTGTGATCACCACTTGCAGGTCAACGGTGGTGACGGTAAGGATAACGTTGGAAGGCGTTGTTAACCCTTGCAGATCATGATAGGTGAGTTAGTCAACCACCACAATCTTCCCTTTGTGGGGAAACATCATGAGACGAAAGACAGTTGATGTGACGGCTCACATGGAATACATGTAACTCCTCCTAAGGAGGAGGTTGTAGTCCAGTTGAGCATTGACGACTTTGATGTCAATCAGGATTGTCTTCCTGGCTAACGTGATGGGGACATGAGGGAGGATTCCTTGAGCTTTAGTGGGATGTCCATCATAAGCCCACAAATTCATGGAGGACGGTTGCAAAATTGGTGATCCAAGATTTTACCAAACCAAGGTAGACATGACGCACATGGATTCCCCCTCATCCACTATGCATCGGTGCACAACCAAATTCTAAATGGACACCAGGATTTGAAAGGAAATAGTGGAGGGCATACATGACTCCCTATTCTCCATGTCAAAGGTGATCAGTTTGGATTCAGAGGGGTCTACCACCCCTAGAGTGGCTAGTAAGGCTTTTCACTACGTTGGGCATGTTTTAAGTACCTCAAGATCAGACATGGAGGTTGGCATTTGGGATAAATCATCCACAATGCTATAGCTAACTGCAGCTCTAGCTATGGAATTATTGACAACTCTACATATGGGGGTGGTGCAGGAATGGGGGTAACTGAAGTGATAGGTTGACTGTCTTAGACATGGATGCTGCTGATGAGTCAACAGGTTCGGCAGTGGTACCGTATTGATTCTTTCTAGTTTGCAAGTTGACCTCTTCAGTTGTCATGGCTAGCAGGTGATGAACACCTGTTTTGGTCATGGGGGGTGCCCCCAGAGCGTTGGGATGGGTTTGGGGAGGGGGTGTAGTTGCCACCAATCCTTGGATTGGTAGTGGGTTTTAAAGCACCATGGGGGGAGGTCCTTCAGGTGTTGGGTTGGGTTGTGGTTGGTTTGCAGCATTGGCAACCTATTGGGCCTCATTTCAAATGGCCTACTTCGCATGACCCATGAAGGGACACTAGAATGTATAGTGCCCATAGACCTCACAGAGTGTGCATGGTTGGTTTATGCGCAATGGGGCATTGCATCTTGGTGCATTTGGTCATGGGGGGTTCTGTACTGGTCGGTTTGTTGCGGCATTATTGGGAGGGTTTGGTTGTTGACCTCCTCCCTACAGTTGGCTATTGCCTTAGTTGTGGGGCTGGTTGTTTCTAGCTTCTGCTTGTTGATTGTTGGGGGCATGCTGGTTGGGATGATTTTGTTGTGCGAACACTTGTCCCAACGGAGCGAGTGGAGCGGGGGTGGGGATTGTACAATTTGTACTAGCGATGCATAGTAGATTTGTGGGGTTAGTGGTGCCACAAATGTGGGAATTTTCCCCACATACTATTGTGTGTGCCAAGCCATGGCCTGAGCCTAATGCGGTGGCATGGTTTGTGCATAAGAAGTTGTTGCTCTGGACTGGGACATCATTCTAGCATAGTCTGGAGCTTGGCCCTGGTAAGCAACACTAGCAGTGTTGCTTGGTTGTGGTGTAACAGTAGGTGGTGTTAGTCGAGGCTGTGGTTGTTGGGATACTTACCCTATGATGTCATCCGCAGCTTGGGATGCCCCCAGTGCATTGCGGTAGGAGGTACTTGGACGGGGAGCATCTGGAATGACGATATATAGGTATCTATACTGGGCATAGATGAGGTCAAATTTTTGGGCCTTCATTATGGCCTCTTCTTCAGATTGGGGATGTTCAGATGTCACGTCCTTTGTGATGGGCAGCAGCAAAGTCTTAAGGAACCAATCCAAGAAGATCCTATCATCTAGTTGGATTTTGCATAAGCTACAGCATCACCACCACTTGTGGATATGGTCAGTTATGTGAGTGGCAGTGCTTTGGTGGTAGGATAGTAGGATCTCCACCCCCTTGTCATATCTGATAGGGAGTTGGAAATACTGTAAGAACTTGAAGGCTAAGGAGTTGAAGTCCAGATATTTGGCCTGTGGCAGCTCAATGTATCATTTGGCCACAACACCTGTAAGGGTGCGTTGGAATTGCCTCAGCCTGATGGAGTCATCTACGATGTTGTTGGATGAGCACCATAGATGGAATGTCATTATGTGGTTTTGGGAACATTCCCCTGCTTTTCCTTCAAACTTGGGGATGTTTGATGGTAGCTTAGTTGGAATAGGTGGCCAAAACCCTTGGTGGTCGATGGGGTCATTTGTTAATCTAGCTAAATCAGGCAAGTTCAGACGAGCCATGAAGGGTAGGTTTGACCCCAAGTTGATGTGGGATGGGGCTGCAATGGTGGTGGGGTTTGCAGGTGCATCATGCATCTACACGGATGGGGGTGCTTGCGGTGGCACAATTGCGAATGGGCCAATGCCCCCAAGTGTTGTGGGTAGGACAGTATGAGTGGCGGGGAGATTACCCCCATTAGAGGAAATTTCAACTCAAAATGGGCCTTTTAACTTTTATTCAAATTCCATGTCATCATGTGTTAGCCAATGAAATTTCTTTAAATTTGAAATACCGTATAGGTCTTAAACACTTTTTAATATAAGTTTGGGGATAGGTATCATAAAAAAAACTACTTTTTTGTTTGTATTTTTGACATATCTCCCCGTGTTTTTACTCAAATTTCGATCAGGAGAGCTCGTTGGATGCGGAATTAAATTCCGCATCCAACGACTATGCACTCAACATACTTTTGATAGACCTATCTACCCCAAAAACAAGAAATACCTGAAAAAATGGAATGATGACATCATCATTCCATTTTTCCAGGTATTTCTTGTTTTTTGGGTAGCAGGGTCCGTCAAAAGTATGCCAAGTGGGTACTCATTAAATGCGGAATTTAATTCTGCATCCAACGAGCTCTCTCGATCAAAATTTGAGTAAAAACACGGGGAGATATGTCAAAAATACAAACAAAAAAGTAGTTTTTTTATTTTCTTCCTCCAAAATTAATAAATATTATTTTATTATTTTAACTATTATTTTATTAGTTCATTTTAGGAGGCCCATTTTGAGTTGAAATTTCCTCTAATTCCATGTATGACCATAGGGGCAATGTAAGTGGATGGTCCAATACCCCCCTATGTGGCAGGAGGGGCCACTGCCCCTGTGTGTTGCAAGTGGGCCATCTTGGATGGTCACTATAGGTGGTGGTAGCTGACTGATGACAGTCTACATGACTGTGCTTGGGCCACTTCCCAGGTTGTGGGTGACAGGTTGTGGTGTGGACATGGGTCCACTTACTAAGGTTAGGCTGGAAAATGGATCCGGGTTTGCATTAGCCATGGGGCTTGATGGTGTGGTGTGGAGGTTTGGTTCAGACTAATATGGGTTTGAGTCAAAATCAGAGGCTATGTGGCCCTCTGATGGTGTGGGATATCACTAAGAATGAATTTTATGGTGTTGATTGAGTGTTCCAAATGGTGGTGGTTCACCTCTTAGGCATGAGGAAGATCATGGAGGATCAATTGTGTTAGATTTATGTCTGAAACTTGGTGGGAATGATGTTTGGACCTCGATATTAGTGGCTTCCTATTGGTTGCAAGTGGTCACTCAGCCACCAATACTTCCAGAAGACAGTGCTTGGCTTGTTCCTCACAGGTACTTCTACTCAATCGAAAGGGGTCGTTGCCCATTTTGCTTGGCAATTACTCTCAGTGGCCAACTACTTTAGGGTTCCTGTGGTACTCCTCACAATGAGTTTTTGGGTAGAGACCAAGTGCTTCCCATAATTGAAGTATTCAGGGACTTATGTCCTCAAAGACCGCAGAGTACTTAGTGTAAATTAGTAAATTTTAAGGCTCTCTCAGCATCATGAACTGAGTTGGGTTAATTAGTTGGTATGGTGTATTTATTTGTTTGTTTTTATGGTACTTTCTTGCTCCAAATGGTTTATGAATTGATCATGGTAGAGTCCATATCATTGTGTATGCATGCATTGAATAATGAACAGAGATTGTGAGCAAATATAGTGATTAACCCTGAATTTTTGATAGCCTAACTAGATGTCTACCTCTCACTGATATTCCTCTTCAACCAAGAGAAGGTGCTAGGCTCTCAACACAATGGGACTAATCCCATCCATAGATCCTCAGGTCACCTCCCAGATGCAAGGTTGGTCAAGAGGGAGGACGTTTAGCACCATGAAAATCCATCCTTCTCTACCCCCTCTACCTTCCAGGTCACCTGGTTTTAATGGTTTTGGAATAATATCATGTAGTGCCTAGATCTATACGAGCTTTCCCTTTGTCGTATCCCCGAATACCCCAGAGGGTGATGACTAGGTAGAGGAGGAAGGGGAAGCAATATCATTGATTTTAAGTTTATCTTAGTTAGACTAGGTTCATTTTATTAAGCCATAATGATTTACTTAACATTTACACATTGTTCATGAAATAAAATGTAGAAAATGAAAATAGGAAACGAAATTAATTTGTAGTAGTGGACAGAGGCAGCTGGGCCACACTAATAGTCCTTAGAAACTAAAATTTACAATCTATTAAATTAAAATTAAAGTTCTATTTGACACGTCGCACATTTCTGACCAAATCTGGTGAGGGGGCCGTGAGATTTTTCAGAAATGAGAGAGGGGGTCATACAGAATGTAGAAATAGCTGAAACCTAAGTTTTTGGGCTGAATTCGCACTTATCGAGGGATTAAGTGCACCCTGGGCGCACCTATTTTCCCATTAAGAGCGCCCCAGTCTCACCTTTTGCCCCAATAAGAGTGCCCTACTCTAGATTGGGGTTTTTTGGTGAGACGGAGTCAGATCTGGCCGATAATAACTGGTACCATGGTCAATCTGACTCGGTTTTTCCTAGCATAGGCTTCAGCAGTACCTAAAACAAGAAATAAACTAAATCTAAGACATATTTAACAAGAAATTTTTGAAAACTAGGGTAAAATTGAAAAGACTTGAAAAATTAAAATTTTCGCCCAGGGATCCTGTGGGATCGACCTAGTATGGTCACTAGTTCTGTAGAAAGGATTTCTCCCTGCTATAGGGGCAGGAATGGCTCCCTTCTACCTATAGGGTAGAAGGGCAGGTTCTTGCTAGTTGGTAAATGCTGAAAAATGAAACAGAAATGTAAATAACAGAACAGTAAACTAAATCTAAGCTAATGATAGAAACAACAAGAAGAAGCAAATGGAGCACTGTTGAACTCCTCTACACACAATGGGTTAGGGTTCCTCCTAATAAAACCTAAGCTACAATTGAAAAATCTACAAACAATGTTAAGCAAAACCTACAAATAAAAACAATGGTTAGAAATCAAAGCAAAATAAATAACTAAGAAGCAAAACATGAAAGCACAACTATACCTTCTCTAGTGGGAATGAGCCACCATGCCCTAGCTTGTGGAAGCCTCTCTCTTGGTTGGGGAGCAATGGCTCAAATGGAAATGGAGATGGAGGAGAGGGAGTGTGGGTGGTTTGACAGGCAAAGGTCTCAAAGCATCCATAGGCAGCATAACAATAGGCAATGGGAGAAGTATTTTGAGAGTGAACCCCCACCCTCCTTTCATAGCTTTTCTAAGGGGTTTTAGGGTTTTAATACCTTGGTCAGGGTTTTAGCCCCTTTTTGGGGCCTTTAGCCCCTTTCGCCCTAACTTTAGCCCCTTTTTTAGGGCTTTACCTCCTAGGGGGCTATTTTGGGATCCTTTTTGGGGGATTTTAGCCCTTTTTCTTCATCCTTAGGCTATTTTGGAGGTATGGGGGTCTAATGGAAGGTCTAATGGAGTGATATGAGTGTTGTGAGATGGTGTCCTTGGGTGGTGTAGGCCATTGAGATCTATGTGGGGTATTTGTGGGTTAACACCCCCATATCTCTATGTTTCTTCTAATCACTATCCCCATACCACTAAAAATATATACCACCATCTCTCTATGTCTCTCTCTCTCTCTATGTATGTATCCCCAACTCCCATATCTCCCCCAATAATCTACCCATTCTATTTAACAACCCTTCTCATCCTTAAACCCATAATCCACACAATCTCTCTCTTGATATTTATCTATTCATCTCCCCCAATCCCCCCTCCTATACCCTACCCATAATAACCCCTATTAGATCTATCTATCCCCTCCCCTAATCCAACACCTAAAACTAACCCCCATCCTCTCTCTCTCTCTCTCTCTCTCTCTCTCTCTCTCTCCCCTCCTCCCCAAAACCCTTACTAACACCGTCTCTCATTCTTTCCCTCCCTTGTGCTTCCACCTGCCCTAGAACCACACCCCTTTCTATCTCCTCCAAACCCCTAACACCCACCCTCTATCCCTTTGTACCTCTCTCTATACCCATATCCTCCATCTCTCTCCCTAAACCACTCCCTTTCTCTCTCTCTCTCTCAATATCCCTCTCGCTACTCCACACCCCCACACTCCTCAACTATACTCCCCTTCTTTCAAAATGCACTACTCTTCCCCAAAATCCTAACCCTCCTAATCATTATCTCTTTCTCACCCCCAACCCTCCTCCTCTTCCCCCATACCCTTAATCAACCCCCTCTTCACTCTCTCCCTCTCTCAAACCCTACTAATATACCTACCCCTAATCCCCTCCCTTTTATCTCTCATAGTACTCCCTAACAACCCACTACTCTTTCTCTCTAACACACACATACTCACCTCGATAATACCACCACTACAGCTAAATCCCCTCTCCCTATCTCTCTATATCCCACATCCTCTCCCTAATCCTTAGTAAAATTGTCTCTCACTCTCTCTCTCTCTCTACTAATTCCCCTCCCCTTATTATTAACTTTCCCCCCACCTCCATTCCCACCCCCCTATCTCTATACTCTCCATTTATCCTTAACTACTCTCTTCCTCCCCAAACACATTACCCCCCAAATCTCTCTCTCTCTCTCTACCCCTAGATCCCCACTTTCCATCCATATATCGCTACCCTATTTCATTCTCTCTCTCCCGTACTTCCTCATTTACTCATAACCCCCACAACTTTCTCTCTCCGCTAACCCACTAATACCCACCCTCTCTCCCTCTCTTTCTCTACCTCTAACTTCACATTCTCTCCTTAAAAACCCCTCTATTACTATTTCTCCTACTCCTATAACTAACCTCTTTCTCTCTCTCTCTCTCTCTCCATACCCCCGCTTCTCTCTAATTTCCCTCCTCCCCAAACCCCTAACCCCTGAAATTCCCATCTCTTTCTCTCCCCCACTCTCCCTCCTCCCCACTACCCCTATAGATACTTATCTCTCTCTCTTT
>LPNX011234026.1:22160-66835 GCA_001517045.1 Pseudotsuga menziesii
CTCTCCTCCAAATCCTTGACACTCACCCTCTCTCCCTCTCTCCCTCTCTCTCTACCCATATCCTCCCTCTCTCTCCTCCTCTTCTTCCACTCTCTATCTCTCTCAATCTCCCTCTCCCTAATCGACACACCCACACTCCTAGACTATACCCCCCTTATTTCTAATTCCACTATTCCTACCCCTAATCAATTCCTCCTTTGCTCTCTCTCTCTCATTATCTCTTTCACATGCACCCACTACCCTACTCCCTCCCCCAAAACTAGCATCCAACCTCCCTTGTTATTTCTCTACCCTCTCTCCCTAACCCTTACTGACCCCCTTCTCTCGTATATTAAGTTGCTTAAATATTTTACCGGTTACGAACCGGTCAACCATTTACGTAATTTTTTGTTTAAATGGATGAGATGTAGATTCCTAATATAAATGTAGGTCTATTGTATTATAAAACCAATCTATTATATCCCTACATTGAGAAAAATTACAGTTCAGAGAAATATATTGAAAATTTTCATATAAGTTGTTCCAACATAATAACCGCATTCACAGCAGAAAGAATACCAAAGATAGCTATGATATAATTAATGCATTTATTACCCTATCAATACACATAAATTTATATAGAAAGCAGGCCATTCATGACCAAAGAATTAGTTCCAGGAGGTTAGAACAATCTCACTATATGATGTACAGTTGAAATAACGTGAGACAAACAGGAAAATAAACAAACTAAAAGAATCAAGAAAAACAGAGTTCTAAATATGTACAAAGTGTTCCTACAACTTAAGTGAAGTAATGTTTGAGATAAAGGCCATTTAAAAGAATAATTTATTCATGTCCTTGTAAATATTACAATTTGTAAGTTGCGGGGCCTAACTTTTCAATGATTAGATAAGGACCAATCCATAAATGTTGGAACTTTGTGTGTTTTCCCTTTTCTGCATGCGGATTATCCCATTTCAAAACTAGGTCTCCTGCATCAAAGTTTCTTGTACCATATTTTCTTTTGTCGAACCATATTTTGATGATAACTTGATGTTGATTGAAATTATCTTTAGCCTTTTGTCATAATTCCTCTAGTTTTAACAAAGTGTCAATTCGTGCTTGTAAAACTTTGCTACTAGAACCCCTTGAGGCTTAAGTTAATTGTGAAGATAGGAGCAGAATGTTTGGGGGGGAAATAACTTATTTTCCATATACCAGAATATACTGAGACACTCCTAAGTAATTATTTGGGGTGACCCTGTCTTCGCGTAGTGCATTTGGAAGAGTTGAGTGCCAATTTCTTTGATTTTCAATAACGGATTTCTTCAGAACTCGGATAATGTTCTTATTTGTTGATTCTTCTAAACCATTTCCCTGAGGATAATAATTTGTTGAATAATGTAACTTAATTCCCATTTCATAAGAAAACTCAATTATTTTAACATATGAGAAATAAGATGCATTATAAAAAACAAGGGAAATTGGAACTCCAAACCTTTTCATAATGTTATCTTACAGGAATTTGATGATTGCATCCTCATTCACTTTACGCAATGGAATCGCTTCCAACCATCATGTGAAATAATATGTAACCATAAGGATATATTGATGTTGTATTGAATAATTCAGATTGATTTCCCCAATAACATCTATGCCCCACTATTTGAATGGTTTTGAAATAGTAACAAGATGTAGTGGTCCCTCCACTTTTGACAATTTGCCACCACTTCTCTGACATACATCACATTTTCTTGCATAGGCATGGGCATATTTAAACAACGTTGGCCAGTAATATTCAGATATAAGTATCTTATGAGTTGTGGTATCCCAAAAATAATGTCCTCCCGCTGGTCCTTCATGCAACTCTTTGATTATTTTAGAGGCATCCTCTCTCTCTAGACATCTGAGAAAAACTCCATCAATTTTTCTTTCTGAAAAGCACTCCATTCATTATTTGATAGGAGGCTTAATTCAAATGAAGTTCCCTTCTCTTCTTGTAGTTCCAATGCTCTAGTAGATATCTTTGTTGAAGATAGTACACCAGATATTTGTACCAAGATTCGGGAGAAATAAATATAGCACATACATCAATCAAGTTCAATCCAGCTTCATTCTCCCAATCAAAATATTTATCAGCGTGGATTTCTGCTAGAAAATTTCACAACCCTTGACCTTTGATGATGGTAGCTAGTTTGAATTCCAGGTCATACTCCTGTAGGGAAGTCACCCCATTCCCTCTTCGCTCACCCAATTCTTTCTGCATAAAAAGAGACCTAACAGTCGGGTGAGGAAATATAACTTTTGTTCTATTATTTAAAATATAGGGTTTGAATTGTTTTGTTGCCTTGAAAAATACATATGATTGTTTGTACATGGCTAGGTAATTCAATTCAGACCCTTGTAATCTATTGCTAATGAATGATATTGGGTATTCATCTCCCAATTCTCCTTTCTGCCTAAGCACTTCCGCAAGAGAGTTGTCTGGAGCAAAGGTATATAAAATAAAATCCTTTTCAAACTCTGGACTCCTCAAAGAAGGTGCATGAGCTATTACTGTTTTTATATCAAGGAAGATTTCTCATTGTTTTTCCACTAGAAATGTACACTTTTCTTCAACATTTGTTGTATAGGTTTCATAATTTGAGCAAAATCAGGGACAAACCTTCAAACAAAATTTATTATGCCCATGAATGATTGTATATATTTCTTATTATGGGGCATGGGAATCTGAGTTATAGCCTCAACTCCCTCTAGATATATTGAGATTCCCTTCTTTGAGATGATGTGTCCCAACAATTTTTCTTCAAGAATTTCAAATATGCTCTTATTTTGGTTCATAGATATACCATATTTTCTATAGCGGTCAAAAATATGTTTCAAGTGAAAAACATGCTCTTATCTTCTCTTGGAGAAAATTGTTACATCATCTAAGTACACTACTACATAGTGGCCAAACCTCTAAATGAAATGTCCATGGCCCTCTAAAATGTGGCTCCGACATTCATGAGGCCAAAAGGCATTCTTATATAATAAAATGTTCCCCACTTTGTACGAAATGTTGTCTTTAATATGTCTTTTTCGGCCACTAATACTTGATTATAACCTGAAAATCCATCTAATAGGGAGAACATTTTTTAGCCTGAAACCGTTTGTACAATATGTTCCATTGGTGGGACTGGATAGTTATCTTTATCTGATGCTCTGTCTAAGTTCCTGAATTCAACACACAACCTTATCTCTCCTGACTTTTTTCTCACCAGGACTAGATTGGACACCCATTCAGAATGTAGAACCTTGAAGATGATCTTTGCATCCAGTAACTTCTTTACTTCGGTTTGGATCAGAGGTTCTAACTTTGCGTGAATCTTTCTAAGTTGTCGTTGAAATGGTTTTTCCCCTATTTTGATGGGAATCACATGCTAGATGATGGAAGTTTCATAAGTCTTCAAATCTTCATATGTCCAAGTGGAGATGTCTTTATATTGTTGAAAAAACTTGATGAACTTACATCTTTCTCAAGGATAGCAACATTTTCCCATATTGAAATATTTAGGTTCAGCTTCTGATCCCAAATTTACCACCTCATATTGCATTAATGAACTATTTGTCTTCACATTAGCTAGTTTCTAGAATTTAATCTACAAATCAAACATCCATTTGAGGTTTCTTACCACTTTAGGCATGAAATTTCCCTTAACCACATTTTCATTTTGTAAATCTGACAAATTTTCTTCTTCATCAATTATTGGTTCTTTAAAATATTCTTCATTTGTCAAAAAATTGATAATTTTCTCATCGTCATCGAATACCCTCAGATTTGTATGATATTGATGGCCTAAAAATCAATTCAATAGAAGACTTATTATTATTTGGTACTAATCTAGATGCAAAAGTAGCTAATAAATTAGTTGCAACATTTTACAATCTAGGTACTACATTTATATTGATATCATTAAAGTGCATAATCAAACTCCATACCTCAGACCGGTATCCTTTAAGATGTGGAGATAAACAATGAATGGTGTTTCTTACTTGTCTAACAACTATCTCAAAATCACTAAAATCTTTCAAATTTTTTACTTCTAACCCAATGGCTTTCTTCAGACCTTGAACTAGAGCTTTGTACTCAGCAGTATTTTTTTTGCATTCAAACTCTAGTGTACAAGAGAGGAAATATTTATTCTTTTTAGGATCAACAAGGACATAACCAGCCCCTGATGCCTCTTGTGTTTTAGAATCGTCAAAATACAAAACCCAAAATCTATCTTCTAAATATACATAGTTAGTAGCATCTCCTACATTAGTAACTAAGTCTACTATATTACAATCAATATCATCAATCCATGAAAATTAAAGGACATCAGGATGCCTATATGATTCCTGACTGACTAGTTTGGATTGATAATTTCTAGGTCCAAGCTCCAAAAAGTAATTTCCCAAAATTTAAGATGAGAATTTCACAGGTTCATTCTTCTTTTCTAACTGAGTTACATTATACTTCATATGTGGTTCCCTCAGTATTTTGATTTGGTTTTTACTATTGTTGTATGGCATCCACATGCGAAACTAGTCACTTTTAAAGTAACCATTTAGTTTCGTTAACCAGCCCCTGCTTAAAATTAATCCATAATCTTTTGGTATATTGACCACCATGATATCAATGAAATGACAAACTCTAGGGTTTGCAGATAACCAAATCAACACATCTTTCATTTCCCCTATGACTTTAACAGTAGATCTATCTATCTGAATTATTTGAGATGGATATGGTGTGGGTTGACCATTAATATTCTTACATATTGAAAGTGGCATGACATTTGATGAAGCTCCAGAATCTACCAAAAAATTATGCACATTATGATTAAAAATTTCAAATGACAGCAGAAAAGGAAAAGTTTGAGATTTATATTTTCCTCTAATGTTGGCTTCATTAATTTCAGTATCAGATTCGATATCTTCAGGGACATTATTAGGTTGTGGATCAAAAGCTTACAAAAGTTTTCTCCTTTGTTGAAGAAAATTACATAGTTCAAATAGAGAAATATTGTCTTTTGTTTTCTTAATATCCTCTACAATAGCATACCCCACATCATGTCCTACCAAACCTTTTCTATTACCTTTTGACTTATTAATCATTGTATTCATTGGTTAGCTAATTACTGGGATTGCCTCTTTTATGTTTATCGGATTAGACTTAGGTGTTGTTTGATTAGTACTGAGAATTTTCTTCATGTTTTCTTTCATCTTCTTTATTTTAGGCAGTGATAAGCTTTCATCTACTACCGTCCATTTACTTCTAGTCAAAACATTAGCAACTTTCATCCACTACCATCCCTTTAATTCTAATTAGAACATTAACTGATGACACTTGAATTTCCTTAGTAGGTTCATCTTCACTTAGCCCCAAAGTAGATGCCCAATCCCATAATACCATAGTGGTTTCTTCATTTGCTTGTTCTGGCTCATTAGTTTGGTCTTGTTCTTCTTCAGGATCTTCTAGTTGGGAATCTAACAATTGATTCATAACCAAAGTCATTAAACTTATCCACCATGGACAGTTTGTTTCAGAATGATGTTCTTGGTGAAAAGTACAAAAATGATCCATGCCTACTTCATTAAAATTTTAAACAGTAGGATTATGTACAGGTGGTTGGGGATGTTCACTCTCTTGCTTTTTTTTGTAATAAGGGTTGAATGTATTTCAATAAGAATTAGCTCCCTTATCCTTTTCCAAGACTACTATTTTTTTTTTACAATTTCTGCACCATTTTCACCACATTTTCTAGCTCATTAGAGTGTTCTTCTTTGGGATTAGTTAAAATCAAAGGAATTTTTCTTGTGGTATATTTAAACTCAAGTTCTATAGTATTCCTTGTGATACTATCTAGATATTCCTCTACTTTCTTGGCTTCTTCATAGTTTTCTACCAATGTAACTTTACCAACCCTTTTTACAAACATTGCTATTGATGGAAAAAGTGTTGTAGTATAATTTTCTACTAGAGACTCATCAGCTAGTTTTGTTGTAGCACTGAAGCTATTCAATAAAGTGGTGAATATATTATTAAATTTTTGGACCTTTTCTTTATTTTCCATACTCATAGATAGTAATTATTTTATGAGAGTGGCTATACTTTTCTGGTTGCCGAATTTACCTAAGAATGCCTTTTCAAAACCATCCCAATTTACTATTGAATTATCTAGAAAAGTAAAGTGCCATGAAGATGCTTTAGGTTCAAAAGTATATGGAAAAAGTATGCAAACAACATTTGCATATTCAACATTTAAAATATTCAAAGCCAGATAGAAACTTGTTAAGTTATCTTCAGTAGAAACACCCTTTCTAGGATCAAATTTTGGTAATACTCTTTTTGGGTGCTTATGTAAATCATGCAATGGAGAAGCTAGGTTGAGTGGCATCCGTGCTCTCCATGCGGGTTGGTTAAAATTTCCATTCATAATTAGAGGTGGATATTGTGGTGGATATTGACTGAATACTAAAGCTGCAGGGAATTTTGGACCCAATTAATCAAGAGGCTGAACAATTTCTAGGATAGATAGATCTACCAGTTATTCCAAATTTTCCACAAGAATTGAATCCTTAGTGTATGAGGTTTTCTTCCTAGAATATTTCCTTCTAGTTAACGCAGGAATAACTCTTAACCCCCAATTTTATTAATGTAGGATCTTGTATGTCCCCTAAATTGATCTACTTACTCAAATGGGACAGCATACAAACATTATTATTATTCTTCCCCAGAACCTATCTAGTCTTGTTCTTTGAATTCAAAAATAAAATATTCATCTTCAGATGTTGTTCTAGTGTAATCTTCTCTGAAAAATGGATTTCCTCTACCAGCCACACATTGGTGGCCCTCCTTCTAGTGCCAAAACTGTTGATGCTTGGAAAAATCCTAGGTACCGACAGTAGGGATTCTCCCCGTTAAACAATCCCAATTAGTTTTCCAACCATTTGGTGTGGGGAATCCATCTGGTTTATGGTCTAGCTACTGTATATTAAGTATTTTAAATATTTTACCAGTTACGAACTGGTCAACCATTTACGTAATTTTTTGTTTAAATGGATGAGATGTATATTCCTAATATAAATGCAGGTCTATTGTATTCTAAAACTAATCTATTCTATCCCTACATGGAGAAAAATTAGAGTTCAGAGAAATATACTAAAAATGTTCATATAAGTCTAACATATAGTTGTTCCAACACAATAACCGCATTCACAGCAAAAAGAATACCAAAGATAGATATGATATAATTAATGCATTTATTACCCTGTCAATACACATAAATTTATATAGAAAATAGACCATTCATGACCAAAGAATTAGTTCCAGGAGGTTAGAAAAATCTCACTATATGATGTACAGATGCAAGAAGAAATAGTTCCACATGATGCATTCCACACATTCTGATTAAATGTTTGTGCAAGCCTTTGTTCCAGCAAATTGCTCCTTCTTATTAGAAAAGAGTTATCTCTTTTACAAAATAGTCCAGCATTATTTTTACCAGCCAAAAGTCCTTTCTATAGTGCTCTGCACCCCTATTTATTACTATCTCTATCTATCACGATGTGACCTTTCATCTTCCCTAACCCTAGAAATTCCCAAGCTTCTTATTTGCTAACCTGGTAGAATACAAATGGTTCCATAAAACAAATAAAAAAATTATATGGGCCTTCGTAGCTGGAAAAACATGCAACCTATGCGTTAGCTTCTCAAGCGATTTCATCTTACTTGGGTGGATCAAGCACTGGTCATGTTGATGCGCCTCCACATGTGTTGTTTCTTAGTGATTAATCCCCTCCTCCTGTGTGTGTTTCACACTTTCCGCATTCAAACTTGGTGAGCAATAATACCTATGATAACAGAAGACATAATGAGAGATATATATGATCTGGAAACAACAATAGTTCATAGTATTTTGAATTTAATGATATGTATCGATTACTAAATATAAAAAAATGATGACCAATTCCCTGTTATCTATTCTTCAAAATTCTTCGAGCTATCCCAGCTTTATGATACCAGGATACTCTTTTTATAGTCTTTATATGTACTGCTTCTTAATTTAGTCGATTTTAAATTTGGTATAACCTCTAAATTTTAACCTCACCTGGTCAAAGGTCCCTCCAACACTCAACGAAGAGCGGATTTCAAATCTGCAGTCAACCCAATTTCATAATGGATTTTTCTCCCGTCTCCCACAATTAACTCCATTTCTAGTTCACTGGAAAAATGGTTGAAGGACCATCAGATATATATTGATGGTGGACTTCAATTGTCATAGGATGGATTTCAAAAAGTATCACACCGTCAGGATATTATTCGATCGCGCTAGTTCACCTAGTGAAATAGCTCACAACCGTTGATCTAGATCAAACTTTCATCTCAGTCGTTGAAAGATGCAGCCTATATCCAATTCCTTATATTTCCACTTTGACTCTATCCATGCTAGCTCATCTTGTGTAACTATTTCCAGCCTAATTTGATCAAAATTCTCCTTTAATATTTTTCATTCAAACTTTAAGTGTCTACCATATTCCACAGATTTCAAAATTTCATTTATATGCACATGTCGAATCAGAATAATTTATCTCCGCCATAGATCTAATTCTGATTAGATCTCCTCTGCTAAAAAATGTAGGCCTTTAACGAATTCCACATATATGAAAAGTTATTTTCCATGAGCATGTTAGATCTGTGGAATTCACCTCCACCGTATATCTAAATCCGCATTTGATTACCATCGTTAAATTTTACTAGTCCTACCATATCCCACCAACCAAGGAATATATTTACCTCATGCACATGTTTCCTTCTTCCACACCATCGATCTTAGACAGAAACTTTCCTAGCCATTGATCTGAGATCAAGCTATGCATTGTAGAAAACGCAAGTCAAAATTTATGTTTTCATAATGCTCAATTTTGACTTTTCTGATTCCACCTCTCTGCTTCTTTCTGAGCCGTTGATATGTGTGGAAACCTTATGGACCGTCGATTTGAAATCAAAATAGAATTCAAAATTCAGATTTTAGAAAGTGGGACTCCAATTTTTCAAAATTAAACTTTGATATTTTCGCTTCCACTTTTCTACTTCTACCCTTCTGATTCTTCCTTTTGCTGCGAGATCTTTTTGGATCGTTGATCTATGTAGAAGCTCTCTGAACCATCTATCTTACAGCTGTCAGAAAATAGAACTCTAACTTTTCGCAACCATAATTATGGATTTCTACTTTCCTCTTTCCACCCTTTTGCTTCCTGTTTTTTTCTTCGACCATTGATTTTTACAGAATCCTCCCTGACCGTCGAATCTTGAACTGTGGAAAGCAGAAGTCAAGCTTATGATTTTTCACAACTGAGATTTGTATTTTCTACTTTTTCGCTCCTTATTTTTCCTTGGCGAAAATGATTTGCAACCTTTTATCTTGGGCAGAAACTTTCAGACCATCGATCTTGTGGAAAGTAGAAAGCAAAACTCCAACTTTTTTCAAGATTAAACTTTGATCTTTTCGCTTCCACTTTTTCGCTTTCATTATTTCTTAACCATTGATATTTTTGGATTCATTTGTGTTCATTGATCTAAAATAGAAAGATGATTTTTTCATATAAGGCATGTTTCTAAGGTCACGCCTAAGAATTTTTAGCCGATTGACACTCCAGGCCTACGAAAATTCTTCTGCTCAAGCTTATAGGAAATACTAGGTATGCAAGGAGGGCTTATATGAGTTGGGAAACAAGTGTAAGAGTTCTTTTTAAAATAAAAATAAAAATAAAAAAAGGAAGGAGGGGCCCTAAAATGTAAAAATTTTGCAGAAGCAGTTGCAACCGCAACACTCAGATGTCACCATTTTAACATTCGATTAAACCCACATAAATGTGTTTTTTTTATACTGGCCTCTTTCTTGGCTTCATCATGTCCAAGGATGGAATCCATATTGATCCTCTGAATATAGAATCTATCCTGGCTCTACTCGTGATGTCTAATGTTACCGAACTCCAAAGTTTGCAAGGGAAGGAAAAAAAAATTCGTCGGTTCATCTGTAATTATGCTGAAAAGACATGATTTCATGTGATTGTTAAAAAAGGATACCTCCTTTGTTTGGGATGACTTGGTCGACCACGCACTCAACAACCTCAAACATGCTCTTACACATGCACCTATTCTATAGCCACCAAATTATACAAAGGATTACTCCATGTATGTGGTTGCATCCCTTTCAACTATTGGTATGGTCCTAGTCCATACTGACAAACACGACTAGTAACATGTGATTTACTATGTTAGTAAGACTCTTCTAGATTCTAAAACCCAATATTTGCATGTGGAAAAACTTGCTATGGCCATGGTCATTGTGGTCCATAAGTTATTTCATTACTTTTTGTTCCGTACAACTACTTTCTACGTTGATTCTAACCCCTTGTATTACATATTGACTTGTCAAGTACTTGGGGGGAAATACTCACATTGGATTCTCATTATCCAGGAGTTTGAGTTGGAATTTTCCAAAACCAGCTCCAAGAAGTCACTTGTCTTTGTCGAGTTTATGTGTGACCTTCCCCGTACTATTGAGGGAACCAAGCCCATTGATTCATTTCTTGATGAATCCTTGTTCCTCATTAGTATGTATGACCCTTGGTATGGATATATCATTCTCTATCTCTAGATGCAATGATATCAACCTAATATAAATCATGATGACCATCATCGCATCCGCCACCAAGCCAAGTATTACCTGATTATTAATGACACTTTATAGTTCCATGGTTTTGATTGCACATTATGAATATGTCTCACTCATGAAGAAGTTGATATCATTTTGAATGATTTCCACTCTAGAGCCTGTGGAGGTCACCTCTCTGGGTTAGCTACTTCCTAGAATATCTTGCGCATTGGGTATTTTTTTCCTTTGATCTTGAAAGGTTGTATTGAAACTATCAAAAAATTCCCACCTTGTCAACCATTTATATCCAAAAAGTGCACCCATCTAGCTCTTCTACATCCTACCATAACAATTGGCCCTTTTGCAAAAATGGGGCATAGAATTTGTGCACTATATACCTACCTCAACTGGGGGGAATGGCCACATTATTGTGGCTATGGATTACTTCACTAAATGGGTGAAGTATATGCCCACATACGCTAAAGATGGAAAGACAACTGTTATGTTTCTTTTTAACCATATCATTGCTAGATTTAGGATTTGTAAGGACATTGTGACTGATCATGCGTCACATTTCCAAAACAAGATGATGGAAGAATTAAGTGAAAAATTAGGGTTTCATCATGATAACTCTACACCTTATTATCCATATGCCAATGGCCAGGTTGAGGCAATTAATAATGTCTTGAAAACAATGCTTCAGAAGATGGTAGGGAAGACTAAGTCTAATTGGTATTTGTAACTTTTTTCTGCGCTTTGGGCCTCTAGGACTACCGTTAAAACTTCCACTAGTTTCACACCATTCCAAGTGGTGTATGGAGTAGAGGCCACTCTTCCAATAGAGTGTGATATTCATTCTATGAATCTCATTGTATAACTTTTTCCCAACACCACCCTAGAAGAAGAATGGTTCATGTACTTTAACAATATTGACAAAACTTGTCATGATGCTTTCTTAGATAATGAGGCACACAAACAACAAATGAAATCCCAATACGATAGATCTATTCCACCCCACTTATTTAATGAAGGAGGCCTATTCTTGACCTATGACCAGAAACATGATAAGTTAGGGGCAGGAAAACTAGATTCTATGTGGCATGGGTCGTACATTATCAGTCATGTTTTAGAAAAAGGTGCATATGAGTTAATTGATTATGATGGGATACCATTGGGAGATCTCTACAACAGGATCTACCTCAAAATATACTATGCCTAGGTCATCTAGTATAGGTTCTTTGTAAATATTGTTTATAGAGTTTTTTGTGTAATAAAAGATGTGTTTTTCACAACCATAATTATGGAATTCCTATGTTTAATGGAGAGATGACCACCTTTATTGGTTTTGTGTATGGTGCTAATCGTTACACCTTGAATATTGCATCGACATCTTGGATTATGTGCTCTCCTACAAGTGATCTAAAGAGTTAAATGGGTACTTGTTTGGGTCCCTCCACCAACAATATTGCAAAGTATCATGTGGTGATTGGACTATTGATGGAATCCCTCGCTAATGATGTAAGAGAAATTAGGGTTTACTTAGACTCAGAGTTGGTTGTGCATTAGTTAAACCGAGTCTACACTATCCGGAAACCCCAACTCCTTCATACATTTCGAAGAGTTAGGATTTTAAAAAGGTGTTTTGAGAAAGTTTCTTATCAACACATTTTGAGACACTTAAATGTTGTGGCAAATTCCCTGGAAAAATTTATCTTCGATTGGTATACTGCTCATAGTTAAGTTCATTTTAACATAAAAATCATGCATTTGGATTCATAGTAGGAATACATTCAAAAATCACATTTGCACACACATATGTAAATAAAATTATATATATAAAGTAAAGATGAGATACAAAAGGCACTGAAGCATCAAGCTTTCAGGTCACCCAGAGTTTGAGACTATCATAGTTTCAAAATACATATACATATATGCGGCAAAAACTAAAGCTTCGAAGCTTTCAATATAAATACAGTAAAAAATGTGGGAGTCACGATAGGCTAATCCTCATTATCATTCTCATGGTAACACATCACCGCCCAAGCCACTCTATGGAGTAGCCTCCCAAAGCAGCCTAAGACCCCTGCGGTCTCATGCTGGTAGCACCTAGGTATATCATCAATGGAGATGTATGGAATCCCCACAGTCAAATGTTGTAGGTTCTCCTCCATTTCATAAAGATACTCATATGCCTCTATACGGAGGATCACCATCTCTCAGACCGCTCCTCGCATCTCTATGGTCGAGGCTCCAACTAGATGAGAAGGCCCAACATTTGCACAAGAAATTTTCCACATCTCATCCTTACAACATAAAAATAAAATATAAAATTAAAAATACTAAAAACATTGATAGTGTTTCCTTTCTTACCTAGATCGTCCCACTCTTCCCCCTCTGGAAGCAAAAGGTCAGGATCCTCATGAAAGTCAGTCCCCACATAGGCATAGTCCTTGACCATCATAAGTTGGCTTATCAGCCAATAGAAAAAGGATGGCCCATAGGTGACTCTCGGTCCTCATCCGTGACCATGGCGGGCCATGGTGTCTACCCACCTGCTCATCCTAGTATCCCCTGCATTGAGTCTCTCTAGTGGAACCTATAATCTCATCAATGGGACCCTCTCCATGAAGAAGGATACTTCTATCGCCCCATATCCAAAATGATTCAGCTCACCCTTCCTGCACTTGGTTAGCTGATATTTCAAGCTAACCAAAATACCCTCACTCTAGTTAAATATAGTAGGAGCCATACACTCCAAGGCATAGAGAATATGTGCCCGCATGTTCAAGTGAGATGACCTAGTACCTGTAACCTTATCAATAGTAAAATCCACATTCCTAAATGGCATCTATATAATGCATTTTATGGGAATATTCCCACCAACTGAATGAGTCCCTATCGAGCAATGGTCATTAATCAGGTCAACTACGGACCCCTCACCACCACGTGGTCCTGTCAGTGTCACTGGTCTTCCCCTACAAGATAAAATTGTTAGAAAATAGATGTCTTCCACATATATTATGAGAGAATGGGTACCCACTACAAAATTTTGTTGGTCAGGATCCCACATCTATATCATGTGCTCCAGCAGCTGCACATAAGCCCTCATCCCTAGTATCCAGAAAAAATTGAGGAGCCCACACTCACGAAGGGCCCTCAATGTAACTGGATCATTTCTTTGTTGGAGGTCATCTAGATCGTGTTATATTTCTTTCCATATGACCATTTTGCTTCTATTTTTCCCTACAAAATAATTTAAACACTCATTAAAATAAACCATGAACCATTAAAAGGAAATAATACAATTTGGAAATCTGTCCAAATCTATCCAATTTGGAAATTTGGCTGGGGCTGTGATGGTGAGGTGATGTTGGAAATCTGTCCAACTTTGCAAAAATTTCTGGATGTCGATGATGAGTGTGGTCAAGCCTGATAAGATCGACATCTTTTCTAAGATGGAGACTTTGGCTATCCTCTCCATGTCGGGGCCCATGAACTGGTCCTTCTCCTCTGCAGTTTCAATAAGTCGTTTCATCTGCGGGCAGATGATGTCGACTTTATCTAAGTTAGGGAGAGCTTGTTGCACCCACTGATGTGCTTCCCTTTCCAGTTTCTGTAGTTTGGAGGTCTCAAGCACTATCTGTTCTTATATTGTCTTTCTAAGTGCTTCCTCAGTGGTCTTTCTGCTCTCCAGTGCCTGAATCCCTTGTTGAGTCTGATGATAAACTTGCCTATAGTAATTAGGCCAATCTCTTAGTATTTCTTTAGTCACGACAGACTCCTCCATATGATCCTGCAATACTTTATATGCTTCAGAGAATACAGTGTGTTGTGCCATTAGGATTTAGGTAGTTTCCTCTTTTTGTTCCTCCTTGGTTTCTTTAATGTGCACTTGGAGGGTCGACACCATGCTCTCAAATAGCTAGTACGCTCTTTCAAGCGGTCTATCTGTGTCGATCTCTATGGGGCCTAGCATGACGGACTGGGCCAAATTCCTGCATTTGTCAAGAAACTCGACCTGTTATGTGTTTTTTTCCTTGATTTCTTTATTCCTTTGCTCGCTCCTCGTCTTTGCTTCACTCGCTAGGGTTTTGAGGAGTTGTCCCATCTCTGTGTCAGTCAAGGAGCTTGCATCCTTCAAGCTAATTTGGAGTTTGTGAGGCTTTTCATGATGCTCCTTCTTCTATTTCTCCTTCTTCTTCTTGTGCTTTTCTTTGTCTGCCTCCTGTGTACCTGCAATAGTCAATGTGGGATCTTTGTTTTGTGGGTTAGAGGCCAACGGTTTGTCTGTTTGGGGAGGTGGGGTAACTACCACCTCCGGGTGTGTGGATGTAGTCGGTTGTGGTGGGCCTGTTTCTAAGTCAGGGGATGGTGGTGGTGGTGGAGGTGGTGGTGGTGGTGGTGATGGAGTTGGAAAATGGTCGGGGGTGATTGGTTTGGGGGAAGTATGGTTGAGTGGTGGGTTGTCGGGTTAGGGTTGTGAGTTTATGTTGGAAGACATTTCTGCTTCCGTCGGCACAGTGGCTGGTAGGTCGGATTAGGGTATGGGGTTGGTTAGTGCAATAGTGGAGGACTAATGTCCAATCACTTTACCTTCTTTGTCAGGGTTTCTCATGAAATTCGATGTGATGGTTGCAATGATTAAGGGTTGTGGGCCCTTTCCTATGAAGATAGGTGCCTGGGTAGAAATCTTCTGGGCTAACTTAAACAATGCAGGAAGTGTCTCAAAGAAAGCTTGTAAGTCGCTATCTCTATCGAATTTTGCTTTTACCGTCTCTAGCATTGCACTTTTGTATAAGTTGAGGGGGCTGACTGGATATTGTGTCAGTGCTTTCTCCTTGGTTATTTGGGTCGGTGATGGGGGTGGAGGCGTTGACACAAGATCGACGATGTTTTTGGGTGTCGGTGTAGTCTTTGGTTTTTTTGTTCGACCTGCTTGTGCTCCTGCATCAACAAAGCATTGGAACTGGGTCTTGACCGACACTTTATTTGCGGTGGCATTCTCTATGATGTTGAGGGCTGTGGCTGCTAGTTCGTCCTCATCCTTAGATGATTCGGCAACGATAAGCTTGTGCTTACCTTTACCTTCTTGTTGTTCTTATGTTTCCAATTTTTTCCTGGCTGCTGTTATTTCTTTGGATAGTTTTCGAATAATACCTTTTGTAACAGCATACTTAGGGTTGTCGAGTTTTGTCGCGCCTATCGGTGCCTGAGTCAGGACAACACTTTCTGTAGTTGGAGGACTATCTGCTGCTATGGCGGTGGCTTTGGCTTTGGTTTTGCAGTCTGGGGTTCTGTTTGTTTTGCGGTCAGAGGTTTGATAGTTATCTGTAGTCGACTGGTGTGTTTGAACGGTGTCTCCTCCGACATAAATGTGTTGATGTAGAGGTTGAGCTCATAGTATTCCTCCTTTTCCTGGTCTGTGAGTGGCTCCTCGATCGAGAAGTTGATCTATTTTACTACTGCTGGTACTGGTATTTTGGTCTTGGCTTGTCGATACAGTTCTCAGAAGATCTGGTCGATAGATGGATAGTATTCAAGTGCTTTGGCATTGGAATCCTCGCCCTGCATGTACCACACTAAGGTATGGTCGAGCTCCAGTTGGATGTGTGAGTTTGCAAGTAGATTTCGTCAGATGTTCTGAGGCACCCTCCATGTGGTCATGCGGACTTTGAGTTGTTGGAACCAGTTCTCCAAAAATACTTTTCCATGATCAAGTTCATGCAAGGTTCCTTTCTCAAAGAAGGGTTTAAACCTCCACATGTCGAACTTTGATAGTTCCCGAAAGACTAGACTCCCCTCTGGGTAGATGTGGTACATTACAATCCATAAGATGAGGGAGGGGAAATTGATGATTCCCCCCATTTCTTGACATCGCTCATAGATGGTTTTCACCATGTCGGTGACATACTCACCCCATCAGTATATTCGTCCGTCAGTGGCAATAATGTCGATGGCTTCTAGCATTTCCAGCTTAAGGTCACTGCCTCGACCTGCTAGAGTGATTGTTATGGCAATGATTTTGGCCACAATCTGTGGCGTTTAGGTTGTGATTTGGATAATCATCAACCCTTTGGATTTTTTACCCAAAGGGGACCCAGTGAGCTCTTCGACCAGTCCTTCTTTGATTTCGACTGGTACGGGGTCTCCTTTATTAAAGAGACCGGTCAGCTTGGAGATGACATCTCCAGAGATGTCGACTAGTTCATCGAATTAGAATCAGCCATTGTGATACCGACTGATTATGAACTTGACAGCAGCTTCCTTCATGCCACCAAAGCTGGCCATCAACGGTGCATTGGCATAGCCGAAGAGAGTGTTGTTTCTAACTTTTTCTGCTGCTTGAGTCATCTTTTTGTTAACAAAGGCCCATTCTTGTATCTCGGTCCATAGCTTTTGCCATGAACCTTCCTATACCTTGGCATTTTTGATGTTCTTCAGCCTGCGGACTAAAGGTGTATCCGCAGCCTATATCTCCTTTGCTTTGGTCGATGCTCTAGTCTGCTTGGGGGCCATTGTGTTGGTTTGGTTGATGTCACTAAGGGATTCTTGGTTTTTGGTCGACTAGATGCTCTAAGGCTCTGTCTGTATAGGTTGCAGTGAATGAACCTTCGGTGCTCCAGTATTTATAGGCGATACTGTGGTTGTGTGCAGAGATGGGTGTATTAACAGTGGACATGATGTTCCAGCTGGAGTACGTGAGTGTGTGTTAATGGTGAATTGCTTTCGGCGCTTGATGTCATGAATGCGCAATGGGAATATCGAAGTTGTTGGTTGGTGTCGGTGATGAGAATGGTCGACGAAAGTAGTTGCTCTATGAAAGTGGTTGATGGTGCTAGGTCGATGGTCATGATGGTGGTTGTCGAGATGGTGATTTCCTGTCATGGTTTTCTGTTTGTAGGGTATTATTTTGTTTTTGGAATTTTTAGTTTTTTTATGGATTTTGGTTGACGGTTATGGTCGTTATATGATTTTTTTTTTTGAATTAGTTTCTGTAACGTTTTAGTTGGGATCCATTAACGAGATTCTAAAATACCATGCCCTGTAATGTCCTTAGTCAGACTGATCCATTGGGATGTATCTCTTCGATAACGTAAGGTCCCATCCATTCTGTGTGGAGTTCTTTAGGTTTTCCTTTGACCCAACTATTGTAGAGTAAAGCAAGGTCGCCGACCAACAAGTTTTTGATTTTGATGTTTTGGTCGTGCCATGCTTTCTGTTGTTGCTTCTGGATTTCTTAGTGTTGTATAGCCATGAGTCGATGCTCTTCGAGCTTGCTGAGTTTAAATAGTTGGTCCTTCCTACCTTGTTTGACATCGACATGTAGTATTTCAGCGAGAATAGGTGTCTGTTGTCGGAAGTGTAGTGGAACTACTGCTTCTTGTCCATAGACTAGTCGAAAAGGAGTTTGGTCGGTTGATCGTTTATAGGCTGTTCTGTATGCCCATAATACTGCAGGTATTTTCTCATTCCAGTCGTCCTTTTCAGCATTACATATTTTAGTTAATCATTTTGTTAATGTTTTATTGAATGCCTCAATTGCTCCATTCAACTGAGGATGATATGTTGTACTCTGACGGTGCTCGATTTGAAACTGGTCGGTTAGGGTTTTGATAGTCTTATTGATAAAGTGTGTCCCTTGGTCACTAATCAGGGTTAGTGGACATCCAAATATAGTGATGATGTTCTCATAGATAAACTTAGCAACTATTTCACTAGAACATGTATCGACCGGTTTAGCTTCTGCCCATTTAGTGACATATTCCGCTGCAGTAATAATATACCTTGCACCTGATCTTTTTGATGGGATGGGAAATGGTCCTATGAAGTATATGGCCCAAATTTCAAATGTGAGACTTAGGTTTACTGATACCAAGGGAATTTCTGTACTAGGTAGGGGTCGACCTAGTCGTTGACATCTGTCACATCAACTAACAAAATTTTTGCAATCTCTGTGGAGTGTCGGCCACCATAATCCTGACTGTTGGATTTTATTTGTAGTTGTGTCTACTTGGAAATGTCCTCCTGCAGGTCCATAGTGTGCTTCATGCATAATTTGGTCTCGTTCATGTTCGATTACACACCTTCTGAGGATGTCGTCTAATCCCATTTTGTATAGAAATCCATTAATGAGACTGTAGGGTGCAGCCTTCATAGCTAAGATCTGCTTTTTCTTGGTGCTTATACCTTCTGGTGCATGTCCATCTTCTAAGCTATTTCCTCTAGTTCTGTGGGGACTGCTTCTATCCAAAATAAGTGTGCATCAGGTAAGTCATCGTTGACTCCTGTCAGTTCTTCTCCTGTGTCGATTTGGGATAGATGGTCGGGACCAACATTTAACTTGCCTGGTTGGACAATGACTTCAAACTCAAATTCTTGGAAGAGAAATAGCCATCGACAAATCCTTCCATGTTGGAGTGGTTTATTGACAAGATACTTCAGGGCCTGATGGTCGGTATAGAAGATAAATGGATTAGCTAGAAGATAATGTCGATACTTTTGTAGGGAAAAGACCATTCCTAGGGCTTCTCTTTCTGTGGTTGAGTAGTTTCTTTCAACCTTGTTTAATTTTCTGTTGATGTAAACTATGGGATAATCCATTCCATTGTCTCCTAGTTGAGTTAGGATTGTGCCTATTGCTAGGCCTGATGCATCAATATGAACATGGAATTTGATCAACCAATTTGGAAACTTTAGGATGGGGGCTTCAACTAGTTTTCTTTTTAATTTTTCAAATGATATGTGGCATTCCTCTATCCAGTTAACTTCTTGATCTTCCCTTAGTAGTTCTTCTAGAGGATAGGTCATATCTGAATAATATCTTATGAACTTTTTGTAATAGCCTGTGTGGCCAAGTAACACCCTGACTTATTTGGTGTTTAGTGGTGGTTTCAAGTCGAGGATAATTTCAATCTTTGCAAAGTCGACCTTAATACCTTCCTTACAGACAATGTGCCCTAATAGGATCCCTATGGGGGTCACAAATATGCATTTCTTGATGTTTAGGGAGAGTTGAAACTATCGACATCTCTCCAGCATAAGTCTGAGCCATTTGCAATGATCTTTTAGGGTGGAGTATATTGTCCAGTCATCAAAGTATACTTCCATGGTATTATAGATGTATTCTTGAAATTTTTTGACAACAATTTGAGAGAACACTACAGGTGCATTCTTTAATCCAAAAGGCATAACTCTGTAAGAAAAGGAGCCAAATTCACACACAAAGGTTGTCTTCTTCTGGTCCTCTTTAGCTATTGGTACTTGGTTATAGCCTGAGAATCCATTTGTAAATGAGTAGCATTCATGTCCTGCAACTTCATTCAAGATTTCATCTGCATAAGGGGTTGGAAATGGGTCTTTCAGTGTTACTTTGTTTAGTTCCTTGAAGTCGACACAAATTCTCAGTTTGGTTGGGTCATGTTTCTTAGGCTATAAAACCATTGGACTTGCCCATTCTGATTGGTCAATGGGGTAGATGATTCCTACTGCTAACATGTTATCAATTTCCTTTTTAACTATCTCCTTGTATTTGTGAGCTAGTTTATAAGGCCTCTTCGTCACAAGTTGAACATCAGGTTTAGTATCAATTTTCATCTCTCCCATTTCATGGACTAAGCCTTTGAGGTATTTGTAGTCTCTAGCAAATACATCTTGGAATTCCCTTAGTAAGTTTACTATCTCTGTGGTATGTTGTTCACTCCAGTAGTCACCAATATTTGCCATTTTTGGTCGATCATCATAGGAGATGTCGAATTCTTTAGTTTTGACTATGGCATCTAACCACTCTCGTGCTTAGCTTCATTGACCGGTTGACTTCCTTCTCTGAACTATGAGAATGTGGTAGGGAAGTCAGCTGCAGTCATTCTCTCAGTATCTGCTTTGTCAGTTGTTTCGACTTTCAGGATTGTGTGGATAGGTTTTGTTTTTTTGACATGGTTGGATTTCCATCTAAAGCTCTTTCCTTCCATGATTTCATTTTCTAATTGTAATCTTGTCGACTGTGGATTTAGCTGTGTTTGTATTTTTTTACATTTCCTTGTCTATCGGTGATCTTGTAAGGGTTTATTTTCAGTTGGCTGGATAAAGTCTTTAGTTTGTTTTGATGTTTCGACCATATTTTTGTTTTGAGGTATGAAGTTGAAGTCTTTAATAAAAATTTCCCTTAGTGCGTGCCATACGAAGGTTTCACCTCTAGCTTCTTCCATCTTATACCATTTGTTTGGTAAGTCGGCTAGGGTTGATGGGAACAAGTGTGGCCATCCTCGTTCATCCTAGTATCCAAGTCTTCTCCACTCCTTTTCATAGGTTTTGATATGATCTTTTGGGTTCTATCCTTGAGTGAA
The DNA here is from genome assembly GCA_001517045.1 of Pseudotsuga menziesii. Taxonomy (NCBI): domain Eukaryota; kingdom Viridiplantae; phylum Streptophyta; class Pinopsida; order Pinales; family Pinaceae; genus Pseudotsuga; species Pseudotsuga menziesii. The sequence continues at coordinate 43,168 of LPNX011234026.1, forward strand.
TATAGGTATCTGAGCTTGTTGGGATAACTTCTTTCCTCCAAACCTTTCAACAAAGTAAGTTGAAGTGGTTTTCCAGGTTTGTAGTCTTGTCTGATGGGTATCCCACCATCTAGCTGCTTACCCTATGAAATTTTAAACTAGGCTTTGAAGTCATCCATGTTCACCAATATTTTAGACACTTGCTCAACATGCATGACTAGTGATTCCCTTTCCTTATATCTTGGAAGTTGTGTAGTATTCAGGTTGGTCGGTTGTAAGGTAGGGTGTTCCCTCATTGTCTTTTCAAATATTTTTGGGACAATGGACACTATGAAGCACTGTTGGGTGGGATTTTCTATACTTTTTGTATAGTCCAGCACCCTCTTTCTTGTGTTTTGTAGTTCTCAATCTCCCAATCATACAATTCGGTGTCTGAGTTATAACCAAATGAGTCTTGGTTACCTAAGTGAAGTTCTCCATGGATGTTTGGTTCTATGTAATCTGCATTGTTGTGGATTTGGTAGAGTTTTCTGACATCGACTTCTTCATCAATAGGTTCATTCTAAGGTTCCCCTTGAGACGGGTGAATGGGTACAATGACCTTTTGTCCATTTCCTTTTAATTTGATTCGTTCCTTGTCCAGAGATATGGATGCTTTCATTTTTCTACCCCAAGGTCAACCGACTAGCGCTGGGAAGGAACTGGATCCTTCCTTTGGGTTGATAATTTTGAAGTCAACCTTGGTCGAGATTTCTTTGATAGTCATGTCAACGTTTTTCCAAACTCCAATGGGTTCAATTAGGCCTTGGTTGGCAAGTTTCAGGTATATGCCTGATTCATAGAGTCGAGGTCTGCCCATTTGTTCCCAAGTGTCACGAGTCATGATGTTTACTTGTGAGCCGAAGTCGAGCACTACTTGTCAGACGTGGTAACCTTCAATTTCCAGGTCGATAAGTGGGTCGGCATCACTTTTGTCTTTTTTATTTAAGCTGCAGATTTTTTTTGTTTGTTTTTCAGAGTTGGTACCTTTTATTTCATACAGCAAATCGATGAAGTGAGATACTGAATTATCTGTTTGAACGAGATGGATTAATTCATTTATTGTGTCAGGTCAACTATTATGAATGTTTTCTTGTCATGCAATGTCTTTGAATACATTAGTTGCCTCTTTGTATATTTGTTTTTCGTTCAATGGGTCAAGATAGACATTTTTATCTTTTATTTTAGTGATTATGGGGTTATCAACTCCTTATCGAGTTACAATATGTAAATTTTTAGTGTTAACTACATCATTTTTTTGCACACAGGACAAGACATTAACATTTTTTTTCGTATTAATTTTTTCTAACATGGTAGGGAAATCCTCTAGTGAGTGATCCCCTACCCTACATTGCGTATAGAATTTGAGGTCAATTATGTCCTTGTATGGACAGTCTGCGTACCAATGACCCTCTTTATAACATGTGAAGCACTGGATGGGTTGACGTGGTCGGTTGTCACGATTCCTAGGGAATCGACCTCTTCCTCCATATCTTGGGCGTCGATTGTCATACTGACACTCATATCGTTGACCATCGTATCTTTGTCCATTTTGATCATTTGCTAGATTGTTTTTCTCGTGATGTTGTGCCACTCCATTCATTTGGTAGACTGCCTAATAGTTCTGTTGGTTCTTTAGGTTCAACTGATAGTCGGTCGTGTTATGACTTTTGGTCTCACAAATGGCACACCAAGAGGCCTTGCCATTCTTCATGTTGAATGGGAAATCTTTCATCGAGTGATCTCTGTGCTCCTAGAAGATGTCACAAAACAACTTGGTTTGGATGAATCGAACGTCTTGTTGGCTATATTCTTGTCGACAATTATCTTTCGAATGGCCGGCCGTCGAGCATTTGGTGCACCAAATCTCCTGATTCTTGAGGCTTAACTCTTTTAGAGACTTCTATATGTTCTCGAGATGTTCTTCCAATCTGTGGTCTGTGGGGTAAGCGGGTATGTCCTCGTCCATCTCTACCTAAAGATATTTTGTTATCCCATCTTCGTAAGTTTTGAACATCTCCAGACTGATGTGTCAGTGCACTTTATGAGATAGCCCTGCAAGAAACCATTGGATTAGTAATTGTTCATCTATAACATAATCCAGTTGGCTCAGTGGGTATTTCCAACGTTTATTGTAGTCGCGGACAGATTCCCCTGGATTTTGTGATGTGGTTTTAAGTTTCTCTGTGGCTAGGTGCTTAGCATCTGGGGTTTTGAAAAATGAAAAAAATTGCGCCTTAATCTCACCTTTTGTCGCTCTAGGTTGTCTTTCCGAAAAATTCATGTACCATGTCAATGCCCTTTTCCTTAAGGCTCCTGCGAACTGCGCCATTTGTCGATCTTCATTTGTAACTTGGTTGGCCTCCCAAGTCGACTCACAGATGAACCAATGTCATCTGGGGTTCTCATCTCCCTCATGAAGAGGAATGTGAGCCAATTCGTTACCCATGTCTGAATCACTGTCACTGCTCTCAGGAGGGGCGACGGTGGAGGTGGGGGTGGTGATGAGGGTGGTGGGGTTATTGGTGAATTCGTCTCTGTGGAATTTTGGTCGACGGAACTTTCATTCCCATCAGTTATCGATTCTTTGTCAACTTGCAGTTTTTTGATGTCGACTTCTGCTGTCGATGGTCCATTACAACTATTTGTCTGCAATTTTGAGTGATCTGTTTCTTCTAAAGTTGTATTTGGCGAGAGGGGTGCTCCTTCATGTGTTGGTAAGAGCAAGTGGATACTTTAGAGGGATGGTGCCACTTGAAAGGTCACCCAGTTCCCTTCCTCTAGTTGACGTATGATGAGGTGTCATCCAGTGTACATGTCATCGCCTAGTCAACTCCATATACTAAAGTCACCAGCTCGTAGTTGAAGGTCCTCTTTGACAATAGTTTGTATTCAAGTACGTGGATTCAATGGAGAGAGGGTTGTTCCTTCATTGGGAGATCTTAATTGGAGAGCTTCTGACTACTCTATCCACAATTATTCCTACTTAGGGGACTCTTCTTGTTCCATGCCTTCTTCGTGTCGGTCATAACCCGACTCTGGCAGACTCTCTTCCTGGTCATTCTCCCTAGGGTTCCTTCCTTTGTGCAGCTCTAATGCTCTTTCTCGTCTTTCTTCCCTTCTCTGGTGTCTCTCTTCCCTTTCTATTTTCTGAGTGTCCGAAATACCTTCATATGATACTATTCTCTTGAGTTCCCTTTTAGTCAAATTTTCATTACTGGTGACTGGTATCTGTTTCTAGTCGACTAGGATCCTATATACTCTATCTCGACATATGACCAGCTACCCCCCCATAGCCTACCCGATGCTTTTTAGAAAGCCCGGATAGTTCAGTCTATTTGCTGAGGAAGTATTCCAACTCCCTTTCTGCAATGAATTTTTCCCACTTCCTCTGCTTCTCCACCCTATTAGATTTTAATGGTGGTTCGGGAAGTGATGGATGAGGTTCAACGATATGTCCTGCTCCCTTCTTGATCAGGAATTTGAATAGCAAGGTCGATAGGGAACACAGAAATTGTTTGGTGAGATCTGTGTAGAATTTCTCCTTGACTGTTTCTACCGAAGTTATGTCTTCGACTACTTGTTCCTCACAGAAGTCATTGAAGATTTTCTCAAACCACTTTGACAAGTTTGTTCTACCTCCATGGATCATTTTTTCCAGCAACTGTTGTTCTTTAATCCTGTCCAGTTTTCTCATCCAGGAATTTATTCAAAAGTTGGGGCACTGATTCGACAAACTTTTCATGTGTCTCTATGAAAAATCTTTATTTTGCTTGTGCGGCTGTTAATTTATTCCTTTGCGCGTAATTCTACAGATAGTTTGCAACTTTACGTTCCCACCAGTCCTTAATCTCCTGCTCTGGTATCATCTGTTTGCATACATTCCAGTTGTGTACTACCAGCAATGGAACCAATGTTTTAATCTCACAGATCACATAAGGTTACCAATAATACACACTAAAACATATATAAATATAAAATAGATACAAGAGATAAGAACCCATAGGTGAACAAATAGATTATATTATACAAATGAGTCCATACAACACAGAGAACTAAACTGAGTTCTCATCTGGCTCAATAGCCTAATATATATGATATATATGATTACAGAATGATGACAAAATAACTACCTGTCGGTTCGGTGAACTGACACGACCTTTAGGTGATCGACTTAATTTCTAACTTTAGTCAGTCGAACGACTTAGTCAGCTGATCGACTAAGTTGGCCCATCGACTTAGTCGGCTAATTGACTAAGTCGGCTCTTGTTCAACTCAACTTATTGAATTGCTCCTTCTACAAGTCCCTATCGATAAATGGTCATTAATCAGGTCAACTACGGACCCCTCACCACCACATGGTCCTGTCAGTGTCACTGGTCTTCCCCTACAAGATAAAACTGTCAGAAAATAGATGTCTTCCACATATATTATGAGAGAATGGGTACCCACTACAAAATTTTGTTGGTCAGGATCCCACATCTGTATCATGTGCTCCAGCAGCTGCACATAAGCCCTCATCCCTTTTATCCAGAAAAAATTGAGGAGCCCACACTCACGAAGGGCCCTCAATGTAACTGGATCATTTCTTTGTTGGATTTCATCTAGATCGTGTTATGTTTCTTTCCATATGACCATTTTGCTTCTATTTTTCCCTACAAAATAATTTAAACACTCATTAAAATAAAGCATGAACCATTAAAAGGAAATAATACAATTTCCTGTATATTGATTTTTTGGTACTCACGGTCGTCGCTGCATTGTCTGCAGTAGAACAGAGCACTGAATATTTTTCCCTTAGGAGATTGAGCACCCTTTCTTCCTTTTCCTCTTTTGAGAGGATCACTGACGCACCTCTTGAAAGGGAAAAAAGTGCCATCCTGAACATGTCCTTCCCCTTTGGTGATTTTCCAAAAAAGGAGAAAATTTTACCTCTAAAACAAGAAATGCACCAATATAAATGAAGGGATAAGAGCTAGATGTTACCTAGTATGAACAGTTCACGTAGAGGTGGTCCACAACTCTTAGAATATGCAAATGAAAATCAATTCTTTCGCACCAATTTTCACTCTCACTATGGTAAAAATTCACTATTTACCCTCCTTTTATAGTAATTTTGATTTTTATTTTCATTATTAAAGTCCAAATATTTTAATTTTAGGGTTTTTTTACTATTTACTTTATATACTTTTATATGAAATTGGTCCTAACTTGATTTTTAAAGATTCCAGGTCATATTTATGAAGCATCATGGTTATGTCGTAGGTTTCTTTTGTCTTTTTCACACTTCGGGATAAGATGAAAAAGTATCGAGCATCGTTTATACCTTTGGCATGCTCATTAAAAACCTAGTAAAAAGGTATCGAGTATACCTTTTTTTTTCTTTTTCAGACTCATTAAAAGTGGTTTATGAAAAATAGGACCTTTCATGGAGTCACATTCAAACTCTTTTCAGACTCCTTAAAATGAGAAAAATATTTTCGATTGAACTTGTCTTCTTCACACTCGTAAAAGTACTTGAATAGTCATATTTCCGACGATAGTTTACCCCTTTTCGGTTTGGATTGACTAATTACTAAAAAAATAATACTCTATTTGACTTTAGCTAGAAGAGTTCCCTTGGACATTATTTAATATTTTTCGGGCCCTAGGGACTAAATTGTACAAAAAATTACCTTTTCGTGTCTTCTTTTGTCTTCGTTCAGACTCTCTAAACATGAACTATACTTAGTTATGTTTTAATGGACTTGTTAAATTAAACACTGAAGGACCCTCTTTTGGGAACGCCCCTCTCCTTTCTCAAGTTCATAAAATATATGAGAATGGACTCATATTCTGATGAGCTACAACAAGTGTTTGTTACCCTCTTTGAACTCGTAAAAATGAAAAAGAGGCACTCATACTTCGTGATGGGAAAATTAAGGGAAAGTGGAATATATTCTAATTTGTATCGATGGTAGCTCACAGCCCACCTTTGAAAATGAAACTTGTCTACATTTTCATTTCTTAATAGTTGGGTATTCATCTTGTCTTCGATTCGATCCACTTTCATGAGTCACATGACTCCTTTGAGTCAATTCAAAGAATGCTTCGTCATATTCCATGCATTACATATGGTTTCTATCTCGTCAATTCAATGCTTCCAAGTCATTTATCGTGCCACAATTTTTTCAAAGGATGTCTCTTTCACAATCCAACTCATCAGTAAATTTACCTTCCTATAAAGTCAGTCGTGTCTGAGTCAGTTTCATGGTTGTTTTCTCACTTCAAAATCAAATTTTGTTCCATGTTTCATGTTGATGATGGGAGAAACCTCATGGACCTCCTTCAACGAATCTATTCTTGTCAACTTCAGCACATTATCTAGGAATTGGATTTAGAAACCAAGTCAAGTACCTTGAAGTGTGCATGCCTCAATGGCATGTTTCCTCGCTTTCGACAGTAGTTTTTCATCAATGACCTCTGATTGAAATATTCTATCAGTTGTTAGACTTCAAAACATCTATTCAAACTTTGGAGAATTTACTGAGATACCATGGGGATCATTGACATTAATGATGATTTCCCTCGCACTTGTTAACATTATACATCAATAACTTGTAATCAAGTGGTTTCTACCATGTTCAACTTTAGTAAATCTATTCACATGGATAGAATCATATCATTTAGGGATTGGAATGAAGACCTTGAGCGGTTAGGATTTATCTTCATAAATTCCTATCCTCAGGTTGCGTTGGAATATTATTTGGAGTCATGACATGGATCTACATTGTATATTTGGTGGCTATGTCTAGTATTGAGTTTGGAATACATTGATCTACTTTGTATGTTTTGTAGCCATGTTCCATTTTTTACATTATTGATCATATATCTATAGTGTATTCTTGGTAACCATGATATGGTTATCTTCATGGATCTACAGTATATTGGTCTATAGTTGTGATTGAGTTAGAGAAGTCAGTTACTCATCCTATTTCAGTTTTGAGCTCGTCTCTCTTTACCTCAGGTACTAGATCGATGTCTAGAAAAGTATTTTACCTATCACATACTTATAGATTCATACTTTGGGGGGCATTCTAGTGAACCTAAAATATCCACTGATGCTTGAGAAACCTTCATAGAACTTGTTCATGGATTCTTCTGGATTTTTTTTCCCACTATTGACTAGGCTAGCACAATTTCTCCCTTATGATAGAGTGTCGTCTCCTATTGTCAATTGACATCAAGTACCTCCAGCTCCTTTACCCTATTCACAAGGAGCATCAACACCTATACCCTATGTACAAGAAGCACCAACATAGCTAAAATGGGAAAGGGGGAAGATTCAAGAAGCTTCCATATGAAATCCCTCATGGATTTGGTTCCTATCATCTAGGGAGAGGTGGCATTCGCCCTCCCCACCCATAGGGATAATCCCCTATCCATTTACTAAAGAATCTCATCCCATGTGGACCTTCTTTGTCTTATAAATGAAGTCTTCACGGAGGGAGTGAGGGGACACCAAGAAGAGCATCCTTATGCTAGTTGATTGAAGTCTGGTATAGAGGCAAGTTTGAGTGATTTTGTGTGTAAATATCTTTGTGGAGTGTTGTGAGTGTGTTGAAGACCACTGTGGAAGACAAAGCTGGAAACATCAAGGATTTGGTTGTAGATTTAACTTCTTTATTGATTAATACAAAAGTGTTCCCCTTTCCCATACTTGATTTGTGTTAATATATATTAAATATTTTTATATTCCTTGATCACTAGCATAGATTGTTAATTTATCTGGTTACTCTCATCTTGTTGTTTGATGCTTTCTTGCAGGTACCATAGATTGCATGAAAAGCAGTGGAACGAAGACTAAATATTCAAATATGAGGTATAAGAGTGACTTTATTTTAGTAGATTAACCATCTAGGGAAAGGATATATTGTTGTGGTGTTATGTTCTATGCTTGTACCATACAAGGTAGAGGAACAAGCGGTGTCTGCAGCGATTCCAGAATTCCTACAAACAAATGTTTGAGCTAAGTTAATTAGAATTGAGTTGTTTTACAGTGTTTTTGCAGGTACATTCAAAGAAATGTTGATCAATATAGCTGTGAAATGGATAGTTTGGCAACACTCACTCCCATAATATTTACTCCTTTCAATTACCTTGATTGGAGAGAATAATGTAGATTGCCTTGCGCAACAAAGGTATGTACAATATGAAAATGGGTAGAGAAACTGAACCCCAACACTATATTGAAAAATCAAAGCATCTAGATAGGATTAATGAAACTTTTGGCTACATTTGCATCCGCATATCCAGGGAGTTGTTGTTCCATATTGATGGACACAAGACTCTGAAAGAAGTATGGAATAAGATCGAATCCTTGTTTGTAAAATAGGATGAGCTAAGGGGCCATATCTTGGAGAATGAGTTGCTAGCACTACAACCTAGTAACTTCAAAAATATACAATAGTTCCTTTCCAAATTCAAATCACTGGTCATGTAATGCAAGCAATGTGAGATCGAGAATAAGGATGAGTGATTGGTGCTCTCCATACTAAGAAAACTTGGCTCAGAATTCTTAGTCTTTGTCTCTACTTTCCACTCTGGGAGATTGACTACTCCTAATTGGGGAATTCCATCCCTTGATTCCTTCACATAGTATCTAATCCAAGAACAAGACAAGATGATACATATGTGAGCTCTCAGATCCTATCCAAATCAATCTCTCTTAGCTAGTGAGACAAGGAATGCAAAAGCAAGAAGGAAGAAAAAATTTAAAGATAAAATAAACATTGAATTTAAACCAAAAGATGAGTATGATCCAGCATTTGAATCCTCAACTCTAGGAAGGAAAAACATAAGAAGTTAAAATTCTCTTACTATAAGAAAGGAAACCATAAAAATAAGTATTGTATGAAGAATACCATTGATCAAATGACAAAAGTCCTCAAGTAGCACAATATTTCTCTCCCTGAAGGTGCAAGGAAGAATGAATCTAAAGAAAAGACTAAAGATCATGATGAGAGATGTCATGCACTGAAGGATAGTTGTTCAAAATCACATTCCTTCCTCATTGATTTAGGATCCTCCAATGTTATCAGGAATTCTCAATCAGTGTGGACACTATTTGTTCCTCTGCACTGTAAGTCACAAGAACAGAACAAAAAGACACAGCAACAAATCCTTCCCTTAAATAGTAAAATTAAATAACATGAAACAACATATACCTCAACCCTAGATCTCTTTGTATTTTCTCCAAAACCTCTTTGAAATGGTTCAATACCTACAAAATAGATCAAAATACAAACAAAAAAGATGAGAGCATCATTATAAATTGATTATTTATATCAGTGATCAAAGAGTTTGATAATATCTAATTTAAATCAATACATCAAATATAGGAAAGGGGAATGTATTTGTATTAATTATGAAAGAGATAGAAGTACAACCAAAAATCCTTGATGTCGATGGCTTCGATCTCTACAAGAACATCTACAATCCTCTATGACTATGAAGATCTCTCCACACACAAGCTAGCTCTACTTTGCCTCTAATCCAGACTTCAATCCAACAGCATAAGGGTACTTTTCTTGGCCTACCTCACTCACATCATGAAGGCCTCATTTATAGTCCCAAAACCATGATATTGACTTGGGAGAATAGATAGAATGTGATCCCTACAGGTGAGGGAAGCAAATGCCACCTCTCCCAAGCATGTAGGAACTGACTCCATGGGGAATTCCGCATGGAAGCTTCCAGAAACTTCTTTTTTTCCCATTATTTGATCATCGATGCTCTTAGTAGAAAGGACAAGTGTGTCAACCTAAGGTTTTATAAAGGCCAAAGGGAAACGATGCTCTTTAATCTACTGTGAGAAGCACCCTCGGCACTTTGTGCAAAAAGAGGAAAGGTGCCGACCCTTTAAGATATGGGAAAAAATACATCCAAGGTATCTCAGGTCAGGTTTCTCAGAAGGAAAATGATCAATGAATAATTTCCAAGAAGTATGATGGATAGTGTGGAATTTCTCGGTGCAACAGAATGTCCCCCAAAGTATGAAGCTAGAAAGAAGTGATAGGTGAAATAGTTTGCAAGATATCTGTCTAGTATAGAGGCAATGAGAGATAAGCTCATAACTGACATAAGACTAATAACTGACCCCGTCCAAACTAATCATATTTGTGAACCAATACACTGCAAATCTATGATGATGACTATGTCATGGATACCAAAAATACACCATAGATCCATGGAAAACTGATGTAAATGATGGAACATGGCTACAAGACATACAAGGTAGATCCATGTCATAAAATCTCAAATACTGAACATAGCCACCAAACATGCAATGTGGATCCATGTCAATATTTTCACTGATCTCTAAACACAACATGAGTATAAGAAAATATAATGGTGAGGCCTATCAACCTAGGGTATTCATCCCAATCCCCAACCGATACGATTCTAACCATGTGAATAAATGTCTTGACATTGAACATGGCAGAAACCACTTGATTACTAGTCATTAATGAAAACTATTAACAAGTGCGAGGGAGACCACCATTAATGTCAATGATTCCCAAGGTATCTAAGTACATTCTCCCAAGTGTAAATAGATGTTTTGAAGTCGATCACTTAATATAATCTCTCAATCAAATTTAATTGATGAAAACCTACTATTGAAAGCGAGGAAACCTGTCATTGAGGCATGCAGACTTCAAGGTACAGTTGGGAACCATTTTGACCTATTTTTGTCATCTAAATACCTTCCAGTTTCCTCCATAAACCTTCATACTGATTCATAAAACCTTAATTTCATTCACAAAAATTTGGTCAAAGGTATAAATGTTGTTTCTTCTTAACAAATTGAATTATGAGATTTTTAAGGCATTTAAATTAAGGTTTTATTTAAAATTACAGGATGTGCTAACTTCCCGTAATTTCTCCTAGGTTGGATTCTTGCAGGCCAGCTAGGCATAAAATGAGAGATGAGAGAAATATCCTTGATGTACAAGGATGGTTAAACTTCCAAAAAATAGATGATATGGTTCTCACAGGTGTCGAGTCAATGCCAGTCAAAGATGACCAGCTGTGCTACCACTTAGCATAAAAGTATGACAGTTCCAATTTTGTCTATTTTGATGGATATGATGGAGGATATCGAGCGTTGCATGTCATTATTAGTCTTCTAGATTTGTAGCATTTCTAGTTTTTTTAAAATATTGTATAAGTATTTGATTTTACATATTGAAAAGACCCTGCTGGATCATAAATGTATAGCGTGGAATCAAGACTGTGGATTTGATTACTGTGTATGCCCAATTCGATATGGTGAATGCAATTGAAGTTTAAAGCTCTGTGATTTTCTATGTGTGTTTAAATCAAGCATTGGAGGGCCCCCTTTTCCAAGTCTGCACACCTATTTTTATATCGTTGCCAATGGTATGTTTTATTAAATGTTGTAGAATTCGATTTCTTCATTTAACTACTCATACATTGCAAAACGAGTTGGATTGTTTGAAAAAAGTTAGAAACTCTATTATTTAATCATTCACATGCTGTAGGAATGGTTCAGACTAATTATTCAATATCAAATCGTTGTACATTACTTATTCAATGATGAATTATTGAGGACAGTTATACATTGTGAATGTCTTCCTGTAAGGGAAATTAATGTTTGACTGCTTTCAATATTGAGATAATAGGTAGAGTATCGTGATCTATATTTTAGGGTTAGGTTTTTTTTATTTTTTATCTCAGAACATTTCACATATGAATTTTTGTTTAATTCAGAGATCAAATGAAGTTGCTTTCAATAGGTTTGTTTCATAGGTAAACTAGATTTCCAGTTAGGTCTAGCTTTGAGTATCTATATTTGGGATATGCCTCTAAGTCTACAAACTCTAGATTGACATAAAATTAAGGCCTAATTTAAACTATTGGATTGCAGCCCAACATTTGGTGTCATTGTCGGGGAGTCATTTTAGAAGCAGACTTAAGAACTTTAGTTCTTCGATAAAAAGAAAAAAAAATCAAAAAAATAACACAGAGTAGATTTTAGTTTTATGTCAAGACAAAGAGATGAGAAAGGAATATTTATCAAAAAAACCCCAAAAATAGAAGTAACAGGAACTTATTTATCTAATAAAAAAGGATTCATTACAATAGTTGATACTTTTAAAATGGCAGAGGAAGAAACATCAAAAGGGCCAATTGCAGAACAGAGAATGGAGTATGAGAGAAGGTTATAAATGGAAAATAAACTAAGACAAGAGAGAAGGGAAGAAGAGAGGAGACATGAGAGGGATGAAAGAATAGAAGAAGATCAGGAAGCCAACTTTAAATTCCCCATCTTGGACACTAGCATCATCCTAGGGGAAGAGGTAAAAATGAAGAATATTCCACCATCTGTCCTACCAAATTTCTATGGTATGACTTCTAAATATCTGGATTCTTTCCTATTCGAGTTTGATATCTTGTGTCAAACTTACGGATATACTGATGACACTCACAAACTTGGTCTTTTCCCTGCTACTCTTAAAGCAGCTGCCTTGAAATGGTTCATGGGATTAGGAGAGCATTCTATAACTAGTTGGGATGAGATGAGAAAAAAAATTCTTAGAAAATATCAGGCATATTGCAGATCAAAGGATTTAAAAGATGACATTTTCAGAATGTCTCAACAGGAAGATGAAATCTTGGAAGAGTATCTAGAAATATTCTCATACAACCTGCAAAAATCCAAATACAATTCTTTGACACCTGAGATCATTCAGACAATATTTTTAAAAGGAATAAGAGAAGAATATCTAGATATTTTGAATGTTATGGGAAAAGGTGACATCTCCTACTTACCCTTTGATGAGATACAAGACTTATGTCAGAAGTATTCAAGAGGAAAGGCTAGAAATGGGAAAAGGGATGTAACTTCCAAATTAACTAAATATGCAACCAGTGGTATCTCCATAGCTGAGCTTGGAAATCTGTTAGAATATTTTAAGACTGACCTATTGAGTGCCCTAGGCACCTAGGTTGAAACATCAAAGACCAAGAAAAGACAAGAACAACAAGATCAACAAGATCAAGCCCTATCTATCTTTTGCCCTAAATGTAGAAAGAAACACCCACTAAAAGAATTTCCTTTAAATATTGTTCAAATTTGTGGCTTATGTACTTCAAATCACAAAACTGATGATTGCCCCAGATTGAAATAATTGCAAGCGGCTCGAATGGAGGAGAATCAAAGCATGGAGTGCCTCTATTTTATGGGACAATGAAGACCTTGGCAACCATGATTTTTAGGTATGTCTCAATATCCTATGTAACAGTTTCATTCAACTTATCAAACTTCTGTTCAGAATTCATGGAGTGCACCCATGCCCTGGAAAACTTGGTCTCTTCAATTAGCCAAATCTGCTCCAAATTGGAGAGGGTATACTCATGGTAACCAGACATATCAATAGGCCTATTTACAACCCTATCAATAACCTTCTGCATATCCCCAATACCAGCAGAATCAAGCCCCATTTTTCCAACAACCTAATCTTGCTCCTCAACTAGGCCAACAACCTCAACAGCTTCAATTTCCATCCAATCAACCTCCACCTCAGCCAACACAATTGCCATCCCATACAATCCCAAATCCAAATAATAAAATGGATAAACCCATGTATAATGTTGATGATGGAATGGAACTCCCCTACTCAATCCTCCCACTTGGAAATATCAACTTAAGATCTGGTAAAACTTTACAAAAAGAATCTCCTATTATTTTAGAAGAACAAATAGAAAATGAGAAAACTCCAAAAAAATTAAATATAGAAAAATCACAGTCAAAAAGGGAAAACATTAGTACCTTATATAACTCCCTTTCCAGAAAGGTTGGTCAAAGAAAAACTTTCAATCTCCCTACCTGATTTTGATGTTTTGAATGAGTTAACCAATGTATGTGTCAAAATTCCCCTACTGCAGGCTATAAAGGATATTCCAATCTATACTAAAGCAGTTAGGGAATTATGTCTTAATAAAATAAGAAAGGATCCATCAAAAATTCATGTGGTAGGAAATCTAGAAGGATTAATGTCTAACACTGTTTTTATTGAAAAGTATGTAGATCCTGGAATCCCAATGGTCACAATTACTGTTAACAATTTTTCAATTCCAAAAACACTGATTGATCTAGGTGCTGCCATTAATGTCATGACACTAGAGACAATGGAATACCTTCACTTGAAAAATCTCATACCAACCATTACAGCTTTGGAACTAGCTGACAGGTCTAAAATCACACCTGAAGGGATCTTAGAAGATATCATTGTTTCTTTAGACTCCTGGGAGTATCCTATAGATTTTATAGTGCTGCAACCAAATTCTAATCTAGGAGGGCATCCATTGATTCTTGGAAGACCCTGGTTGGCAACAGCTGATGCTTTCATAGGGTGTAGATCAGGAAGTATGCTCATTTCACATGGGACAGAGAGAAAACAAATTACACTTTATCCTTCTTCCCAATGACCTTCTGCATTAGATCAGTTATCATGGATTAATGAGACCAAAGAACAGGAAGAAGAAGTGATTCATCCTGTCCTAAGTATCAATCAGTTCTTTGATTTTCAAGAAGAAAACACTGAATATTTGCTAGATTACTTCATTGTTGAACCTGATATTTCTGAAGAATTAAGGCCAATGCAGTATGCTATAGCAGATCAAGTTTTGGGACATAATTTCCAAGAAAATTGCATAGTACATTCTCTAGCATTGGCACTTCATGATATTTTTAATGTTCATTCAATCACTGATGTCCAAAGCAAAATAGTTGAAATCAGTCCAAGAAAACATTTGAATATAAGTGCACATCTTACTACATCACAGGAAGAACAATTGATTACCTTGTTGAATAAACATTCCCATGCATTTTCTTGGGAATACACTGACATGCCAGGAATTCATCATGAAACATGAACTCACCACATTTACACAGATGATAAACTCAGACCTCTCAGACAACCGCAACGTAGAATGAACCCCATACTAAAAGAGATAGTCAAGGAAGAATTGCAGAAGTTATTAAAAGTAGGATTTATTTACCCTATCTCTGACAGCCAATGGGTTTTTCCCTTGGTTGTTGTTCCTAAAAAAATGGTAAATGGCGGACATGTGTAGATTACAGGGAGTTAAATAAGGAAACATTAAAAGATTATTTTCCATTGCCCTTTGTTGATCAAGTATTAGATGCCTTAGCTGGAAAGGAATATTTTTCATTTCTAGATGGTTTCAGTGGATATAATCAAATTAGCATTGCAAAAGAGGACCATGGAAAAACCACCTTTACATGTCCCTGGGGCACATATTCCTACAAGGTTTTACCTTTTGGCTTATGTAATTCCCCAGCTACCTTTCAAAGAGTAGTCTTGGCCATTTTTGCAGATCTAATTCATGAATGTTTTGAAGTCTATATGGACGATTTTTCTGTGCATGGAAGTGCCTTTGAGGATTCCTTAGCAAACCTGGAGAAAATTTTAAAAAGGTGTGTTGACTCAAATCTTTCCCTTAGCAATGAAAAGTGTTTTATGATGATGACTGAAGGGATAGTTTTAGGACATCACATTTCTTCATCTGGAATAAAAGTAGATCCTGCTAAAATTCAAATCATTGAAAATCTATCTGAACCAACAACTCAAATAGATGTAAGAAGCTTTTTAGGGTATGCAAGCTATTATCGTAGATTTATTGCAAATTTCAGTAAGATAGCTCTGCCATTGTTTAAATTACTTTCAAAGGATGTACATTTCAAATGGGATACTAACTATCAATCTACATTTCAAACACTTAAAGAGAAGCTCTCAACTGCTCCCATTTTAAGGGGAACAAACTGGACATTTCCCTTCCATATTTCTATTGATGCATCTGATACTGCAACAGGGGCCTCTTTGGGACAAAAAGAGCATACCATGACTTATGCTATCTATTTTATCAGTAAAAATATGACACATGTAGAATTGAATTATACAGTCACTAAAAAAGAGATGTTGGCAGTAGTTCATGCTGTGAACAAATTCCGTCATTACATTACTGGCTACGAAATTTTTGTCCACACAGATCATTCAGCTTTACGATATTTAATGAATAAATCTATCACTAATGGTCGGATAACCAAATGGTTACCATTAATGCAGGAATTCAATATCACTGTTTTAAATCGGCCTGGAGGAGAAAATCAAGTGGCAGATTTCATGTCTCGCTTACACAATACTGGTGACGTTGTTCTTGTTTTAGATAGTTTTCCTGATGAACACTTGTTTGCAATTTTTGTTATCACTCCTTGGTATGCTGATATTGCCAACTATTTATCATTAGGATAGCTACCTCCATCTATGTCATCTAAAGAAAACAAAAATATTATTAAACAAAGTGCAAGGCATATATGGGTCAATGGTGATCTCTTTTACACAGGATATGATCTAATTATCAGGAGATGTGTATGACAAGATGAAGTTTTAGATATTTTGAAAGCATGTCATGATGAACCGTGTGGTGGCCATTTTGCATAGAAAAGAACAGCATACAAGATACTCAATTTGGGGTATTACTGGCCTTCTATTTTCAAGGATTCTAAGAAGTATGTTAGGAGCTGTGATACTTGTCAATGGATGGGACAACCAGTCCAATCTGATGAAATTCCACTCCAAAAACAAATCCTCATAGAACCATTTGAAAAGTGGGCTCTTGATTTCATTGGTCCGATTCATCCACCATCACAAGGGAAGAAGTACATTCTGGTATGTACAAACTATGTTACAAAGTGGGTGGAATCCAAACCATTACCAAGAGCCACAGAACAGACCGTGGTAAACTTTATTTTTGAAGAGATATTTGTTAGATTTGGGGTTCCTAGAGAGATTGTCACTGATCAGGGTGCCCAGTTTACTTCTAAACTAGTGCAGGAGATAGTAGCAAAGTACAAGATTAAACACAGAAAATATACACCTTACCATCCACAAGCCAATGGCCAAGTGGAATCTACAAACAAGACTTTGGAAGGAATCATCACCAAAACTGTCCAGATGCATAGGAAGGATTGGTCAGCTAAGCTTACTGAAGCTTTATGGGCATACCGAATCACTTGGAAAAATAGTACTGTTTTTTCTCCTTATCAGCTTGTTTATGGTAAGCAAGTCCTCCTACCTATATAATTCCAAATTCATACCTTCAAGTTAGCAGCAGATTTGAGGATGAATCTTTTTTAAGCATAGCAAGAAATAATACTTCAATTGAATCAACTAGAACACAATATTTTGATACAACAACAAAGATCCCAATGGCATGACAAGTTTATAAAACAAAAAACAATTTCACATCGATGACTGGGCACTATTGTTTGATTCAAAGTTCAAAGACTTCAAGGCCAAATTCACAACTCATTGGCTTGGTCCATATGAGATTGCAGAGGTATATGACAATGGCTCAGTCAAACTCCAAACAATCGATGATGAAGCACATACATTTGTGGTCAATGGCCATCGGCTCAAACTCTATACCAAGCCTATCAACAAAGAAGATTTAATACAGCAGATTTCACAGCAACGGGAGATGGAAGTGCTGGATAAACACACTGGTGTTTCTCCTTCACTTTCTTCTTAGCTATTTTCTGATTTGATATACAAAAAAACAAAACAAAACATAAAAAAAAAAAAACAAGAAAAAAAAGGGAGTTTAGTTGTGAAAACCAAGCCACTGGCACAACATGAACTTGAATTTTCCTTGGAAAACTAGGTTCACTTGGTGATTGAAAATTCATAAAAATATTTTCAAAATTTCATTCCTCTTAGGCAGTTTTATTTTTGCAATATAAATTTCTTGTTTGACTTGAGGACAAGTCAATAAGTAGGCCTGTGAGGGGGATAAGCATTTTATGCTTTCTATTTTTCTTCTTTCTTGGAACCCTCCAAGTCTTTTTCAAATGCAAAGGGACTTGACTTCCATCAAAGCAGAAGGAATCTGAGATAGTTCCAAGTATTTTTCAAATGCAGAAGGACCTGACTTCCAGCAAAGTAGAAGGAATCTGAGATAGTTCCAAGTCTTTTTCAAATGCAGAGGGACCTGACTTCCAGCAAAGTAGAAGGAATCTTAGATAGTTCCAATTATTTTTCAAATGCAGAGGGACCTGAGATGGTAGACATTTTTAAAAGTAGACATCAAAAGGACATATGTGAATCAGAAACAAATTGCAAACCAGCTACATCAAGCAGCAAGCACAACATAAAGGGATATCAAGCAAAGTTTGTAAGGATTTTAAAAGTTGCATGATTCTTTGTTTTTAAGTAAATGACATATCTACCTATCCTCATAAGACTGACTGTATACTCTATCATCTTCACAATCCATGCCAACATTCCATTCACTTCTCATTATCCTACCCTAGGTGTCAAAATGGTGGTCAAAATCAATCCCATAAGCAAATTTTCAATGGCTGAAACCTACACTGCATTCTACTTGCAGGGTTTCCTTCTCAACAGGAAGCGAAATGTTTTTAAAAAAAAATGGGATTCAAATGATTTTTTTTATATTTTCATATTCCAGATATTAGTGCATTATGCATTAAGTTAAAATATATATGGAATATAGAACATTTGATATAAAGAATGGCTGTGTGTATTTCCAAAAGGTGAAAAGAGCCCACTCCAAGTGAATAAATCCCTTCCTTACAGCTCATTAATCAAACATTGGGGTATGCAAAGGAACTGAAGCACATTGTATAGAGATAAAATGGTTCTAACCTTACCTTTAATCTTTCTCCTTGAGAATTTGTACCTGAACTAGTGATTGGATAAAAAGTGGCATGTTCAGATAATTATTATAAAGGACGTGGTTGTATACCCCCACAAAAATATACAAATGTGCCTGGAAAATCACATTGTGAACTGGTGACATCGGGATTGCATATTGAAATGGTCATTCTTCTTTGAACCAAACCTAACTCTTTCATCTGCAAGACCTGATTTCTATGTAATGCAAAGACATATATGGGTAATAGTTTACAGTGAAAAGAAGGCGTGTATCACAAGAAGGATGTGGGCACTAGCTTACTGAAGAATGCATTCGTGTAGGATAAATTGAAAAGTAATAATGCCAGAGGGGAGGTAAAACTTAAATCTTTTTCCAAAGAATGTGCTAGATCAATAGAAATTCTAGTTTTAGAGTATCATTTTGAAATAGGAAAATGTTACAGAGCTAAAAGTTGCAAGGTTGAGGTTTTTTGTTGCATAGTTCTTTTCCTATTAAAGTTTCAAAATGGTATCTAGACTAGAACCAGAGAAATTCGATCCCACTGATATTCATGAGAAATGTATGGAAATCTTTGAAAAGAAACAGTGGGTGACTTTTTTTGAAAAGTTTGATGGGCACAATGATAATGTTAGCCTAGCCTTTGCTGATTCGTTTGATGGAGAAAGGGCTACAGTGGGAAATTTGAACTTCAGACTGTCTGAAGACATTTTGGCACAAATCATTGGCTTACCACAGCAAGGAGAGAGATTCTTCAAAACCAACAATCCAAGGAGAAGGCATGGATACCCTTTTTGTGTAGTTCAAGGGTAGGATCAGTGAACTGGAAGAAGGGAATACCAAGGAGCTGGTTGGTTCATCCCTAGGATGAAATAGTCTATATCATCCAAAAATTCATCACCTGTGAAGGCTGATTTAGTATTGTATATCTTTACCATATCAAGCTATTGCAGCATTTAAGAGGTGATTGTGAGATTAATATGCCCCATTTCATATTACAGAGTCTTTCCAAGATGGCTAAGTTTGTTCAAAAGCGTGCAAAAGATAAAATGACAAGCCTTTTCCACTGTGGACTCATCAAAATAATCATCACATATGATTTATAGGAGCAAAATCTAACATGGCAAGAATTTTTAATTCATATTAAGTTTGAAGAACAAGAAGAGCTGCCTGAAGAAGGTTTGAAAGAAGACAAATTGTTGATGATAACATACCCCAAGGATGGAGAACAAAACCCTGAAGCAACAAGATCAAAACTGCCAAAGGGGAAAAATAAATAAAGAGAGGTGTTGATGATCACAGATGATGAAGACAACTCTGAGGAAACAAGCTCAAAACAACCTCAGAGAAGGATACGAACCAGGAGTGTGATGAAAGAAGAAAGACAGTTTCAAAAGCAAGATCAAATTTTCACCACTTATAAGAGAAAGCCAAGGAAGTATCAGCAAGATCGAAATAAGTCATCACTAGAAGAGGATGATGAAAGCCAGCAGAAACAGTATGAATACATACAAACCTTGGAAAGTCAAGAAGAAAACTAACAGGTGAGATAGGGCAGGTCCATGAAGAAAAATATATCCAAGAAACTGAAAATATTTTAGATGAAGTGATAAAGCAGACAAAAAAAATCAATATCTTCTTGGATCAGCAAGAAAAAGAAAAGAAAAAGCATCCAAGATAGGAAATATTAAATGATTCGTCTTCTCCTTTCTTAGAGCAACAAACTATGGAATAAGAAAAGAAGGGAGATTCAATACAAGAGAATGAAGAATTGGGGATGGACACCAATTCTTTGCAGCCTCCAATGAAGATGGAAAATAAGAAAACTTCCAAAAACAGTAAAAAGATTAGGAGATTGAAACTAGAAGTAAAGGAATTATAACTGAGGAATGAAAAGTTAAAAGAAAGGAACTGGAAGCTTAAAGTTCAAAGGACACGAATCTCCAAGAATGCATATAGATGGTATAAACAAAAGAATATTTACAAAACCAAGTATGAGAAACTAAAAGTCCTTTATGCATCTCGAGCTTCTACAGATGCATCATCTTAGACAAGGGATTAAAAGCAAAGGGTCAGCAACAAAATTTTGGTCATGATATAAGCAGGGTCATACTTTTTGGGATACTTTTTGTGCATGAGGACATGCAACAGCTTCCTCTTGGGGGAGATGTTGGGCACCATTTTGACCTATTTTTGTCATCTAAATACCTTCCAGTTTCCTCCATAAACCTTCATACTGATTGATAAAATCTTAATTTCATTCACAAAACTTTGGTCAAAGGTATAAATGTTGTTGCTTCTTAACAAATTGAATTATGAGATTTTTAAGGCATTTAAATTAAGGTTTTATTTAAAATTATAGGATGTGATAACTTCCCATAATTTCTCCTAGGTTGGATACTTCCAGGCTAGCTAGGTGTAAATTGAGATATGGGAGAAAGATCCTTGATGTCCAAGGATGGTTAAACTTCCAACGAACAGATGATATGGTTCTCACAGGTGTTGAGTCAATGTCGGTCAAAGATGACCACCTATGCTACCACTTAGCATAAAAGTAGGACAGTTCCGATTTTTCTCTATTTTGATGGATCTGATGGAGGATCTTGAGCATTGCATGTCATTATTAGTCTTCCATATTTGTAGCATTTCTATTTTTTTTTAAATATTGTATAAGTATTTGATTTTACATATGAAAAAGACCCTGTTGGATCATAAATGTATAGCGTGGAATCAAGACTGTGGATTTGATTACTGTGTATGCCCAATTCGATATGGTGAATGCAATTGAAGTTTAAAGCTCTGTGATTTTCTCTACGTGTGTAAACGAAGCATTGGAGGGCCCCCTTTGCCAAGTCTACACACCTCTTTTTATATCATTGCCAGTGATATGTTTAATTAAATGTTGTAGAATTTGATTTCTTCATTTAACTACTCATACATTGCAGAACGAGTTGGATTGTTTGAACAAAGTTAGAAACTCTGTTATTTAATCATTCACATGTTGTAGGAATGGTTCAGACTACTTATTCAATATCAAATCGTTGTACATTGTTTATTCAATGATGAATTATTGAGGACAGTTATACATTGTGAATGTCTTCTTGTAAGGGAAATTAATGTTTGGATGCTTTCAATATTGAGATAATAGGCAGAGTATCGTGATCTATATTTTAGGGTTAGGCTTAATTTGTTTAACTCAGAGATCAAATGAAGTTGCTTCTGTAAGGGAGTTTTTGTATTTTAAGTCACAGCATTCTAGCTTTCAATAGGTTTGTTTCATAGGTAAACTAGATTTCCAGTTAGGTCTAGCTTTGAGTCTCTATATTTGGGATATGCCTCTTAGTCTACAAACTCTGGATTGACATAAACTTAAGGCCTAATTTAAACTAGTGGATTGGAGCCCAACAGGTACTCGACTAGGTTTCTAGGTCTAATTCCTGGATAATGTGCTACGGCTGACAGGAATAGACGTGTCACAGGAGGGCCATAATGATTCCCACATCAGTGACATGAAACGAGGAACAAAACTTTATTTGGGTTGATGATTGATCTAGGCACCGCATCAATACTTTATTTGGGTTGATGAGTTTGATGCAGTTGAGTTCGCACCCTTCTCCAAATGGCGAGATCTATAAAGACAATCCAACTTGATACCCAGTGAGATCAAACAATAAAAACTAGTATGCTAGGAATATGCAAATCAAGATCAATACTTCATATAACTGAATATTTCTACCCATCTAGATTATGATAAACTTTGCATAATAAACCAACTTGACAGCAGCAAATGGTAAATCTTATGTTCTAATAATAGACTTCTAAAGCTAGTTGTTTGATTCAACACATAAATAAAAAATTGAAAGCATGGAAAGAGATCACCTCATACAACACATCCACCAATGAAGAGACAATCCTGTAGACCTCCAAAGTCGAAAAGATTTATTCAATAATATAATGATTACAATTTTTGCATAGTTTCTATGCCCAAAAGTCCATGATAATAGAGCCGAAAGAGCCTCTATTTAACAAATGGGAGAGTGCTAAAACCCTAAAACCAAAAAACCAACCCTAACCAGCTTAGCCACCTAACAAAGAGCCCAGACCTAAACCGGAGAACCAGGAGTGAGGGGAGGCCTCCACCCAGGCAAGGCTCCCCCACTCCAAACCTATGCACTGAAAACAAGCCAAGGATGATGCCACACGTGTGAGTCTGGATGTAGGTAAGCCCATCCTTTAGTTCTGGCAGGAGCCTAAGATAGGTTTGGGAAGCCCACTGATGGTGCAAGCTTCAGTATTCACCTCGATCAAATCACCGAACCAATGAGAGCTCTCCATCTCATCTTTAGCTGGAGATGACATGTCTGAAAACTGATAATAAAATAATTTCTCTCTTAATGATGACTGAAGATGAGTTATGATAACTCCAATCATCATAAGTGTTCCATGAGATGTCATTTAGCCTTTTATTTTACTGAATTTGGATTAATTTGGAGAGTTTTAGTTTTCTCCAAAATAATCATTTTTTTAATAAAAATCATTTTTTTAATAAAAATCATTTTTTACTAAAAAACATTTTTTTACTCAAAACTGACTTTTTTGAGTAAAAAGGCATTATGTGTCTGATTGCTGATCTGAAAGTTGGTTTTGATTGGCTCGCTAATCAAGAATGATTTTTGTCTTAAGGTTAGAGCCTTCAATCACTGAATTCTGAGTCTGGATCATGAACGGGTTTTTTCCATTTAATTTATGGAAAAATTAACCCAGAAAACTTAGGAAAAGTCATTAGAGGGAATTTGAGGTCAAAAATGGGCCTCAAAAGGACCAAAATGTACTATAAAAATCAACCAATTATATTCTAGTAGATGACATCATCCCCCATGGTTGAGGT
>LPNX011234026.1:67052-111748 GCA_001517045.1 Pseudotsuga menziesii
GAATTAAAATTTTAAATTTTAAAAAATAATTTTTCACTGTTCAAAAGAGATTTTTTTCAAAAAAAAATTATGTGTCCAGATGACTTAGGTGTCCAGATGACTTAGGACATGACCATGATCTATATAAATAATGTCTAGTAGGATTATAACACTCAATTGGGCTCTAATAACCCCCCAAGGCCCAGAATTCAACATCGGGCATTCCAGCTTTGGAGGAAGCGAAAGAAAACCTCGTCAATTATACTCGGCTAAAGGCAAAGCATAATTGTCAGGGGAAAAAAACTCCTTGGAATACCCTATTTGAGATTCTACGTCCCAGGAGATCGAACCACTCAAAAATATCCTACTAGCACATTTTATTACAAACCCTGCGGGGCCATGGTCAAAATTATTCAAATAAAAAAGGGACTAGCCAATATTGGCTAGACATCCAGACGGATCAAATGATACATTGGAATCATACTTTGAACAAGTCTGTCAACCGATGGTTCCTCAGGTAACCCAACTATGGTACAAAAAGTTGGATAACACCATGTTCAAAGGTGGACAGTAGACTGGACTGCCATAAACACAAATGAAAACCATTCCCCTTTCCTTTAATTTCCCCATCCCGAAAGATGAGTGCCTCTTTTTGTTTTTATGAGTTCAAATAGGGTACCAAACACTCATTGTAGCTCATGAAGTGATTAGTCCATTCTCACATGTTTTACAAACCTAAGAAAGGAGGGGTTTGTTCCCAGATAGGGTATTTCATCATTTTGTTTTACGAGTCCAACGAAATCAAACTCATTTTTCATTTCATGTTTATAGATTTTGAAATGACTAAGAAGACTCCAAGAAGTCCTTCTTCGTAAATAAGGCTAGTCAGTCCGAAAAAGAGATAACCTACCCCTGACTAGTCAACTGATCTGATTCTTTTACAAGTGTGAATGTAACAAATTCACTTGGAAATATTTTTGTGTTTTTAAGGAGACTGAAAAGAGCTTAAATATAACTCCGTGATGGGGTTCCTTTTTCATAATCCACTTTTAATGAGTCTGAAAAAGTGAAAAAGCATACTCGACACTCTTTTACTGGGGTTTTAACGAGCATGTGGAAAGTGTTTAAAGACGCTTGGTACTTTTTCATTTCAACTCTAAGCTTGAAAAAGACTAAAATAGCTTATATCATAGCCATAAATCAATGTTTCCCTGGAAAAATCCAAAAAACATATTAAAAAGCCAACTTACCAAAACTTAAGAAAATAAAAAATAAAAACCCACTTTTAATGAAATAATTCGAATTTCAAATTAAATAAATTATAGAAAACTTTTGAAAATTCCCAAATTATTTATAAATAGAAGGGCATGGTAAGAATTCTTTACCATTTTTTTTTACCATTGTGAAAGTTTGTTGGCTGGAGTGAGGAGCTTCCATTGGTGCTTTGGAAAGTGTCTTCCATCCATTTGTTCCTTCAAACTTGCCTAGAAGAGGTAAGGATCTTGTCTTTTCCTATCTCTTATTCAAAAAATGGTTTTTGTTTCTCTTTCCATTTTTTAACTCATGCCCAAAAAATGATTGTATCTTGTTTTAAATCCAAAGAAAAGGGTAAAATAGGAAACTTTTTTTAATAGGAGGACTTCGACCATCCTATAAGGGTTATAGATCATATTAGGGAAAAAAATCCAAACCGTGAGGCCTTTTTGGGTTCAGGAAGAGCGTGCGACGGCACTCAATCAGGATGGGACAGAGGTGCCATAGGCGCTCTGTCCACAGCCAACATGAGCATCAGCCAGTGGTGCTCTGCATGCCGAAATGAGGAGTGCTATAGAATCTTGTGGGAAAAATGAAGAGGCATTGTAATCACTTAATGTGGAAAAAGAAAACCCTAATCTAGCAAAAAATCAAATTTTACCCTATACATTGTTCAATTTCATCTTTTAAATGCTTTTTCTTTATCAAGCATGATGTGATTTATAACATGAATATTTGTGTGTTGTAGGTGCAATTAAATATTGACATCATGGTAATTTGGAAAGAGAGGGAACACGAACTTCCAAACTTCTAGGCTTTCAGTGATCCAGCCACCGTGGAGGCTCTACGGAATTATGGGATCCTAAAGTATTTTTGGGTACCATGTATGAAATCCTATGTCCATCTATTGGAATTTATCATAGGGATGTGGGATCCTGATTAGGAGCATTTCATTGTGGGGATACACACCCTATCCATAGAGATTGAGGACATATATTTTCTGACTAGATTATCCAAGAGAGGAAATCCAGTAGTTCTGGCTAGGGCACCAAGAGGAGAGACCTCTTTAGAAGACTTGATCGACCAGTACTATGTACTAGGTATGGAGGCCCATTTTGGGAAGCTACGTATCCAGTCTATAGTGGATCGTACTTTGAGGAAAGTGGTATATATGATCAAGAAGGTGGCAGGAACTAGGTCTGCCCACCTTACCACTAGATCACATATGTTATATGCTTTGTAGTGCATGGAGCCCACTATCTTCAACTAGTGTGAAGGCATGTTGGTATGTCTAAAAAATCAGCTGAACAAATGCAAGAGAGGAACACTAAAGCAGTTTGGATATGGAGTTGTGATAGTATCCTTTATCTTACAGCGGGTACCCCATATGAGACCACATGTGACCATTAGTAGGCTTGACCAAGAGGATCCCACAGTGCTTGCATGGGTTTTGGCCATTCCCCGCCATGGTAGTGGGGGACTGAGAGTCAGTTACAGATATGGGTTCTTTCACTAGTTGAGAAACTAGTTACTCATGATTGAGGACTATGCCTATGAGGGAGCAAATTTCCGTGACGACCTGAAGCTTGCATTGCCCAAGGGAATAGTATGGGATGACCAAGGTAAGAAAAGACACTATCCACTATGTTTTTAGTTTTTATATTTTATTTCATTTTTATTTTTGTAGTACTGAGATAAGTGAAAATGTTTCCATGCAGATATTGGACACGTACGTCTAGCAGGGATGTCACTTATTGCTAGGTGAGTAGGTACCAGGGACATGATGTTATATCACTTTGAAGCTGATGAAGAGCTCAGAGATATTGAGGAGAACCTACAACATTTGACTGTGGGTATTCGTGGCATGACTACTGACGAGGTCCCTAGGTTTTATCAGTGCCATACTATAGGTGTCTCTATACATTTTTCTAGGCTACTCTACAGAGTGGCTCAAGCTATTGCGTGCTATCATGAGCAGCACCAGGATGAGAATTAGTCTGCTTTGATTTTCACTTTTTGTATATGTACTACTGAAAGCTTCGAAGCTTCATATTTTATCCTATGTATATGTGTATTCTAAACTTTTTACAGTCCTGAACTATGAGGGCGCTGAAATCTAGATGCTTCATCCCATTTTTGTATCTCAGTACTACAGTTTTTAGATATATATGAAAAACCTTTTATATTTACAGTTGTGTGTGCGGAAAATGTGTTGTGTGACATAATTATCTACTTATGAATTTACATTTTCTTATTTATGTTTCAAATGGACTTTTTAAATATGAGAAATGTACCAATATAAGACATAATTAGCTAAGGAATCTGTGAAAACATTTAGATGTCTTGGAATGTGTTTATATGTAACCTACTCAAAAGACCTATCTAACAACCTAACTCTTCAGAATGTATGAAGAAGCAGGAGATTTCGGATGGTGTAGACTCAATTAAGTTGTTGAACAACTAGTTCGGAGTTTAGGTAAACCCTAATCTCCCTTACATCATTAGCTAGGGCTTCCATCAACAATCCAATCATGGCTTGGTATTCCGCTATATTGTTGGTGGAGGGACCTAAAATAATACCCCTTAAACTCACCAGATCACTTGTAGGAGAGTACAGTACCCAGGATGCTAATGCAAGGTTAAGTGTATATCGGTTAGCACCGTCAGCAAAACTAGTAAAAGTAGTCATCTGTCCATCAGACAAAAGACATACATAAGTAGGGTTTTATGAAAACACATTTAAAAATCACACAAAAGACACACTTTTCAAACCTAATACACACAACAAACTATAAACAATATTTACAAAGACCCTATGCTAGATGACCTAGGCATAGTATCTTTTAAGGTAGAGCCCATTTCGGGGCTCTCCCAAAGGCATCCCGTCATAATCAACCAACTCATATGCCCCATTCTCTAAAACAAGACTGATAATATAAGGCCCATGCCACATAGACTCAAATTTTCCTGCCCCCATCTTGTCATGCTTTTTGTCATAATTCAAGACCAGGTCTCCTTCATTGAAGGAATGGGGTTGGATAGTCCTTTCATACTGAATTTTCATTCGTTGTTTATGTGCCTCATTGGCTAAGGAAGCATCGCGTCGAGTTTCATCAAGTTTGTTTAGATATAGGAATATTTATTCGTCTATGGTAGTGTTGGGTAACAGTTCTACAATAAGTTTTAAAGAGGGGATCTAGCATTCTATCGGGAGGGTTGCTTCCAGTCCATATACTAGTTGAAATGGAGTAAAAACGGTGGAATTTTTTATAGTAGTCCTATAGGTCCAGAGTGTAGAAAATTCCAGTTTGAATTGGCCTACCCTACCATCTACTGAAGCATTTTTTTTAATACTTTTTTTTATAGCTTCAACCTGGTCGTTGGCCTGAGGATAGTAAGGTGTAAATTTTTCATGACGAAACCCTAATATGATGCTGAGCTCTTCCATCATTTTGTTTTAAAAATGTGATCCGTGATTGGTCATGATGGCCCTAGGGATCCCAAATCTAGCAATGATATGTTTGAATAAGAATAGTGTAGTTGTTTTCCCGTATTCATCATATTTGGGAATAGCCTTATCCCATTTTGTAAAATAGTCCACAACCAAAATAATGTAGCCATGCCCCCTGGCTAAGGTAGGTCTACAATGCATGAAGTTTATGCCCCATTTTGCAAAGGGGCCAACAGCTACAACAGGATGGAGCAGAGCTGGATGGGTGTGTTTCTTTGTAGTGAACAGTTGACATGGAGGGAATTTCTTGACTATTTCAATGCAATCTTTGAAAATAGAGGGCCAGAAATACCCTGCACACAATATTTTCTGGGCAGTAGCCAACCCAGATAAGTGACCACCACAAGCTCTAGTATGGAAGTCATTTAAAATGATCTCATCCTCCTCATGTGTAAGACAACATTGTAATATGGAATAAACACCATGGCAGTATAGGGTATCATTCAAGATAAGATGGCTTTTGGCCTAGTGGCAAATGCAACAATGCTCATCACGAGAAGTAGTGGGATGATATCATAAAGTTTGGAGATATAAAACGATGTCTCCAGACCAAGGATTAGTCGTACTAATGAGAAACAATGATTCATCAGGAAATGAATCAATGGGATTTGTATTCTCTGTAGTACGGGGAAGTTCACATATGAGCTTTGCAAAAATGAGAGACTTCTTGGAAGTAATTTTCGCAAACTCCAACTCAAATTCTTAGAGAATGACAATCCATCATGAGTATTTTCCCCTAAGAACTTGACATGTCAGTATGTAATACATGGGTTTAGAGTCAGCGTAGATAGTGGTGGTGCGGAGCAAGATATAATCACAAAAATTTTGGACCGTGATGACCATGGCCAGAGCAAGTTTCTCCACATGTGAATATCGAGTTTCAAAGTCTAGGAGACTCTTACTAGCATAGTAGATCACATGTTCCTGATCATGTTCATCTTTTTGGACAAGGACCATGCCTATGGTAAACAAGGAAGTGGCCACATACAAGGAATAATCCTTAGTATGATTAGGTGGTTGCAACATTGGTGCATGAATAAGTGCATGCTTGATATTGTCAAATGTGTGTTGCGCAAAATCATCCCAGACAAAAGGTGTATCCTTTTTAAGAAACCTAATGAAACCGTGTGTCCTTTTTTCATAATTGTAGACGAAACGACGTAAACAAATTTCCTTCCCTTGCAAACTCTGGAGTTTGGTTATGTTCTTTGGGGTAGGTAGGGCAAGAATAGCTTCAATATTTGAGGGATCAATACAGATCCATATTTAGAAATAATGAATCCAAAGAGTCGACTAGTTTCTACACAAAAAACACATTTATGGAGATTCAGATGAATATTGAAATGACAACACTTGAGCTCTCAAATGATCGACATGGATATCCCACTACTTGGAATGAGTGGGTAGATCATCAAGATAAGGTTCCACAACATGTTTGATGTCATGAAAATCATATGACATGGCACGTTGTAATGTCACACCAGCATTTTTCAAACCAAAAGGAAATTTACAGTAGGCAAAGGTTCCCCATGGGAAAATAAATGTCATATTATGTTGGTGAGACAGGAGAATCTCAATCTGATTGTTGCCGAAGAAGCCATCGATAAAGGAAAAAATCACACTTCCGGCACAGTTGTCGATTATCTAATTGATATAGGGAGTAGGGAAATTGTCTTTTGGACAACCCCTATTCAAATATCTGAAGTCGATACAGACCCTAATAGTGCCCTATTTTTTTTTCACAGGGACTATGTTGGACACCCATTCATTTAAAGGTACGGAATAAATAAAACCAACCTTTAGAATTTTTTCAACTTCTTCCTTAATGGGTGTTGCTTTTCGTGGATGAACTTGTCGTAGTTTCTGGAATATGGGCTTGGCATTAGGATAGGTTTTGATCTCATGAACAACGATGGAGGGATCAATACCTGGTATTTCTTCATATGTCCAAGCAAAAACATCTCAAAATTATTTGAATAAGGTTGTATATGATTGAACCTTGGAGGGTGAAGAGTCCTGGCCTATATAAATGTTCTCTAAAATACTTGGTTTGACTAATATGTCCATGGGCATGGTTTTTGTAATATTACATAGATTTCCTTCAAACTCGACACCCCAAGTTAGGATGGGAGACTAAGGATCCGTGGTTATATCAGATGAAACAGCTAGGGCAAAGTTTTCTTCTACCATATGGCAAGGGGGAAGTAAAGAAGATCGATGATGATGGTGTTTCCATGGCATCTCGTCTATTGACATGACTTCCATAATGGATTCGTCTGTAGGAAGTGTATGTGAAAAATAATCCAGATATGGGGGGGTTGTCAAGCTAATATGGCAGGTGATAACAATCTGAGGCCACCAATAAATGGTCGTTGATGGCAAAATCATTGGTGGATTGGATAGTATTATAAACTTCTCCAAAAGGAGTGAGAGATGTTGATTCATCAAAAATCAATCAACCTTTGTCTATAAAAGTGATAGAAATCATATTGATAGATGTAGTTTGTGAAGCAGGAGGAGGATTAGATAATGGAAAGACTCCCATGAGCGATGAGTCTTTGATAAGGCCTATTCTTATGTCCTGATATTGTGGTGTATTCAAAAGTAGAACGCTACTTGCATCATTGGTGATAGCAAATGGTGTGATGAAATCTAACTAGTCTACAGTGACAATCCTTCCTTGGAATGGGAAATGGATGATTCAAAAAACAGTCGATGCTACAGCTTGCATAGCATAAAACCAGTTACGACCTAGGAGTAGGTTATAGTCCAAAGGAGCATCAATGACTTCAATATGAATGGAGACTGACTTGCCCCCTAGTTCAACATGGATGGCAGGTAGTAATCCATAAGATTGAAATCCGCACCCATCAAAATCCTTGAGGGTGGTAGGTGAACGGTTGATTTCAGGAGAACCGATGGCTCTCCAACAAGATAAAGACATGACTGATGTAGAGGGTCCCTCATCTAAAATAGTACGATGAATGGTTTTTCCAGCAATTTTAGTGGATATCTGAAAATCCAATTAGTGTGAGAGCTGGGTTTTAAAATCATCCATTTTGAAGGTGATGATGTTACTATTTTCAGGATCCATAGCTCCAAGTGCAATAAGCAAGGTTTTCCATTGGGTGGGACAGGTTTGGAGTACTTCTACCGCCAACATAGTGCAGGGTGCTTGAGCCAAATATTATACTATGTTATAATATTGTGCAGCACGTGCATTAGGGTCAATAATGGACTTACAAAGAGTACCCTTGGGTGGGTGAAAAATTGCTTCTGGAATTGGTTTTTCAATGTGAAGATCATTACTAGGAGGAGGTGTGGAAGTTGAATGTTTTTCAGGTGGAACTTCATCAGATTTATTTCCCGGAGGAGGGTCATAGCTATGTGATCTTGTGTTTAAGTTAGCGTTTCGCTAGACATCATTCTAACTTAATTAGTAGATGAAGATGACCCATGCAATGATTGATGATCAATTAATTGTTGTTGGGTGGGGAAAGGATCTTTTAGAACTGCAAGGGTGGGTGAAGTTTTCAAAAATTTACTAACTTCCTCGTGACATGAAATTCCTTAGTGAAATGATCCCCCCCACATATTAAACAAGGGTATTTTACCTTTCTTTTATTTTTTGAATCAAGATCTGAATTTTGTGGTTTATTACCCTCCTGTTGGTTATCAGGTTTTTTTTATTTATTTTTTCCTTTCTTCTTTCCACCATAAGATTCAGCAAATTGAACCGCATTTACTTTAGTAGAAGCAATAGGAGAGGGTGCAGTTTTGGAAGGTGGACTTGCTTGTGAGGTGGTTTTATTTTGCTTCTTAGAATACTTTGTCATTGTTTGTGTCTGGACTGAACCAAGTATGCCATCAGTGGGTGGTTCAGTTGCGGGTATTAATGGATTAGTTGTGGGCTGAGGAGCATGAGGAATCAAATCATAAAAAGTGCCTGATTGGGAATAAACCAAATCAAGGTACTGAACACGGCTAATAGCCTGGTCCTCGGTAACAACGCCTCCCATGGTGACATCTCTAGAAATGGGTAGAAGTAAATACTTTGTAAACCAATTAGTTGGTAACTGATCAGGAATGGGAGCCTTTATTAACCTACGTCTTCCTCTCCATTCATGGATATGATTGGAGATGTGGTTTGATGTGGTCTGTCGAAGGGAGTTCAACAAGTCTGTACCTGTTTCGTACGGGATGGGTAACTAAAAGTGTGTTAAGAAAGCCATATCTAGAGCATTAAAATATGAAAAAGAGTGTAGTGGTAGCTCTATATACCATTTGGCATCAATTCTTGTGAGAGTTCTTTGGAATACTCGAAGATGGATCAAACCATCCATCAAATAATTGGATGAACACCATAGATGAAAATTCATCACATGGTTCTTAGGATCTTCACTAGGTTTACCCTCAAATTTAGATATATATGAAGCTAACTTGACTGGAATAGCAGGACAAGAGGGGTCATGATGAATCAAATCATTAATCAATTTTGACAAATCTAGCAAATCTAATGTTTCCAAAAATGGCAATTGTTGATTGGGTTGCGGGTACTTGCAGTATTGATATGGCATTTTCTTACTAGTAGGACAGTAGGAATATTGATAAATAGGTATGGATGATGACCCCGAGGCTTGTTTATTAGGTTGCGGGTTATTCAAAGGTCCTCCAAATGAAGGGTTACCCGAAGGAGGTGGTTCTCCAAGGGGTGGTCCTCCAGATCCTCCAGACCCTCCGGATCCATTGGGTCCTCCAGGTCCACCAGGTGGTGATATCTTGGATCCTCTGGATCCTCCAATTCCACCTGATGGTGGTCCACCAAATCCACTAGGTGGTGGTCTGCTAGATCCACTGGATTCTCCAGATCCTCCAAGTCCACTAGGTCCTCTAGCTCCTCCAGGTCCTCCAGGAGATCCTCTAGGTGGGGGGTCCTCCAGGTGGAGACCAATATCCTCCAATAGTAGGGATGTAATCTCCTCCATAATATGGAACATTAGACCAGTTCAGTTGTCCCCATGGTACAAAGGAATTTCCAGGGTAGGGAATGTCGGGATGGGCTCCCCTCGAGGGAATAGGTTGATAAGTTGATTGAGGCGGGGGGGGGGGNGTAGTGGAATTGGGAGGAGGGTGGTTTGTTGTTGGTGGTCCAATAGGTAAGGTTTTCCCTATGCTAGAAATAGTCCCTCCAGTAGGCAATGGAATTTGAACTAGGGGTTTCCCCCTAGGTGCAGAAGCATTTGGAGAGTTTTGAATAGATGGGGAATTCTGATTGGGAGAGGGTGTATGAATCAGATTATGACCAGGAGATGGGGTGGAAACCGGGTTCTGCATAACCAGATTTTGATTTGGTAATTCTAGAAGTTGAGCTACATGAGGTGATGAAAGGGCACAATATCCAGGTGGGGTGGTTCTTGAAGGGGTGGGATGAGGAGAAGAACCTCTCCTTTTAAGTTCTTCGGCATGTGCACACTCCTTGCATGTACGTTCAAAATATTCTCGATAAAATTCTTCGTTTGACGGAGCATTTTGAAACCTTGTTATGAAACGAGAAAGCATATCAGGCTTTGATTTAGTGGTAGCAATTCTGTATCCAGCAATAGTTTGTCCTAGGAATGTTCTCCAGAAAGGATATTTTGGGCCATATTATGCCCTTGTAGTTTCATCAGGTGGATGATTACCAATCCAGTCAGATGAGCCAGGTCGATCCTCCATTGGAAATTGAAAGGATGTGTTAGCTTAAATAGTCAGCTGGACCAAAGGGTTGTTATAAACTGAGAACTCTTCTCTAGGTTCGGTAGCTAGAGTGGTTTCCATATGAGGTTCAGCCAAATCTGGTCGTTCCATGGTTACCCCTTCTTGTCCTTCCATGGCTGGAGGAGATTCGGTAGGTACACCCTGCAACCTATGGGATTGACTCCTCACAAGTTGCTCAGCCATGGTGGTGGTTGAAAGTATTCTAATCTAGGTCAAAAAAGGAAGAAGAAATCACACAAACAAACCTACACAGAGCTAAATTTTGCAAGCAGTCTTAAGTGATAGGACAGGTTCAAAATAGTCGGTCTCTCACCAAGATTGTCAAGAAGGTGTAACTCATGATATACCTCAAGGGCTCGTGCATAGTAATCTCCTAAAATGTTGTTTTTTGTGTATTTATATGAACAAGACGGCCAAAGGGTTTTTCTCGGTTGTATAAGGAATCCTATTGGGGTCTCCCGATATACACAAGGTACGTGGGAGTTCAAATCAGTAGTAGTGTTGTCTAATGCACAATTGTTCACAAGGGGCCTTCCGATATAAAATCAATTACATGAAGTACCTTTCTATATACCTCAAGGGTATGTGAAAGGTTTTTCGATATACCGATGGTACATGGAAGAACCACACGATTCCTGGGTTGTAGTACAAATTAATGACAGCTGCTATGTTTTACGATGCCCGAATGCATCACTAACCTATCACTCAACTTTCTATACAATTTTAACCTAAAGCTACTGTTACTTTTATCTAAATTATTAGGTGAATGTTTGTGAGGTGTTGTCTCCAATAATGCAAATTAAATCTATATGCAAAATCACTTCTTTCACTTCGATGAGACCTAATTAGGGTAAGGAAGAGACCTTTTCTTTTCTTTCAAAAACAC
Organism: Pseudotsuga menziesii; assembly: GCA_001517045.1. Classification (NCBI taxonomy): domain Eukaryota; kingdom Viridiplantae; phylum Streptophyta; class Pinopsida; order Pinales; family Pinaceae; genus Pseudotsuga; species Pseudotsuga menziesii. The sequence continues at coordinate 78,440 of LPNX011234026.1, forward strand.
ACCAAAAAATTCCACTTTCAGAAATCAAAACAAGATCTTAATCAAGAGATGCAAAAGAGAATTATTTCAAACACAAATCATTTTTAAACAAGCACTCAAAAGTCTCTGAAATGCAGGAAAGAAAACTGGGTCTCTAACGTGCATGCAAAATTAATTTTTGCTACAATGTCAAAAGGACCTATTCTTCTAAATCACTCCTGCAAATGAAAATAAAATTTTCTTAAGCATAAACAAGTGGAAAATAACACGATTCTTTTTGTGTTTTTCTGGAAAATATGAGGCACACATTGCAGTTTTTAAAGGAAAACTAACTCTAGAAAGAGGCTATATGTTTTCTTTTCAAAACAAAACTTTTTAGACACTTTCTTGAAAAAGCCAAAACTGAACTACTTTTCACTTTCCTTTATAAAAACCAAGAATATAAGGGCTTTGGAAATGAGCTAAAAAAGAGAATCAAATTCGCAAAAACCAGTAAACTCAAACAGCAAGCAAACAAGTAGAACACAGGAAACTTTTCAGAGAAACAAGTAGTCTATACAAGTCTGAAAATTAATTTTTTTTCAAGCAAAATTAAAAAAATTTACAGGCAGTTTTGAAGGCCTACCTCGGCGCACTGAAGAGATTTGCACTTGAGCGTCGTAAGTTGAACTGATACTTTCTACCATCTATACGCTGGCACTATTGGCACTCTGTCAAGTCTGTAAAAGGCATTAGCTATGCACTTGAGGAAAATATGAAAGGTGCCCTAAGGATATCAGTGGTCTGTTAGCCAGAGAGGGGTGCGACATCCAAATAGTAGAATGAAAGGCCAAAGGGATGCAGAAAAAAATAGAAAATACTAAGTTGGACTGAGAAAGGGTGAAAACCACTCATAAAAAGGGAAATAATCAGAAAAGGAAGATGAATGGCTTACCTTGTTAACTGAAATGACTAAAAGGAGAGAAAATAACCTTCATAGATGGAATGGTTACTGAAGTTTGTAGATATGACTGGATTTGCTCCAGATATGACTGAATCTTCCCCAGATTTGACCAGATTAAGCTTCCCCAGTATGGTCACCAATTTTGTTATCAGGAATTCTCAATCAGTGAGAACACTATTTGTTCCTCTGCGCTGTAAGTCACAATCACATAACAAAAAGACACAACAACAAATCCTTCCTTTAAATAATCAAATTAAATAACATGAAATACAATATACCTCAACCCTAGATCTCTTTGTCTTTTCTCCAAAATCTCTTTGCAATGGTTTAATACCTGCAAAACAGATCAAAAGACAAACAAACAAGATGAGAGCATCATGATAAATTGATTATTTATATCAGTGATCAAGGAATCTGATAATATCTAATTGAAATCAATATATCAAATATAGGAAAGGGGATTGTATTTTTATTAGTTATGAAAGAGATATAAGTACAACCAAAAATCCTTGATGTCGATGGCTTCGATATTTACAAGAATATCTACAATCCTCTGTGACTATGAAGATCTCTCCACACACAAGCTAGCTCTACTTTTCCTCTAATCCAAACTTCAATCCAACAACATAAGGGTACTTTTTCTTGGCCTCCCTCACTCACATCATGAAGGCTTCATTTATAGGCCCAAAACCATGAGATTGACTTGGGGGAATGGATAGAATGTGATCCCTACAGGTTAGGGAAGCGAATTTCACCTCTCCCAAGCATGTAGGAACTGACTCCATGAGGCCTTCTGCATGGAAGCTTCTAGAAACTTTTTTTCCCATTATTTGACCATCGACACTCTTGGTAGAAAGGACAAGTGCGCTGACCTAGGGTTTTATAAAGGTAAAAGGGAAACAATACTCTTTACTCTACTGTGAGAAGCACCATCGGCGCTCTATGCAAAAAGAGGAAAGGTGTTGACCCTTTAAGATATGGGAAAAAAGACATCCAATGTATCTCAGGTCAGGTTTCTCAAAAGGAAAATGATCAATGAGGAATTTCCAAAAAGGCTGACGGACAGTGTGGAATTTCTTGGTGCAACATCCAATCATATGGTTGCATCCAAAAAATCATTCTCTTCATTACAACTTACTGATGGTCTGAGTATTCACATCAGTGATGACACTCAAATTCGAGTTGAAGGAAAGAGTTCAATTAATTTAAAACATGAAATGTTCAAATATGTACTCTATGGTCCCTCCTTAGCTACAGGTTCATTATTTGTATACTAGATGACACATACTGGCCCACCAAAGCGAGTGGTATTTGGTCCTGACTCAGTGGAGATATCAAATATCTCAGATAGGAATATTATAGCGAAGGGTGTTCCAAACCATTCTTAGTTTTTCTTGAGATATGATTAGTTTTTCTAGGATATTTACATGAAAGAATAAAAAGTACAACAAGATGCATAAGATACAAAATATACATGAGACACAAAGATTTTAACTAGGGAAATCATAAAGGATAAAACCCTAAAAACTTCCTCATAATAGTAAGATGATCAAACCCAGTAATAAGAAGTTTTCAACAACTATCTATCTCTCCTCCTTTGTCTCTCTCTCTCTCTCATGCGAACTTGAGAGTGCGAGGTGTGTATAAATGAGGGAGAGCACCTCCCTATTTATACCCTTTAAGTGACTAACCAAACATAATATTAATGCCCACTTGTATTCTCCAACAGGGCCGAATTCTCCAATACACATTACATGATGTTACAATGGGGACTATTTCCCCTACTAACAATGAAGGTTGTACCTCAAGGTATAGACATAATTAAGACATCCCGCAAGGAGGTAATCAAATCTCCAATTGAGGTACAACAACACACAATGATAATATACATCATAATATCTTCCAAATTTAGAAATAAATCAACACTCACTCTTAAATAGGAAGGTATTCTCTCTCTTCTACAATCATCAACACATCTGTTCAAGTATTCATCATGGATTCATTGTCACAGAGTCATACATTCATGATCATAGTTTATGCCATCATCATCTTCTTATCAATCATCAAATGGTACTATTTGTCATCGAAAGTTTCTATAGATCCAACCCTCTCTCGACCGGGTGTAATCCTATTCCTCATCCAGATATTCATCACATCTAGATAAATCCATCTCATAGGAATGGTTGAGGACCTTCTTTACATTTCCACGAAAATAAGTTATTTCTCCTACCTTCATCTCATCATATCCAAATCATCCCTTTTATCCTACACAGAACAAAACCAAGAACAAAGATTTAGATGCAGACCACCTGCATTCTTTCACCATAGGAGTAAGCCAGGATATTTTCACATCCTTAAGACAACCCACAGCTTCTACTATGTGATAATTTCCTAGGAGCACACTCAATGCCTTACATCTATGCATGGTCAACCTGCGTTCTACCAATAAAGGGATAACCGCCTAGGTGCACCTCTCGTGCTTCATGAACTTATCATCTCAACATGAGAACACACACACACACACACACACACACACACACACACACATATATATATATATATATATATATGTAAGGACTGATTATGACCAAACAACCTAATACATTAGGACCTTTTATGTTCTAGGTCAACCTCAAGTACTTATTACATCTGAAAAAACTGTGTCCAGGATCTTTTACATTCAAAAAACCTTTGGGGCATATTACATCCAAGTAACCTGCATACCACTCCAGGGCTCTTTTTACACTAAAAGAAACCATGAGACTTATTACATTCAAGTAACCTGCGTACCATTCCAGGGCTCATATTTACACTCGATTAACCTGTCATAGGATTGATTAAGTCCAAGGATAACCTAGGATCTTTTCCAGGACTCATTACATCCGAGGAAAACCAATAAGACTGATTGTGTCTGAGCACCCTACTTCACCAGGATTTTTCCCACTTGGAAAACCTGTCTCATTTCCCATGTGAGATATTATGCATCATCTATTTCTAGCATAGAATCACATCAAGACTGATTACATCCAAGTATAACCTATGAGATTCTCTAGGAATTATCCAAGGATAACCTACAAGACTGATTATTTATTATTAACCTGCAATCTTCACCAGGATGCTATGCTCAAACAACCGCTCTCTCTAGCTATTAACACATCACTCCCTCTTTCAAGGGGTCTCAATATGGATCACACCAAGTCTTCATTTGAAGTACTTGAACTTCACTCTGTCTAGAATCTTGGTCAATACATCGACTATCTGCTCCTTCATTTCCATGTATTGAAGGTTCACTGCTCCTCTCTACACCATATCCCTGATATAGTGGAACTTGATCTCGATGTGCTTCGACTTGTCATGGAACACTAGGTTTTTTTACAGCTTCATGCAACTATTATTGTCGCAAAAGATACAAGTCACGTCCAACCAAATATCAAATAAGTCAAATAGTATATTTCATAGCCACACTACCTCACAACTAGCCAAGCAAGCAGCAACATACTCTGCCTCGGTTGTACTCAGTGCCACACATGATTGCTTCTTGATAAAATATAAGATCGTGCCAGATCCCAAACTAAAGCAACCAACTGAGGTTCTCTTCCTGTCAGTGACGCTACCTACCCAATTAGAATCAACATAACTATGGAGGTTAGTCTTCTAATTCACATCATATTTGAGCCCGTAATCCACTCTACCTTTTAGGTACCTAAAAACATTCTTTGTAGCTATGAGGTTAACATGTCTCGAATCTGTCAGGAACTAACTCAAGGTGTTCACCGCAAAGCATATGTTTGGTCTTGTATTCATCAGATACATCAATGAGCCAATCATCTGACGATACCTCATGGCATCAACCGAATCAGATGGCGTAACACTCAGAATATTCAATTTAAATTCCATATGTATGGTTATTTCCTTGCAGTCCAACATTTTGAATCTCTTCAGAATCTCTAGTGCATACTTTCCTTTACCAAGGAAAATCCCATCTGCACTCTGCCACACCTCCATGCCTAAGAAGTAGTGCATCATACCTAGTTATTTCATCTCAAACTGTGTAGTAAGTCTCCTCCTTGCATATTTAATGATTTCCTCATCTATTGTCAGAAACAATTCATTGACATATAGAAGGAGTATCACTAGTATTCTGTATTCCACCTTGAAGTGGAGGTTGGAATCCTCTTTACCATTTGTAAAGACCAAGATCATCATGAATCTATCCATCATGTCGTACCATGTCCTCGGTGCTTGTTTCAATCCATACAAGGACTTCTTCAATTTGGACACATGGGTCTTCATGTCATGTGTCTCAAATCCCAGTGGTTGTTCCACATACACTTCCTCCTCAACTACACCATTCAAGAAATCTATCTTGACATCCATCTGGTGTATTTTCCATTTCATAACTGCTTCCAATGCAAGTATGGTACTAATGGAAGTGTACTTTGCCATGGGTGCAAATTTCTCTTCGTAGTCTATGCCTTCTTTCTGTGAGAAGCCTCGTGCTACAAAACTTGCCTTGTATTTCTCGATGCTACCATCTGCAGCATGCTTGATATTGTATATCCACTTTGAATTCATGATAGAATTCTTCTCTAGTCTCGGAACTATCTCCCAGACATCATTCTTCGTGATCAACTGATATTCTTCAATCATAGAATCCTTCCATTTTTTTCTTTTCTATAGCCTCTTCGTAGGTGGAAGGTTCTCTGTCAATGATGTCACACAACAGGGACACATAGCTATTGTAGGGATTTTCCTTATTTCTCTCTCTATGTATTCATTTGGGAGTGCCATACCTTTCAACTTCTCATATGAGCTCTCGTTCCCATTTTGGTTTCCTCTTATGGGAGTCCTTCTCGAGGATTTTCGCTATCGGTTCTTGTGGTTTCATCATGTCATGATCTTCAAGGTCTTCTGGAATTTCTTCTCCAATTTCCATATCTCAGACTCTCATCTCTTCAGGTTCCTTGAATTCCTAAATATGTGTCCTCCTAGATCTAAAGTATGTTGAGTCTTCATCAAAGGTTACATATATACTGATGTCGATATTTTTGAATCCTGGGAAGTATATTCGGTAGGCATTTGATGTATCACTGTATCCTATGAATATACCCTTCCTCCCAGAATGATTTAGCTTATTCCTTTTCTCCTTTGGGACATGTATGTACACCAGGAAACCAAATATTCTCAGATGGCTGACTTATGGCTTCTCTCTTGAGACATCCTCTTCAGGAGTCTTCTTTTCAAGTACTTGATGGGGAGTACATTTTTGTACATACACAACTATTCTTGTTGCCTCTGCCCAAAGGTGCATAGGAATATCCTAGTCATACAACATTGTTCTTGTTACTTCCAATATGGTTTGGTTCTTTCATTTTGCAACCCCATTCTACTGAGGATTGTATGGAGTGCTCAACTCCCTCTTAATCCCAAACTCTCTACATATTTCCTTGAATTCTTCTCATGTGAATTCTCTACCATTATCTGACCATATAATATTGATATTCCTATCAGTCTGGTTCTCAACGGAGGATTTATATTCCTTGAATTTACTGAAAACTTCACTTTTTCCCTTTCAAGAAATATATCTAGGCATTATGTGAGAAATTATCTATAAAGGAAACAGAGTACACATACCCTCTTAATGAGCTAGAAGACATGGGTCCACATACATCCGAGTGTACTATCTCTAGTATTCCTTTGGACTTACTCTCATTGTTGGAAAATGTCTTCTTCGCATTATTTCCTTGTGCACATCCTTTTCAAATTCATTCATGCTTTGGTTGGATCTCTAGCAATATTGAGGCTTCTTTGCTTGCCATCAATAGTTCCCTTTAGTGCACATGTGCAAGCCTTCTGTGCCACAGTTTGCTTGGTTCAATTGACTCATGAACCAGTTCTTGTTCAAGTTGTCCCTTTAGCCTGTACAAGACGTTGTCTTCTTCTCCAATCATTGGTTCATCCTCTATTATTTTTCCTCTAGGCCACATCAGAACTTGGCCATTGAAAAATGAAACACTAATTTCCTTTGCATCTAGTGTAGAGATGTAGATCATATTCTTCTTCAATCCTGGAACATATAGCACATCCTCCATCTTTAAGGATTTCCTGGATTGAAGCTTGTATGAAGCTTCTCCACTCCCTTTTATGGGTTATTTATAATCATACCCAAGTTTCACCTTGTGTGGTGGCTCATGTTCCAACATATTTACAAATGATTCCAAACACTGCTCTTCATGTGAGAGAGGTCATGTAAGTGTTGCAGTTAGCACATACTCTTCATCTAATTCATCCTTCTCTCATCTGAATCTTTTTTTTGTTGGTTCATCATATTCAGCAATATGAGCATGGTGTCTCTTTTTTTCTGATGGGACAATCTCTTCCAAAATGTCCCTTTTCATCACAAGTATAGCATTGAACATTTGAAGTATATATTTTGTTCTTCTTTTGTTTCTTCTCCTTCTTCTAGTTGTGATGATGTTTCTCCTTCTTCTCCTTCTTCTTGAAGTTCTTCCTGGTGTGATCTATGATAGATTGATCTTCAATTGCTCCCATCTTCTCTTCTCTTGTCATGATTTTAGATTATTCTTGTGCACATTCTTCTTGGAGTCTATTGAAAGAGATCAAACTCCTTCTTGCACAAATCCCTTGAATGATGAGTCCCGTGATCTGAGACCATTCAAGGTAGTCATTGCAATGTCTCATTCTTTGACATTCTCTTCAACTGCTTCAAGTTGTTATTTGATTTCAGAAACCCTTGTGAAGTAAGACTATCTAGTCTCAGAGTTATGTATCTTCACATTCTTCAACTGGTTCCTCAAGTTCATCTTCTGGATGATCTTCTTTCCTTCGAACATCTTTGTCAAAGAATCATATACTTCCTTCAATTTATTGAATGAAGACACACGGGGAAAGAGGTGATCCTTAATAGAATCTAAAATTATTCTCTTGGCCTTATCCATGCTTCTCTTATGAGCATCCTTAGCCTCATCTCCCTCTGGTTTTGGAACTTCTCTAGGGATAAACTGATCCAAGTCATTTTCTTCAAGGATCAGAGAGATTATGTACTTCCATGCTAGGAATTTATCAACCCCTCCAAGCTTTTCCTCAAGCTGAGTATGGTGATTCATATTTTCAAATGATAACCTCAAATGGAAATAGCAAAGATTTATATCTTATCGATTTGAGGTGTTCGACTTGGTTTTGGAGTTGGCTTACCTAGGGTTTGTTAGAGAAACCCTAATTTTCCAAACGTGGAGTTTTTAAATTATATTTGGACACAAAGATTCACCTCCTTTATGTGATTTGCTCAAAAAGGCCACTTTCTGAAAACTGAGGTGGAAATCCTCCAAAACTTGATTCTCTGGTTCCTCCCGGCAATAGTGACAGGGTCAAAAATGAAACTTCTTAAACTTTGAAATTTCTTCCACCAAAATATGTTCCCTATTAAGGCGAGTTATCCTAGCCCTATTTTCTTGATGATATATGGAGAGAACACCTTGAACTAGGAATCCCTAGATTTCATTGTCGTACAGTTCCTTGTTTCAGAGAATCTATGATACCATGTTATTTTTTCTTTAGATCTAATTACTTTATCTCACATATTTATCTAAAAGAATAACAAGTAAATCAAGATGCATAAGATATAAAATATACACGAGACACAAATATTTTCACTGAGGAAACCATAAAGGATAAAACCCCACAAACTTCCTCAGAATAGTAAGATGATCAAACCCAGTAATAAGAATTATTCAACATATATCTATCTCTCCTCCTTCATCTCTCTCTCTCTCATCTGAATTTGAGAGTGTGAGGTGTGTATAAATGAGGGAGAGTGCCTCCCTATTTATACCCTTTAAGTGACTAACCAAACATAAGAATGGGACCCACTTTTATTCCCTAACAGGGGTGGCCTCTCCCAGAGAGACTCCAAATACACATTACATGATGTTACACTGGGGACTATTTCCCCAACTTACAATGGAGGTTGTACCTCAAGGTCTAGACACAATTAAGGCATTACGCAAGGAGGTAAACACATATCCAATGGGGGTACAACAACATACAATGATAATATACATTAGATTATCTTCTGAATTTATAAATACATCACCAACCATTCCTCCAAGGAATATGAATTTTCACACTTTATTCGATACTCATATCCAGTACAATATCAACTTCCATTTGAAAGGGGAGGTAAAATCATTCTAACCACTCCTTTTACATATGATAATGTTTCCATTAGTGTTTTGGATTCATAATACAAAGTAGAGGACCCAGTTGAATTAGTTGATCAAATTGAAGATGAAGTTCACAGTGATCTAGATCCAAATCCAGTCCCTACTCCCAATCCTAGGCCTAAATGGGCACAAAAGGTTATTGAGGCAGTTGGGAACTGTTGAGGCCTGGAAAATCACAAGTAACAATAGTTATGGACTCTCCCCAATAAACGTCTCCAATTAGCCTGTTATTGTTTGGTATGGGGAATCTGTCTGGTTTATGGTCCGAATATCGTAGGTCAAGTAACAATTAAAATATTTTACCGGTTACAGCCCGATCCACCGTGTATATTTTTTAGTTTTTTTTGTTTAAGGTATGACGTACAAGTGCCTAACTAAAATGAAAATGATAGAGATAATGAGGAGGGTCACAATGTGATGCATAGGTTCTTACCTCTCATCTTACCTCTCTCGCATCTAAATCACACACAGCAAGAAACTAACTAAGACTACTTATCCTATCCCTAGGGAAAAAAACTATCATTAATGATGAGTAATGTATTTCATTGCATGCATTAGGAAAGATCACAGGTAGTTGTTAATTGTTTTAGAACACATGAACATCAATAGAAATATAAACAACAAGATAGCTTATTGTTAATTACAACCTTCATTACTCAAAGTGGAAATTTCACAGAATAAACCAGAGTACATTCATAACATGAAAAGAAATTCAATGAGTTATAATGATCTCATAATTAATGGAAATAAGCTGAAAATGAAATAGTTCACATTCAAATGGTCCATAGCAAAACATTTGAAGCATTCCACAAAACTTTCTCCAGCACAAACATGTAACTCTTTATTGTAAAAGGAAATAGTTCTTCTTACAATACGCTCTCAAAAATGGTCTGGGAAAAAGGTCCCTTATACATCTAAACTCTCCTATATTTATACAAAAACAAAACCCTTGGGATGCCCCTCAATGACTTTTGAGATTCCCCAACCTTTCATTTCCAAAATTTTGTCTTGTAGCATGTGCACATAATTAATACAATATATTACATTTTAAATCAAAAAATTTCAGAACACTTTATGAAGAGGGGCCAGCTTGGTCGTTGATGAACTTCTTCCATGCATGGGCCTCTGCTGCTATGCCTTCAAATCTAGAAGGCTCAAGAAATCAGATATTAATCTCATATTTAGCATCCTGGTTCTTTACCCCTTCTATCATTGTAGGACTCAGGCACAACTGATCTTCTAGTAGATGTATACTTACAGCTACATGTGCCACTGCATTCTTTAAAATCTGTTCATCTAGGTGCTTGACCTATTGGATCTCTTGTTCATCTTCCTGATATATGTTCTTTATATTTTCTATAAACAATCCATGTTCTGGTATGACGTCCAATCTTTTCTCTACATAAATCTGGCATCTATTGTATGTAGCAAGCACTCTCCTGTAGTATTCGGCACATGCTCCCTTTGTTTTCTTCACAGTTTTCTTGAATTCTTCTGCCACATTAATTGAAAATTCCAATAAATAATACTCATGTTTTAAACTCTGTTGATCCTTAACTGGTAACTCCATAGAAGATTCCTTATTTGTTTCTATCCATACCATTCTTCCCATTAGAATCTCCAAAATATATTGAGATCTGTCCAAAAAATATGAAGTAGTGTCCAAAATTTCCTCTAATCTGGTGTCTATTTGTAAAATTTTACACCTTTCTTCCTCAATGCATATCTGTAATTGGTGGATCTTCCTTCTTTGAGTTAGAACATGTTATTTCAAAGGCTAGAATTTTGTCTTCTGTTCCATGGAATCTTTCAATGATGTTGTCAATGAAGTATTTTGTTCTTCTAAGGCTACCACTTGCATTTGATATTGTGTCTCTCTTTCCTCTGTGGTATCTTTCTCTATTCTAACTCAGCAACCTTCCTTTGCAACCTGTCCTTCTTTGGACTTATATTTTCATAGGATACCCGAAGATCATCTCTCTCAGTTTTCAACATTTGATGCTCTAGCTGTAGCTTTTGTAATTCAGCTAAGCTATCCTGAGCATTATTTTTTGTTTTCTCTGTGGATATCTCTAGAGAATTATTATCAGCCTACAGATTCTGGAATTATGTTCTTGAAGTCTTAACTTCATTCATCATGTATTGATATTTCCTTTTTAGCTTTTAACCTTCATCCCTTTCCCTCTTCAAAGTTTCTTTCAATTGTGCTGCATTTTTTCTTGACTACTCTAGGTTCATCATAAACCGGTCTACGTTATCTTCAGTTGCTTGGGTTAATGCCACCCTAGCTCTTGCTATCAATCTTGGATCTGTATTTGTTCCATGAACCAAGGTTTTATTTATTATCATCTTTCTCGACAGTCCTCCAGTTTCAACCTTTTTCTCAGTTCTATTTACAATCCTTTTATTCTCCTTATCATAGAAAATAGTACTGAATTCAGGAACCTCCTCCCCTTTTATAGGCATGAAAGGGATCAAATTTATTCCAGAAAATGAATCTTGTCCTAGTGTACTACCAGAAGATGCAGCAAGCTCTGGGGGATCAGGATTAGATTGTCCATGTCCTTGATTTGTGTGATATTTTCCTCCCTATGTATCTACCTGCTCAGTAGTCTGTTGGTCCTTTTGAGATCCTGTTAATCTCAAACTTTCACTTTCTTCTTTCTTTTTCTTGATTTCCGCTTTTTCATTTCTCTTTCTCTCCTCCTCTTCCTTCCTTGTTGCTTCCTCTACAACTTGGTTTTTTTCTTCTTCTTCATTCTTCAGCCAGCTCTCTGCTTCCTATGCTAGCCTTCTAGCATCTTCTTCTCTCTTTGTGGCCTCTTCTTCTTCTAATGTCTTAGTATTCTCTGAATTTTTTCTCTTTCCACCCATTGTAGTTATTTTCTGTTTAAACCTCTTTTTAAGGGAAGTTATGTTCTTTGCACTTCTGAATGTTTCCTCATCCTTATCCCAAAAATCAATATATTCAAAATTAATTCCCACTTCCTTGCAGTAAGCTGCTGCTTTATTTCATTAGTCATTCCTGTGAAAATTCATTTCTCCAAAATGGAAATGCTCCAGCTCCTGAACAAATTCTTCAGCCTGTTTTACTCTCAAAAACTTGTAGCTACCAAGCAAGAAAGGAACTACAGGATATGTTTCTTTTTTATGTTCAAACAGGAAATTTCCCACACCATCAATATACACCTACCTAACTGCCTCTTTGTGTAGTACATAGTTAGTGGCATACTTAGGGAGTAGGGAAGGGGCTCTAGAACCACCATACATTCTTATATACAACCCTTCCTCGGTTAAATAATAATATCTAAAATCCTCAATGACTTTGAATGCTTCTTCAGACATGCAGTTGAATTCAGTCAAGAAAATTAGGGTATACAAGAGCATGACGAAGTGTTCGCAGATTTCCCTGTAATGGCTATAATATTTATGGGCCCATAACAATCTATATGATATGTACACTGGGGTCTTTTCCCTCTCCCAGTTACATCTCAAAGCTAGAAAAGACTGAGTACACAATATACAGTCAATCAGGATAGAGCTCATATAGAACTCTGATTTCTTTTGTGATACCCCTCCCAAGGCTATGTATATGCATGCTGAGAGGCTATTTGACACTATCTTTGACCAATTAAAAATGGTTCCTTGAGTAGCCACATAGAAGATAATTAGTATCCATCCTATCTTGAAGCTCTTCCTGTGAGCTCTACCAAAAATCCCATTTAGCATCAGTGAAATGAATCTATGGGGAGTACGGAGAGTAGAGGTATCATACTCTCTAAAAGTCCTAGTTCGGAATTTTTTTCCCGATATCATCATTTTTTTAACTGTCTCTACCATATCCATAGCTGTCTCTTTCAACCAGCTTTTTGTCAAGTAAATATGGGTGGAAGGCAGATGATATGCCATAGAGACATATGCAAGGCTATATGCAGCGTAGCCCTGCTTAGCATTATTTTCAAGAATCATTGTAGTTACATCTCCCTAAGCAAAATCCATCCTATCACTTCTGAACAAGGGAAAACTCAGGTCTTGTGGCTACTTTCATGAGAGCTGATTTCTCAATGTTTGCATAAATGGTTAGCTCCTCGAAACACGCATCAGGTACGTTCTAGTTGGAAATCATCCTGTATATCTCTCCCCATTTGTAGTTCAGTTCGACCCTGGTGGAAGCTTTGTTATCTTCATATATATACTCAACCTTGTGATGATCTCAACCTCAGGTTCTCCTTCAACCATAGGAGCCTTTTTCTTTTGTCTCTTCGACATGTTTTCTTTACAACAATCACCTTGTCACAATCACAACATGTTCTTAAACCATTGAGCTATTAACAATTGTTTTAACAATAAACAAGAACTATATCAATTTGTTTACCTCCTCCATATGCATTCTAAAAAAATAAACTACACACAATATTCAATGCATGAAAGAATTAACAAGGCAAAAGGAAAAATCTTGCAGGTTGTATCCTGACACTTCCTAATTCCACTACCTGTAAACTTCACAACGTCAAAAATAATCCTTTATCTGCACCCGAACCATATCAAACTATTCCAATGTCAACTAAAAGATTGAATCACACCATTCCTACTGCTAGTCTTCAAAAACCAAACTTAAAAAGAATTAGATACTATGCAGCATTCTTCCTGTCAAACAAAAAACCTAACCCGACCAAAAAAAATGGAAAACCTCCGCCATCCCATGAAATAAGGTAAGTTCAAACAAAAGCTGTAAAACCCCCCTGGGAAACTATGGACCACCAAAAGAACAGGTGGTGTAGACAACAAAATGCTTGTCTACACCGTGCCCTAATCTTTCATACTGGAGTAAAAACATCCACAACGACTCAAACAATCAAGCAGACTGAAAAATATTCCACTAAAGAAAACTGCACACGGCTAAACTCTTCACCCTCAAGTAAAACATCATGCACACCACAAAGATAAACACTCTTTATGCGGACAAACCTAAATCATGGAAAACCTAACCAGGGAAAACCTAACCGAGGAAAAACAAACAGTTCCAAATCGACCAATAAAAACCAAAACAACAAGGTTGTGGTTCACCTACCTGGAAAACAGCAGTGTAGTCGATGGGATGGAAAAATATCCATGGTAGCAACGCTAGCAAATCAAGTTCAGACAGCTGGGTGCGTGAATTGGTGCAAATGACAAGGACTGGAGCAAACGGCGAGTTCAAATACAGATAAAAAATAAAATAACACTCCCCTCCTTATATATAAAATTCGACGAAAACTGTCGGCGGGACAAAACCCTATCGGCAGTCACTTCCTAAGTGAATTAGAAGAGAATTCTAGATGGTAGCTGCAATAGCAGGCGTGAAAAAAAACTATGGGCCCGGTAGACCTTTAAAAACATCGGTCATCAGAAGCTCTAAGCACCAAGTGTGGAACTTTCATACTAAACATCCTCTGCAGTGTTGGCAGCAAAAAATACTATCCTCGCGACTTCATTCATTCTAATGTGTGTCAAAACTTGAATATTTTAAGTTCTAAAACATCATCTAGGAAACAACTTTCGAAACGCTCATCACCTACCTCCTACAACATCGGAAGCCTAAAAGACTAGTACTCCAGTTCATTATTGTAAAACATTTCGATAGCGACAAAAAGTCACCGGAAATCAAACACTAAGTGTTAAGCTCAAAAAAAAAAACCACGGTTTCGATGTATCGTCTAGGGAAGTATGAAGTATTTCTGACAGGGTAGACCGTTCAAATTCTGCAACGTCGGAAAGACAATTGACTATGCTTCCAATATCGGAAGGATAGACAACTAATCTTTCGATACACAAAAAATGAAAAGGATCAAGTTTTAAGCAAAAAATCTGAACTTCAGGGCAACTTTAGTGAAACCAAGAAATCCTACGCTAGATCTAATAAAATCAAATCAAAAGGAGGGCCCTAAAATTTAAAATTTTGGGGAAAAAGGTTGCAACTGCAACAATTGGCGACTACCCAGTGAACACAGATCTCTGAACAATTTTCTTCTTTGATCAACATACTGTTCTGACAATACCAACATGTTGAATTCTTCAAGATATATGGATTTCCCAAATGGTAGATGTATGCACTTTAATCATTAATGATAGTCCAATTTAGGGAACATGGGAACCAAAATTTCAAAATCCAGATAACTCTTTTGAGGCCAGGAATATGAGTTTTATTTTTTACCTCTGTCTTTGAGTAGTTTCCATCTTAGACACCACATAATTGTAACATATGGTAAACAGATATATTCATTTGTTCCTCATTCCCATGCCATTTTGCACTTTTGGTGCTTTTGGACTTTTGTCCTCTTTTGAGTCCCCCTGCATGCCTTCTTTCTGAAATTTTTTAATTCAGGTTCCTCTATCCATAGTGTCCTTTTGTGTGAGAGATATATTTATTTGTTAGCTCATGGATGGAGAAGAACTTTGGAAATATTGTACTAATATGGTTCAGTACTTTTCTTTGATATATATTGCTTTTTCGAGGAGATTTTGACTCTTATTTTCCTTTTGGCTTTCAATTCTTGGCATGGAATCATTTAAATGTAATATACTGTTTACCTTGCTTCCTTTCCATGGGTCTTTTGTTGTCACTCCCTAAGACAATTTTAGTGTGAGATGAATGGAGCCTCGAAATAGTATTCTGAACCTTTTGATCCTGATTTATTTCTCAAGGATTAAGTAATACTTCAATGTGTTCATAACCATTTAGGAAAACTACTAAACTTGAAGAAGTTATTTGAAACATAAAATAAATTAATAGTACACAATCTTGTAATCAAATATTTTAGTTAACCCAGAATTCTGATGAACTCCATGCAACCAGTTGTGCTTATTTATTAATCATTACAATCAATCAAACCCTAACTAAAACAAAAAACCAAAAATCCTC
The DNA here is from genome assembly GCA_001517045.1 of Pseudotsuga menziesii. Classification (NCBI taxonomy): domain Eukaryota; kingdom Viridiplantae; phylum Streptophyta; class Pinopsida; order Pinales; family Pinaceae; genus Pseudotsuga; species Pseudotsuga menziesii. The sequence continues at coordinate 94,506 of LPNX011234026.1, forward strand.
AAAAATAAAACAAACCAATAGTTTATTTATGTACAAGACAACCAAAATGAAAAATCAAGAAAAATAAGGTTTGAGAACTAAACCATTTACTGGTAAGTTCTCTTCCCACCCCTATAACTCTTGCAACTTGTAAGTTGAGGGGCCAAGCTTTGCTGCAATTTGAAAAAGGCCTACCCATAACTATTGAAAATTAGTGTGCTTTCCCTTTTCATCGTGCAGATGATCCCACTTAAGATTCAGATCTCCTACTTCGAATTATTTGTTTCCAGCTTTATGTTTATCAAACCAACACTTCACTATCTCCTGTTGATGCTTAAATATTTATTTGGCTTTGGACCTAGACTCTTCTGACTTCAAAAGATTATAGATTCTGATCTGTAGGATTTCATTATCGGTACCTCTAGATTCCTGAGCTATTATAGAAGATGGTAACAGACAGAATGTTGGGAGGAAGGATAGCAGCTTCCTTTCCATAAACAAGAGTGTATGGTGACACACCTAAGGAATTCTTGGGTGTGACTCTATCATCCCATAGAGCATTAGGTAACGCTAAATACCAACCTCTCCGATTCTCTATTACGGTTTTCTTTAGAATCCTAATCCGATTTTTTTTTGTGGATTCTGCCAAGCCATTTCCTTGTGGGTAATAATTTGCAGAATAATGCAACTTGATTCCTATTTCATTAGCAAATGCAGTTAATCTAATAGAAGAAAAGTAAGTAGCATTATCAAAAAATAGGGAAATTGGAACCCCAAACCTGGTCATAATGTGATTCTGTAAGAAATCCATGACTGCATCTTCATTTACTTTTCATAACGGAATAGCCTCAACCCATCCGGTGAAGTAATCAGTTGCTGTTAAATATACTTGTGCTGCAAGGAATAATTTGGGTTTATTTCTCCAATAATATCGATTCCCCATTTTTCGAATGGTTCTAATATCATTACTGGTTTTAAAGGCCCTACTGCTTTAGATTGTCTTCCAACACCTCTTTGAGAAGCATCACATTTTCTAACATGAGCATGAGCATCCTTAAACAGTGTAGGCCAGTAATATCCAGCTCTAAGAATCTTATGTATTGTTGAATCTCTGGAAAAATGACCTCCAGCAGGCCCATCATGCAATTTTGCTATGACCTTCTTTACACCTTCCTGTTCTAAGCACCTGAGAAAAACTACATCGTAGTTCTTTCTGAACACTACTCCATCAATTATCTGATATGAAGTTGATTTTAGACGTAATGCTCTTCGTTGCTTGGGACTCCAATGCTCTAGCAAATATCTGTCTTGAAGGTAATGGACTAGGTCTCGGTACCAGGAATCTGGAGCTGTAAACAAAGGACATACATCCACCATATGTAACTCAGCTTGATTATCCTAGTTGTTTTCTTCATTGTTTTGACCTTCAGTCATTAGTTTACACAATCCTTTTCCTTTTACTCTGGATGCTGGTTTGAACTGAACATCATATTCTTGTAAGGTAGTCATCCAGTTGCCTCTTCTTTCTCCTAATTCCTTTTGTACAAAAAGAGATCGTACAACTCGGTGTGGAACTATTACTTTGGTGTAATTCTTAAGTATATATGGCCTGAATTGTTTTACCACTTTAAAAACTGCATAAACTTGTTTGTCAACTACTGGATAATTCAATTCAGCTCCCTACAGACCAGTGCTCATAAATGATATGGGGTACTCATCTCCCCCATATTCCTTCTATGTAAGCATAGCTGCCAATGAATCATCAGACGTCAAAGTGTACATAATAAAATCCTTTTCGAAATTTGGAATTTTGAGTGATGGTGCATGAGCGATAGATTTTTTTATCTTACTAAATGCATTCTTCTCCACATCAGTCCATTTGAATTGTACACTATGTTTAACCATTTGCTGCAAACGTTTGACAATTTGAGCAAAATCTGGTACAAACCTTCGCACAAAATTGATTGTCCCCATAAATGATTGCATGATATTTTTATTATGGGGTAAAGGGATCTATTATATGGCTATAATACTTCCTGTGTCTATGGAGATCTCTTTCTTAGAAACAACATGACCCAGTATATTTCCTTCTATGACTGCAAACATGCATTTCTTAGGATTTAGTGAAATACCATATTTTCGACAACGCTCAAAAATTTGTTTCAGATGAAATGCATGGTCCTCTCTCTTTTTTTTAAATATTGTGACATCATCTAGATAAACCAAAACACTACGACCAATCAGACCGTGGAAAGCTATATCCATGGCCCTATAGAAAGTAGCTCCAATATTAATAAGTCCAAAGGGCATTCTCCTATACGCAAAAGTTCCCCGCTTGGTTCTGAATGTGGTTTTAAGCTTGTCCTCTTTAGCTACTAATACTTGATTGTAACTGAAGAATCCATATAATAATGAAAACAATTCAGAACCTAAAACCATATGCAGTATTTGCTCCATGGGTGGGACCGAATAGTTATCTTTATCTAATGCACGATTAAGGTTTCTGAAATCTACACAAAGCCTAATTTCTCCTGACTTTTTCCTTACTAGCACAAAATTAGAAACCCATTCGGAATGTCTAACTTTGAATATGATTTTAGCATCCAACAATTTTTTTACTTCACTTTGAATTAAAGGTTCCATCTTAGGATGCATCTTCCTCAAAGGCTGTTGGTAAGGATTGATTCCAGCTTTAATTGGGATGACATGTTGTATCATCTTTGTGTCATAAGTTTTAAGCTCTTCATAGGTCCAAGCAAACACATCTTTGTACTATTTGAAAAGGCTGATGAACTTACTTCTTTCACCCGGAGAACAACACTTCCCCAAATTTACATATTTGGGTTCAACTTCAGTCCCCAAATTTATCGGCTCGAATTGTAAGGATGAGCTATGAATATTGACATTCGCTGGCTTTCTGAATTTGTTATGTAAATCAAACATTCGTTCCAAGGTCCTGAATCCTTTAGGAATAAAGTTCCCGAAGCTTAATTCTGCTTGATGTTCTTCATCATCTATTATTGCTCCTTTGAAAGTCTCATCATTCATCAAACACTCCAAAATTTGTTGGTCATCGTCAAAAACCCGTAGATTTGTGATCATATCTGGAACATAAGGCCTGAAAAGTAATTCAATAGAGAATATATTATTTGAAGGTACTTTCCTTGCAGCTAAGGTAGCTAGTAAATTAGCTACTGCATTATTTAATCTAGGAATAGACACAATATTGAATGTATGAAGATTTACAAGCAAATCCCAAACTTCATTTTGGTAAGCTTTCAAATGTGGTGAAATACAGTGTATCTTATTTCGAATTTTCTTAACAACAATCTTAGAATATCCATATACTTTCATATTTTTTACTTTCAGTTATATTTCCTTTTTAAGTCCCTGAACTAGTGCTCCATACTCAGTTGTGTTATTTGTGCATTCGAATTCTAATCTACAAGAAAGAAAATGTTTATTTTTTCTTGGATCAATCAGGACACAGCCAGCTCCTAATCCTTCCAATGTTTTAGAACCATCAAAATAAAGAGTCCAAAAACTATCTACCTCCACTGAATTTGAATTAAAGACTACATCTGAAACTAGATCTACTATATTACAGTCAATCTCATCATCCCGTGAAAATCGAAGGAGATTGAGCTGGGTATCAGGTATACTATTGGCTTCTTCAGCTTGGTAATTTCCCGGTTCCAATTCAATGAAATAATTTCCCAACATAGAGTTTACTAGTTCATTTTTTCCCTCTAACTAAGTGACATTGTATTTCATTTGAGGCTCTCTTAATACTTTTATCTGATTGGGACTTCCCTTATGAGGCAACCATAAATGTGACCAATCTGATTCAAAGTATCTATCTAGCCTTGCCGACCAGTCTCGACTCAAAACCTATCCATACGCATCTGGTATGTCTGCTACTACAATGTCAATGTACTGGCATACCCTCTCATCTGCGGATGAGCGAATCAGAACATCTTCCATTTCTCCTATTAATTTTACAGTTGTCATATCTAATTGAAGAACTTGCCAAGTATATTGTTTAGGTTGTCCATTGATTTTCTTGCAGACTGAAAGTGGCATAACGTTGACCGATGCTCCTGAGTCCACTAAACAATTATGCACAGTATAGTTGAATATCTCAAAAGTTAGGTGAAATGATGGGGTTTTATACTTAGACTTCCCTCCCACACTTGCCTCGCCAATTTCTTCTTTAGGTTGGTTGTCAGTGGGAGGCTCTTCTTCTGGAACCTCAAGTGATTTTAAAAGTTTCTCTTTTTGCTGAGGTAAATTACACATTTCAAACAATGAGATATTGGCTTTATCTTTTTTAATGTCTTCCACAATATCACACCCCATTTGAGGTTCTTTGAGATTCTTCTTGACATTATCAATCTTATTTTCAATAGGCTTAAGAGGTGTGTCGATTTTCTTCGAATCTTGACTTGAAATGGTAAAATCAGGTACTTTAACATTTGCAGTGTTCTTTTGTATCTTCTTCATGTTTTCTTGAAGTTTCTTAATCTTAGGAAGTATTGACTTATCTTCTTTTAACAAACTCTGAATTCTTGTTGTCACATTGGTTTCTGATGTTTCCTCTTGTTTTAGAAAATTTTCTTCTTCTGTATCAAACATAGAGACACAGTCCCATAAAACTAAAGTATCTTCCTCTTGTTTTTTTGTATATTGATTATCTTTTTCTTCCTCCTTACCAGTTTCTATCAGTTTGGAATCCAATAATTGATTCATTACTAATGTCATATAATTAATCCATTGTGGGAAATTCCTCTCAAAATGATGATGTTGATGAAAGGTGCAAAAATTATCCATGCCTACATCAGTTAAATTCATTGTTGTAGGATTGTGTGGAGGAGTTTTAGATTAACTGTTGTCTTCCCTTTTTTTATAATAAGGCTTATATTATTTGTGAGATTCCTTTTCTTTTTCTAGATCTATCACTCTGTTGGATAACTTTTGCATCATCTTCACCATCCCTTCGAAATCATGTGACCGCTCATCCTTCGGCTTATTCAGTAATAAACGTTTCTTGTTTCCAAAAGTCTTTTCTTCCAACTGCACAGGGTAATTTTCTATACTCTCCATATCAGCCTCTACCTTCTCAGCTTCTTCGTAGGTTTCTGCTAATGTAGTTCTAACTGATCTCTTGGAAAACATGGATATATCATGCCCAAGGGCTGATGTATAGTATTCAATTAGAGCATTTTTAGATGGCTTATCAGCTGCAGTGAAATTGTTTAGGTAAGCAACAAATCTTTGAGTGAAATTATGCACTCTTTCTTTCCTTTCTTTATTTAGAGCACATAACCCTTTCATTAAAGCTGTATGATTTTTCTGGACTGCATATTTACTTCTAATCATTCTCTCAAATGTGTTCCAATCTATGATTGAATTTGTAGGAAGGGAAAAATACCATGAGGTTGCTTTTCCTTTCAGGGTATGGGGAACAATATACACACCACATCTTCATGCTCTCCAGCTCGTAGTCCTTCTACAGCCAAGTAAAAAATCTGTAAATGATCAACTACCAAAATTCCTTCACTTGGTTAAAACTTAGGTAACATCTTGTCGAAAGCTTTAGGCAAATCATGCAAGGGAGGTGTGAAATTTAAAGGTGACCTAGCCCTCCAAGCAGGTTGTGGAGGTGGCCGGTTTGCATTTACATTAGCCATAATTCTGAGTGGAGAATGAGGTTGTGACTAAAAATGGGTTTGGAAAGGTGAACAGTAAGGTGAACCTAGATCCAACTGATTTAAAGGTTGGTCAACTTCTTGTAAGGCTGCTTCTACTAGTTCTTCAAGATCCTCTACCAGTGCTGAATCTTCTAATTGAGGGTGATCTTTCTTCTGATACTCTCTTCTAGGTAGGACAGAAATAATAGGTGATCCTCCAATATTTTTTGCATATGCCCTTGTGATTCTTCTTAAATCATCAACTACTTCATTATCGATAGGATACAGATAACATTTCTCTTTGTTTTCAAGAGTGGGCTTGTGAAGCAAACTACTATCAGAACTGTCACCAGTTGAGTGATTTTGAGGAAGCAGGATTCCTCAGCCAGCCATGCACTGGTGGCCCTCCTTCTAGCACCAAAAAACTGTTAAGGCCTGGAAAATCGTAGGTCACAATAGTTAGGGATTATCCCCAATAAACGTTCCCAATTAGCCCATTATTGTTTCGTATGGGGAATCTGTCTGTTTTACGATATGGCTACCATAGGTCAAGTAACAATTAAAATGTTTTACCGGTTACGGCCCGATCCATCGTATATTTTTTTTTAGTTTTTTTTTGTTTAAGGTATGACGTGCAAGTGCCTAACTAAAATGCAGACAATAGAAATAACGAGGAGGGTCACAATGTGATCCGCAGGTTCTTACCTCTCGTTTTACCTCTCTTGCATCTAAATCACACACAACAAGAAACTAACTAAGACTACTTATCCTATCCCTAGGGATAAAAACTATCATTAATGGTGAGTGATGTATTTTAGTGCATGCATTAGGAAAGATCACAGATAGCTGTTAATTGTTTCAGAACACATGAACATCAATAGAAATATAAACAACAAGATAGCTTATTGTTAATTACAACCTTCATTACTCAAAGTGGAAATTTCACAAAATAAACTAGAGTACATTCATAACATGAAAATAAATTCAATGAGTTAGAATGATCTCATAGTTAATGGAAATAAGCTGAAAACAAAATAGTTCACATTCAACTGGTCCATAGCAAAACATTTGAAACATTCCACAAAACTTTCTCCAGCAGAAACATGTAACTCTTTATTGTAAAAGGAAATAGTTCTTCTTACAATACTCTCTCAAAAATGGTCTGGGGAAAAAATACCTTCTACATCTAAACTCTCCTATATTTATAAAAAAACAAAACCCTTGGGCTACCCCTCAATGACTTTTCAGCTTCCCCAACCTTTCATTTCTGAAATTTTGTCTCGTAGCATGTGCACATAATTAATACAATATATTACATTTTAAATCAAAATTTTCAGAACACTTTATGAAGAGGCCCCATCTTGGTCGTTGATGAACTTATTCCATGCATGGGACTCTGTTGCTATTCCTTCAAATCCAGAAGGCTCAATAAATTGGATATTAATCTCATATTTAGAACCCTAGTTCTTTACCCCTTCTATCCTTGCAGGACTCAGGTGCAGCTGATCTTCTAGTAGATGTATACTTACAGCTGGATGTGCCATTGCATTCTTTAAAATCTGTTCATCTAGGTCCTTGACCTGTTGGATCTCTTGATTGTCTTCCTAATATCTGTTCTATAGATGTTCTATAAACAATTCATGTTCTGGTTTCGCATCCAATATTTTCTCTGCAAAAATATGGCATCTATTGTATGTAGCAAGCACTCTCCTACAGTATTCAGCACATGCTCCCTTTGTTTTCTTCATAGTTTTCTTGAATTCTTCCACCACATTAATTGCAAATTCCAATAAATCATACTCCTATTTTAAAATCTGTTGATCCTTAACTGGTAACTCCGTAGGATATTCCTTATTTGTTTCAGTCCATACCATTCTTCCCATTAGAATCTCCAAAATATATTGAGATCTGTCCAAAAAATATGAAGTAGTGTCCAAAATTTCCTCTAATCTGGTGTCTATTTGTAAAATTTTACACCTTTCTTCCTCAATGCATATCTGTGATTGGTGGATCTTCCTTCTTTGAGTTAGAACATGTTCTTTCAAAGGCTGGAAGTCTGTCTTCTATTCCATAGCATCTTTCAGTGATGTTGTCAATGAAGTATTTTGTTCTTCTAAGGCTGCCACCTGCATTTGATATTGCTTCTCTCTTTCCTCTATGGTAGCCTTCTCTGTTTTTAACTCAGCAACCTTGCTTTGCAACCTGTCCTTCTCTACACTTATATTTTCGTAGGATACCCGAAGATCATCTTTCTTAGTTTTCAACATTTGATGCTCTAGTTGTAGCTTTTGTAATTCAGCTAAGCTATCCTGAGCATTATTTTTCGTTTTCTCTACAGATATCTCTAAAGAATTCTTATCATCCTACAGAGTCTGGAATTCTGGTCTTGAAGTCTTAACTTCATTCATCATGTCTTCATATTTCCTTTTCAGCTTTTGACCTTGATCCCTTTCCTTCTTCAAAGTTTATTTCAATTGTGCTGCATTTTTTCTTGACTGCTCTAAGTCCGTCATAAGCCTGTCTACGTTATCTTTAGTTTCTTGGGTTAATGCCACCCTAGCTCTTGCTATCAATCTTGGATCTGTATTTGTTCCATGCACCAAGGTTTTATCTGTTATCATCTTTCTCGACTGTCCTCTAGTTTCAACCTTTTTCTCAGGTCTTTTTACAATCCTTTTCTTCTCCTTATCATAGAAAATAGTACTGAAGTAAGGAACCTCCTCCCCTTCTATAGGCATGAAAGGGATCAAATTTATTCAAGAAAATGAAGCTTGTCCCAATGTAGTTCCAGAAGATGTAGCAGGCTCCAGGGGATCAGGATTATATTGTCCATGTCCTTGATCTATGTGATCTTGTCCTCCCTGTGTATCTACCTGCTCAGTAGTCTGTTGGTCCTTTTGAGATTCTGTTAATCTCAAACTTTCATTTTATTCTTGCTTTTTCTTGATTTCTGCTTCTTTGTTTCTCTTTCTCTCCTCCTCTTCCTTCCTTACTGCTTCCTCTGCAGCTCAATTTTTTTCTTCTTCTTCATTCTTCAGCCAGCTCTTTGCTTCCTGTGCTAGACTTCTAGCATATTCTTCTTTATTTATGGCCTCTTATTCTTCTAATGTGAAATATTCATTGTTACAAATATGGATACTACGCTGGGGATTGATACGTATATCAGTTGATCTGATCTTCCTTATTTCTTGAAATCTTGTCCAAATCCAAGCTCCATCTCCAACTCTCTTCAGTCAGATCTACTATCTGACTCAGTGAATTTTTGTTTGAAACTTTTAGATCTGCTCAAATCTGAAGTATTTCAACTTTTTATGCTCTTTTTTACTCTCAATCTATCAGTTTTTACCTTGATATGATCTTCTTCTAACTTGGTATGGCATTCTCCTTTGTGTTTTTAATTTATATAGGGAACCGCTCTTATGTTGTTGGCAAGAAGCGGTGCCACCGACTGAACCCTGTTAGCAGCACCCAGTGCCACCGCCTGAGTCCTATTATCCAGAAGCAGTGCTAGGCCAGAACTGCTCTATCAAGACCCCTCCAGTGCGGTGCCAGGTAGGCCTTATTCCAAGACCAATTTTTTCTCATTTTTTGCAAAAAAAATGAGTTGATTTGCTTTCAGCCTTGCATTGTCAGGCTTGTGTGTTAGAATCTGATGCTTGTGGTTTGAATTTTTGTGGTAAAAGATTGGTTTGTTTGAAAAATCCAAAAGCTATATTAGGCTTGTTGATTGTCCATTTTCTTCCGTGCTTGTTGGTTTTCTTTGTGAAAGGATTTCTTTTTCAAAATCTTAGGTGTTAGAGAGCTCTCTTTTATTTATGTTACATATACTGAAAGAAAAACATTTAATTAGCATCTTGATTTGATTTTTTGTTCCCACAGAAGACTTCTTTTTGCTTGTTTTAAAAAGAAATTTTTTTACTGAGCTTAGGTCATTATCATTAGTGAGCATAAGACATTGGATCTCTTATTGGCCTCACAAGCTTTTAGGTTCTCTATGTTCTTTTGTCTCTTTTGCATTTATACTATCTCGTCAAAATAAAAAATATTATAGTTTTAAGTTAGATCTGTCTATGCTTTAAGAAAAATCAAAAAATAGAGTGCATACGCATATAGTGTGTTGCTTGTTTTTCTTTTAAGAAATGAGACTCCTTCCCTTTTGACTGCTTTCAGAAAAGAGAAATGAGTTTGGAAAGTGTTGCTTGTCTTTGATTTTGTGTTCAATATTGTTGTTTGGAAATATTTTTGGTTTTGAAGAAAAAGAAAATACTCTCTTTCCCTCCCGTAGGTAGTCATACCAAACGGTAAAGTGAAATATTTACATATGCATATTGCATGGTTTTAATTTTTCTGTCAAAACTCCATGCATTCACCTAACCATCCACTTTAAAATTAACGATAGTTATAGGTTAAAATTTACATAGCAATTTGAGTGATAGGTTAGAGACTTTTTTGGGTGTCATTAAGCGTAGGAGCTGTCATTACTCATCCGCATTACATCCTGGGACTCACACGGTTCTTCCACGTACCATCGGTATATTGAACTACCTTTCACATACCCTTGAGGTATATAGAAAGGTACTTCATGTACTTTATTGTATATCGGAAGGCCCCTTGTGTACATTTATGCATTAGAAAGCACTACTACCAATTTGAGCTCCCACGCACCTTGCGTATATCAAGAGACCCCACTAGGATACCTTATCCATCTGAGGAAAGCCCTTTGGCCATATTTCTTGGAGCCATACATCGAAAACAGCATTCAGGGAGACTACTACACATGTACCCTTGAGGTATATCGTGAGTGGCACCTTCTTGACAATCCTGGTGAGAGACCTGACTATCTGAACCCCTCCTGTCATTTTAAGTTTGCTTGTTTGACCTATATCTTGAGTAGGGAAATTTTTGGTGTGTTTTATAGTTTTTTATCCCCTAGGTGAGATAGGAGCTGTACAGATTGGTTGAGCTAAGATAGCCCAGAAGAGTATGGGGCTTGCCACCTGATTTTATTCCTGGTTCAAGAGAAAATCCAATGGAAGCTATCGACCAAGGAGCTGCTACCACCTCCTAGGTGGGAGATAATGTGGTTGTAGAAAGTGGAGGACCATATCCTTCACACTCACATCCCTTGGTTCAACAACCTTCTCAGGGTAATAATTCGTTCCATTCTTCCACAGAAGGTCATGTTGATGATACTACCCGTCCGGATTATGGTCCCAATGCTCCATTTTGGGATACCTCTATAGGACAGGCCATTGCCTCATTTGGCACCCATTTAAACTTTTTTGAAGATTTTTTTCCAAATGAATAAGAACATAGACAATACCATATATCCATTCTCCATGCACAAGAGATTGAAAGGAAAATAGATGACATATTGGGCACACCACCATCACGTTCCACAGCCATTGCTGTGGGATATCATTCACTTGTCTATTCTATGAGACCCATTGAACTGATTATAGATCACACAGTAACACCACACAACCCAGGTCAAACTACCAACCCCACCACTTCCCATATTATGCTAGTTCCCAATCCTCCCAGGTCTTCTGCACCTGGGGCCCAACCTTCAATTCTCATTTCGTCATTACCTTCTAGTGTCGAGGGGAAACCCCTAGCATGACCTACATTATCTGGCACCGAAATTGTCTCTAGTCAAGGAAAGACCTCTGGTATAGATAAATATACAGTTTATGTCCCTCCCACCCACACTAATGTGGCTATTCTCCCATCTAGTTCAGGTCAGCCCTTGGGGGCACAACCTGTAACCAATAAAACCTCTTGGGGTTATGGTTATACAGCAAATCAAATACATGTAGGGAACATTAATTATCCACCAAATCCTACAGGAATTCCTTATGCTGAAATTCCATATCCTAGTAATACTTTCACGCCGTGGGGGCAACCTAACTGGTCCTACATGCCAGCTATGGGGGGGATACCCATACACACTGCAGGAAGTGCTGGAGGACCACCTTATGGAGGTCCTCCCCTTAGGAGGCCTAATGGTCCTAGAGGGTATGGTGGCTTTCCTCCTTATGGTCCTAATGGTCCTTGTGGTCCCGGGGGGCCTGGTGGCTTTTAGGTCTGGTGGCCCTCCTCCTAGTGGTTCCGAAGGGTCTAGAGGTTTACCTCCTAGAGGCCCTAGAGGGTCTAGTGGTCCACCTCCTGGTGGTATCGGTGTTCTTGGTGTTCCCAAAGGCCCTGGTGGTCCCGAAGGCCCTGGTGGTCCTCCTCCTAGAGGCCCTGGTGGTCCTAACGGTCCTGATTCCAGAAATAAACCCCCTACGGGTGGATTTTTCGGTAGTTCTTCGTCACAACAACCTGTCTATAAATATACTTACGGTCCTACTGGTAACTATATGCCATATCAATATTACCAGTATGTGCAACCGAACCTCCAGTTACCTTTCCTAGATACTTTGGACTTGCCTGATCTGTCCAAGTTGATTAATGACCCCATCCAACATAACCCCTCATGGCCTCCCATTCCGGTAAACTTACCATCGAACATTCCAAAGTTTGATGGGAAGTAGGGAGACGATCCAAAAAACCATGTCATGACATTCCATCGGTGGTGTTCTTCAAACTCCCTTATGGATGATTAAGTTCGTTTAAGACTCTTTCAGCGAACTTTGACCGGTACAGCCATGAAATGGTATATTGAACTTCCACAACACTCGTTTATGGATTTTGGCTTGTTGGCAACCGTATTTCTTACACACTTTCAGCTTCCTATTCGTTATGAAATAGGTACTAGTCTCTTAACTTCTCTATGACAGAACACATCCACCCACATATCTGATCATATCCATGAGTGGAGAAGGCAGAGAAGACTTATTATGGCTCCTATACCGAATCAGTTATTAGCTGATTGGTTTACCAAATATTTGTTGCCTCCGATTGCACGAGATGTGGCTATGGGCGGTGTTGTTATTGAAGAGCAAGCCATTAATCGATCCCATTATCTGGACTTGGTCTATTCCCAGTCCGGAACTTTATATGACTTGATTCCTCAAGCTCCTCGCCCAAGCACCGATCTTGCAAATCCACCAGCAGAAGTCCCTGTTGATGGGATTGTTGGTTCAATCCAGTCCCTGTCAGTAGCAAAACTTGCCAAGCAACCCCATACTACCACCCCTAATCCTTTGACTCCCAAGGTTTCCATCGAGGTTAATTCTATTCAGAGTATTCAAACCTCTAGGAATAATAAAAAGAAAGGTAAAAATAAGAATAAAAAACCTAGAAACCTACAGGAGAACCCAAAATCAACCAACAATGATACCGATAAAGGGAAAAGAAAAGAACAATATCCATGTCTGCTATGCATAGGTGACCATTTCACAAAAGAGTGTCCCCGCTGAGACAAAATCACCCAATTTTTTAAAACAAATTCCGCACCCGTAGTTCTCACGGATCCTTTTCCCTCTCAACAATAACTAATATACCACATGTCTAATCAGGGAAACTCTAGTTCGTTAGAGGAAATTCATATGATGTCCTCGGATACCATCAGTTTGCAAACTCGAAGTCAGAATTATGACAAACCCGCAAACAAGAAAGAAGACCTTTCTTCTTTAGCGAAAGCTCCCTCTACTAGTTCTCCCAAATCCTTGTCTACCATCCCCCTAACCATCGAGAATCCTACTCTCAATATGATTTTGCATCCACCCAATAGTACTCTTAGGAAGTTTGTTTTTAACCCTAATTCCCAAGCTGCTTAATTTTATAATGTAGTTGAAGATCTTGCTCAGGAACCATGTGCAATGTCTACCTTGGAAGTGCTCCAAAGTTGTCCTACACAACGCAAAAATTTGTTAACTGCGTTAAGAGCTTTAGACCCAGACAATTCTAATTTGATTCATTTCAATATCGAGAATTATAAGTCTAGACTACCTCACAAACTTGCTTTCCAAATCATCATGAAAGTAGTCAGAAAGAAAGTCTTTAGGACTGTCTTAGACGAAGGGGATTCAACTTTGTTTTTGTCCCTGTCTTGTTGGAAAGCTCTCGGCTCCCCCGAGCTTGTAACATCACCTACGACTCTGAAGACCTTTGATGGATGAGGTTTCTAGCCCCATGGTCTCATATCAGCCCTTGCATTTGAGCTTGGGGGAAAAATTGTTTCTATTCAGGTAGAAGTAGTAGATGCCCCGTTAGATTACAACCTCCTTCTAGGAAGAAATTGGTTTTATGCCATGACTGTTGTCACTTCGACAGTATTTCGAACAGTCCAATTTCCACATCTAGGAAGAATTGTTACCATTAATCAGCTTTATTTCTATACACCATATGTTACAACCTCTACAGCTAATAACATCCCCATGTTAGGCCAATCCCCTCCTCCTTACCAGTTGATTGGGGTAGGCATGTTGAAGGATTCATCCCTTATGGGGATTTTTCCGTCCACTCCTCCTAACACAGACACAACGACAGTGAATATGATTGCATCATTTGATTGTTATCCCAAGGGCAAAAAAAAATTTGATTCCACCTCGTTGAGTCCACATGAAGAAATGTACAACACCATTCAAACCCTTTCCGATGATCACACCGATGACCTTCATCTGGTGGCTTCATATCCTTACCACCTTCCTTACTGGTTAGAACCATCTCTTCCTATTTTGGATTATCTCTCTGAGACTTTTCCTTTCGACGAGTCCATTATGGATATTATGAATATGAATGAGTCCATTTGGGAGGATCACCATCATAGATCCATGTTCCTCCCCAACACCAGTTCAGTTAACCATGATTTTGCTTCCTTCTTTTCCATTGATATTGTCAAAGAACCTCAAAGTCCTATATTGTTGCAAGACACAAATTCTGAAGGAAACCTTTGCAACATTACTCAGACAAATCCGATTGACATATCAACCAAGCTTGGTACCATCGAGCATGTTCACGTTGGGAACAACTTCTCGATAGACGAATCTAAAGCATACAAGGCACTTTTCAAATAATTCCATGATATTTTTTCCTGGTCTTATGAAGAAATGACAGGGATAGACCCATCCATTGTGGTCCATGAAATTAAAACCTATCCCACGGCTAAACCTGTCAGGAAAAAACTAAGGGAATTCCATCCATGGAAGGCCGCAGCTATTAAAGCTGAGATAGAGAAACTTCTCAAAGCTAGGTTTATTTATCCCATACCCCTAATGAAATGGGTATCAAACGGTGTCCCTGTCAATGAAAAACAGGATACCATTAGAGTCTGTAGCAATTTTAGAGACTTTAATAAATCTTGTCCCAAGGATAACTTTCCTACTCCACATATCGATCAGATTATCGACAACTGTGCTGGAAGTGTCATCTTCTCATTTATGGATGGCTTTTCTCACTATAATCAGATTGAGATATTACCCACCGATCAGCACAAGATGGAATTCATTTTCCCATTGTTGTAAGGGATTATGCACCTAATAATCGTAGGTCGGGGGTTACCAACATACTCAAACACTTGCAGACAATCGACTTCTAAAGTGCAGAATAGGAAATAGGAGGGTTAGAAGAACTTACTTGTTAAACGAAGTTCGATCCTTGCTAGTCCTCTTCCAATCTGCTCCACTTCCAAAGTCTTCAAGGCTCACTCCTCTTTCACCTGTTCAGAGATAATATTCCAGATATAGAATGGTTCATATATATATATTAGCAGGTTAGATAAATCAGATATGAAATACTGAAGCATAAACAATTATCAAACCAAGATATATGAGACACATGTGGAAGAAGTAATCTCTTTATTATCAATAATGAGAAATTTCATAGTACAAGCAAACGTCTGAGACAAGGACTCCTCTGTAACCAAAGGATTCTGAGTTTCACTGCTCCAAAGACTTCTGTGAACAATCCACCAGCATAACTTTGCTCCAAAGTGTAAGTGTTTACAACCCTCCCCAAGGCCTGTATTTATATGGGTGAAATAAGGCAGTTCTCTAAGGTTGGGGAAGTTGTCGCAGTTAGGGAGATTAAGTAAAATAACTTAACTAAACTCCCATTAGCACGTGTTTTTATGTTTTCATGTTAAGAGGCACATTCGCGGGTATGTAGTAGAGCAACCCGTGAATGACTCACAACTCTGTATAAGCGCAACCCATGAATACCAGGATTCTCGACTTGCTGTAAGGGAGACTCGTGAATGATGCGCGAGTTGTATATGATGAGAGTCGCGAATACATACTAACATGGAAAAATGGCAAAGTAACTAGCTGGATGAAGGTAGAATGTATTTCATGACAAGCCAAGCTATAGTGTCAAGGGCAAACCTCTATCCATAAGTGTCCTTTTGTGTGCCGACATGAGGGATATCAGCACTGGACGGAGAGGTGCCACTCAGGTGTATAACAGATGCCCCCTAATGTGTGAGGTCAGAGGGGAACGATGGCTGAAATACATTATAATCTTTAACTCTGAAGAAACTCAGAAATCCAATGGAGCAGAGAGAGTACCTGAAACAAATACATAATAATGTGATATACAAAGTTACATCTGAGGATGCTATGTTCAATTTACTGGAACACTAGCTCCTTTACAATATTTGATTACATCATATGATACGGTAGAAACCACGTATATTACAAAGGTGGATCAGAGCCACAATACAATAATGAGGAGTCTTCAAAGATCTGGAAGCTGGATATCAGAATAGAACATGGTCTTACGCAAC
This sequence comes from Pseudotsuga menziesii, assembly GCA_001517045.1. Taxonomy (NCBI): domain Eukaryota; kingdom Viridiplantae; phylum Streptophyta; class Pinopsida; order Pinales; family Pinaceae; genus Pseudotsuga; species Pseudotsuga menziesii. The sequence goes on from LPNX011234026.1 coordinate 110,844, forward strand.
TTAGCCCAAAATGAGGGACTAAGGTCTTCATAAATGATCCCAAAGAACCCGTACAATCCAAGCCATGTGAATAAGGGTAAGCTGAAGTCGAACATGGAGAGGATTCAACAGTTTGTCAACCAATAAGTGATAATTGACAACTGAAGCAAAGGATTTCACCAATGATGAAAGTGAATCCATAGGTACTATCATCAAAACTCTAGGTCTTCGTCATCAGGAGGTACTGAAACGGAACCATACTATGATAAGGAAGGCAATGGATCCTCCAATGGATCACAAGAGTGACTAGGAACTGGGCAAAAGAAGTGAGACACAAGTAAATGGATAACAGATACAATAGTGATGGGATCAGGTGATAGGTCAGACATTGAGTATAGTCCTTGAACAGTGAACACAACACAGAGATGACCCAAGGCAGCATACAACGGATAGATAGAACAACTAGAATTATCTGTCATGTAGAAGACATGATCAGATTCCCCAGGTATAATGGACAAGAGGAGGAGAAAAAACTCAAAGTGATAGCTGAACACAAGTGTATACTGAAACATGGATATCGGAAAGCAAAGAGTGCTATGTTCAAGGATGACATCCTGCCATTACTGAAAACAAGAGAAAACTTCTTCCTTACCTTCCCTGTTAAGTTTTAACAAGTCTAGGAAAGTAAACTCGATTCCCTCTTCATTTTTTAACAAGCTTGAAGAGATGGGAAAATAATGCTTGATACACTGATCCGTGGATTTAATGAGCCCGAACTAGTACATGCTCATGCGGTATTTTCACATTTAGAGAGTCTAAAAACGCCAAAGAAGACTCCAGGGGGGTCCTTTTTCGTCCAATTTAGTCTCTTGAGGCCGAAAAAGTATAAAACAAACCACAGAAGAACTCTCTTAACTTCCGAAGAA
>LPNX011234034.1:0-36992 GCA_001517045.1 Pseudotsuga menziesii
GGTAATATTTGCATGCCAATGTCACCAGTATGCAGTAGATGTGTGTGAGCTTGAAATCCTGTAGATAGGCAGACTTGAGCACAAGCAATGAGTAGATTGAAGCGCTTGTTGAATGCGCTGAGCATGTGAAGGTTGTTGTTTAAGTTGAATCTCTGAAGAGTCCAAGCATGGATATGAAAGCTCTAAATCCTTGATGTTTGACTGCTACATGACAGTTAAGATAGCCCAGTTTGGAGATCCTTGGAGTTTTGAGAATTGACAGCCCTATTTCATGAGGCTTGAGGAGAGAGATGACAGTTTGACATATAGTGAATATATCAGTGAATATTCAGTATTGATGAGCATGCTGGTGCGTTGATACCTTTTACCTTATGATGATCTATACACTGTATGAAGACGAAGTTGCATACAATGAAATGATGACGCATTTCATCGATCTCTTTACAGTCTGTGTAGTATGCACAGTTTAGGGAGATGATTGCTCTAACTTGTGCTGATTAGCTGAGGACATATGTAGGAGTGGATTGAGGCTACTTAGGTTCGAAAGTTGCAGGCCTAAACTAATCCGAAATGTTGCAGACTGAGACAACTCAGAACTGTCCAAAACACAAAAAGGGAGGTCAACATATAGCTCAGTCTTACACAGTGAATGCATGAAGGGTTTAGGATGTTTTGGCTAATTTCTGTAAGGCAGCCATTTGAAGTTTAAACAAGACATTGTCATGACAGTATAATAATGATATAAATACTAACAAAGTGGCATGAAGCAGTACGTCTACAAAGAGCCAAGACATGACAAGTTGATGACAGCAGCAGTTCATTGAACAGTCCTTGATGACTCAGCAGTGTTTTGAGCAGCTGTGATTGATGATTAATGTGCACAGATATTTGAGCAGAGATTGAGACTATGAACATGAGAGGTGATGATGAGCAGATGAACAGTAATAGCAGTGATGAGCAGAGATTAATGAGCAGTGGTACAGCAGAGTTGATGTGACTGGCAAAGAAGATGAGCAGCTTTGATGTGTCAGAGATTTCTTGTGTGACACAAGGATACTGTATTGTAAAAGCAAGCTTGTCTTGCTTTTGAGGTTAGGATACCTCAAACCCTTCTTAGCAGGGTCTAAGAAAACCAGGCAGGGTCCTGGATCAAGAGTAGGTGCTCTATATATCAGTGGGTGCTGATTTTGTCTAACGGTTGTAGCCGGACCAAAATAATATAAAAAGATTACAAATCTATATTGTGTTGTGTTCTGTTGTGTTATGGTTTCTGATGATCTAAATGCTTATGCTATGTGAATGATGTTTATGAAATGATTATGGTAGAGTAATGGATTGATGAATTGGTAGCTAACCGTGATAAGCTAAAATTTGGCTTCACACTGATTCACCCCCCCCTCAGTGTCAACATCAAGCTAGTTATAAAGAAATCATAAAAGGTAGAAGCGGACAGGGTAATGGGAATGTGTCTTTATTGGAGTCACATACCTCTGAGCATTGTTAAAAACAATCCATTTTGGCAGCTGATGTGTGATGCCATTGCAGTAGTTGGCCCAGGTTATAAAAGTGCCACCTTTGAGGAGTTGCGGGGCCCAATCCTTCAAGCAAAAAAGATGGACATCGATGCTAGGTTGGCAGAGTTCAGGCAGTCATGGGAGAGCACTGGATGCACAGTCATGTCAGATGGGTGGACAGACGGTAAGGGTAGAAGCCTTATCAACTTCTTGGTACATTGTCCTAGAGGTACCATGTTTGTAAAATCAGTTGATGCATCGGCACATGTAAAAGATGCGGCACTTTTATGCGAGTTGATGGATGGGTTCATCCAGGATATTGGGGCGTACAATGTTGTGCAAGTTATTTCAGATAATGCAGCTAATTATGTGGCTGCTGGCAGGATGCTTATGGATAGGTATCCCTCTTTGTTTTGGACTCCATGCGCTGCTCATTTCATTGATTTGATGTTGGAGGATATGGGGAAAATTCCCTTTATCAAGGTGGTGATTGATCAAGCTAGGGCCATCCCTAAGTTCATTTACAACCATGGTTTTGTTCTTAGTCTCATGAGGAGGCACACTAAAAACAAGGAGTTGAAGCGTCCTGCAATCACGCGTTTTGCCACCACATTTATTACTCTTCAGTCTTTGCTTCAATGTTAGTTTGAGTTGAAGCAAATGTTTGTTTGTGATGAGTGGCGTGATTGTGCTTACAGCAAGAGAGAGGATGGGAAAACCATTGCCAAGCTGGTGTACACTGATGCCTTCTGGGAAGGAATGGAGGAAGTGTGCTCGGTTAGTGAACCTTTAGTGAGGGTTCTGCGACTTGTTGATGGTGATAAGCCCGCAATGGACTATTTATATGAGGCCATGGATAGGGCCAAAGAAACCATTCGGAATTTCTATGTGGGAAAGGGTACCCCAGGGCATGACAGGCACATGTTGTTATGGGAGTTGATTGATACTCGATGGACTGGGATGCTTCATCGACCCATTCATACAGTAGGACTCTTCCTCAACCCCGCATTTGCCTACAAATGCAATTTTGATTTTGATGGTGAGGTTTTGGAGTGGCTTCTCACTTGTATTCAGAGGATGATACCTGATTATGACACTCGCAATGCAGTCAATCGCGAGATAGAGGTGTATTGGGATGGTACTGGAGTATTTGGCTTTGCTGATGCTATTCGTGACAGGACCGAATTCATGCCAAGTAAATTATTAACTTATTAGACCGTTTTAAGTTTTCACCTTTATTTGAAAGATGAATTATGATTTATTTATATTTATTTCTTGTTTGGTGACATGTAGCCACTTGGTGGTGAACCTATGGTGTGAGGACACCGAATTTATGGAAATTTGCCATTAGAATCCTTAGCCAAACCTGTACAGCTTCGGGATGTGAGCAGAATTGGAGTGTATTTGAAAAAATACATGCAAAGAGACGAAGAAGGTTAGAAACTTAGAACTTAGAATTTGAACAAAGCAATTACATTTAAATGTTTAATGCAATTTATGAATCTACGATCCTCTAGACTCTAAATTTTTTTTATTACCCTCTTACAAGTTGGAGTTCGCACTTCTTAATGACTTGGTGTATGTTCATTACAACCTCCGCTTGCGGATGCACAGATACAGAAAGAACCAGATGCAAATGCCATCTCCTTGGACAATATTGATATATTGTCGAAGTGGAGGGGGGAGATTGAGACTCCTATCATGGAGGAGGCACCTGCATGGCTAGAGGAGGGGCAAGAGGAGGGGCAAGTGGAGGAGGAGGAAGAGGAGGAGGAGGAGGAGGAGGAGGTGGTTGGAGGCACCATGGAGGGTGATGTGCTAGCATCGCCACCACCTTCTGCACTGCTTGATACATCTAGTCCTCCATCCATCACTCATCGTCGAGTATTAGATGCAGGCTCAGGGCCTTCTACTGCTAGGGGTAGGCCTGACAAAAGACCCATGATATTTTCTCGTAAAAGGGGAAGAGGGCATTGATATTAGATAGCTAGATGCTAGTTTTTCTCAGATACATTTATATATGTGATGTCATTTTGTATTGTTTAAACTTTATACACTTTTGAGTCCTTGATTGGACAATTATGATGTTTCAGACTTTCAGTATCAACTTTGATGTATCGTTTTATATTTGGCATGACTTCATGATGATGATATATATCAGTGCTTTCTTCATATTTATGTTCCAATATGTTTTTCTGATGTTATTATTGCTTTATATGTTTAAAATTCTAAAAAAAATGCATGTATTTTCTATTTTTTAATGTTTGCCGACTTTCGCTGATTTTCCTCGATTTTTTCGCCGATGTTGCCGAGAAGTTGTAATCAAGACCCTCGCCAACTTTTTGCCGAGGCCGACTTTTTCAACATTGGGACTCTCTTGTGATAGTACCTCGTTTACATCGTGGTTAGTTACTCTACTTATAGAAGGCTTCCATGGGATATCTTGTGATGGTATCGTGCAATGCAATGCTTTGAGCAGAGGGTGCTACAGATCTCCTAGGATAATTTGGGACCCTGGGATCCTCCCCGGATTCAGTTGGTTCAGTTGATTGATTGTGGAGTTGCATTGGCATTGCTTGAGGGCAAGCGATCTTTGGCAAGGGAGAACTGTAATGTTCCGTTTCTGATAAATAGGGAATTGACTGAGGACATTTAATACCATGAGCATATTAGAACAATTATTCAGTATTATTAAGTCATCAGTATAGTAAAGAGGGCCATTAGAGTTATTATCATAAAGCTGTCTTAAGTCAACGAGCAATTAGAATTGCATGCATGCAAAAAGTAAAGCGCAAACCCTAAAAATGGCATGCAAACCCTAAAAGTACATGCTAAGCTATATAAGAAGGGTCATTGAACCAAAAGGATCATCTATTATTATTATTGTTGATTTGGAGTATTTGAGCAGCAGCACGGTATGCAGCAACAACAGTTGGGGTTGAAGACAACGTCTTCAGCTAACGAGGGTTCGACAGTGAAATATCTACCCTAGTCTCCTTCAGGGTAGGCCATTCAGGTCCACCATCAGCTTTCACCTTATTCGTCCGTATCCAGTGATCCAGCATTCCCAGGAAGACTATTTGCAGGTTCACGTGTGCAACCGGGGATTTAGCTGGAAAACCCAAAGTATTCGCTGGGTCTCTGAATCCCAGTTCCTCTTTCGCATAACAACTTCATCTTCATCAACAGGGTCACTCCACTTCCTTGAGTGATTATCAGTCCTCAGTTTGCTCATCCAGAGCAGTTATCGATAGATCCATGTAGCTGGGGGCATGAGCACCAAACATGAGGATCAATTTGCTAGCCAGCTCTGAGGGGTCAAAAACTCTGCATGCATCGGTCATTCTCTTCGGCACGGGAAGATTTACACCCCGGCAAAACTTCAGCTCCATCAGACAACTCTTTCACCAAAAATGTCGTCTTTAGCTGAGGAGAGGGTTTCTCACTGCAGGGCGGTAACACCGGGATGGAAGCATCATTACCTCACCAATCCAGCTCTGTATGCATGCATCTTATCTCTGGAGTATCATCAGTGGTAAGTGCTGACCTTCTTTTTGTAAATCTTTGCCCTAGTTTAGCTATAATTTAGGGCCATGGGCCCGGCACCTTGCATGCAAATTTTTATTCAGTATTCTTGCACATTTTGAGAGTACAAGTAAGCCCTAGAATAGTGAAACAGTAGAATATCATTATTTGGGATAATACAATATCAGACTGTTATGTTAGTCACTAGTTGCTAGCATTTCTATTGGTTATTAGTGTTTAATTTAAGTCAGTGAGAAACCCATTTATCCCACATGCAAAAGAAATCAGAAAAATGATAAGTTGGAAATGGAAACTTTAAGCAGGCCTCCAGTCCTCAATGCAGGCATGCTTTTTGGATTGTATGTGACAGGAAATGTCTATGTGAGGCTAACTCTTAGGCCAGCTTGGAAATCATATCTTGCTTAGAGTATTTTTCTGAGCTTCACGCCCATATTTTCTCAGGAAAGTACCATTATGTTCTGTTTGGTTCTATTAAGCCATGTTTCTTTCTGTGTACTGTCAAAACTCAAGCTATTTCCAGTGTAAATAATATAATATCTATGTTGTTGCCCAGTTTATCTCTGTTTTTCATTTCCACTATGCAGTTTAGTTTAGATCTATTTTCAGCTCACACTGTTGTTATAGTCTTATAATTCTAAGTTTGGCGGTTAAATTACAATAGTCATCTCTGCTACATCCTGTGTTATAAATTACAATAGAAACCAATGTTGCAAAGCTCCCAGATTTCTCTTGATTTTTTCTATTTTTTTGAGATTTCCAAGTTTTTCCGGTCTGAGATTTTGCTTGCTGAGATTTTCCCTGGTTTTGTCAAATTCCTGAGTTGATGACCCTATTATCTAATTTTAGCTCACGTTGTTGACTTGTTATAGTATTATATAGTGCTAAGTTTGGCAGTTAAATTACTATAGTCATCTCTGCTGTATCCTGTGTTGTAAATTACAATATTCAACTCTTGTGTAACCTGTGTTGCAAAACTCCCAGGTTTCTCTTGATTTTTCCTATTTTTTCTGAGTTTTCTGAGTTTTTCAGGTCTGAGTTGTTGCTTGCTGAGTTTTTCCCCAGTTTTGTCAATTTCCTGAGTTGATTACCCCGTCGATTTTTGCTGATGCTGAGTTTTGCAACAGTACCCTGACAGTTAGGCTCATAACAACACTCTGCTTCCTGCCTTCGTTGGGTCTCCCTTCTGAGCTTGGTAAAAGTTCAATTTTACTTGACGTTCTTCGCTGGGTGGTTTCCAGTACACCTGCAGAGAATTTGTCCGCTATTCTTCATCAGTAGTTTCCCAGACGTGTCACTGCAGGAAACTTCTAGGAAGCACTTCCCAGATGTTTCCCAAGAGTTTTTTATTGTTTTGAGAAATGTATCAATTACTGCTTCATAGAAAAAAGAGTGGAGGGGGTTTACCAAGAGTTTCTACGATGTTTTCATGCTAGAAGTGGAAACATATTTTTGTAGAGATACAAGCTCCATATCAGATGTCGGTCTCATATGAATTTGGTTTGAGTTTCACAAATACTAAATAAAGAAGATTGCTGGAAATGTCAAGTTATCAAGGAATCAGTAGGGCTTTTCATTAATGCTAGTTCAAAACAACATGGAAATTTGTGGACTTGTTATCCCATAGACTATGTTCTATGAGTCAAAGCATCATAAGGTAGGAGGGTATATCACAAATTCATGCCAATATTGAATATATAGTATAAACAGTATTAGTTAGTCTCTCTTGTAGCTAGCACTGACAGTTGTCATGATTTTGAGGTTGGTAATTGCACTTAGTTTCCTTATATCCTAGTTATCGGGAATTGTTTTACTGCCATGACGGTTGTCCTAACTATTGGAAAGTTAGGCACTAGCTAGATGCAAACAGGATGGTTGTCCTAACTATTAGAAAGTGGCTGAGGAATGATACTTGACTGCCTTAGTCTGCATGATATGCTCATCTGCTTAGGACACATACCATTAAAGTATAAACTTCCACAGATAGGGAGGCAAATGCTTAAATGGAATAGCTTTGTAATGTGGAAATTAATCTACTCTGATGCAATATGAAGATGATAAGTTGAGTTTCCTTTTTCCTGTATTTCCTTGAAACCTTTCAACTGATTATTGTTTGTGTATTATCTCTTTTTTTGCCATGTTCTTTTGGTACAGCAGTGTTTGTTTTTCTATGGATCTGCTGATCCAACATTTTTGCTACATGATACCATGAATTGATTGTTCATCTTCTCCTGTATATCTGATAAACTCTCTTCCTTTTAGGATTTACTTTGCTGCTTCTCTTGGGTGAACTTCCATTGTCGTGTCTCAAAGATCTCCAATTCCAGTAAGTTTTGTGTTTTTGAGAGAAGGGAGTGTGGCCTGATATTCAATTTTCTCTTTATTTTCTTTTCACAAACTGTGAGAAGGTAAAAACTGAAACTCCAAGGACAAATTTGGAGAACAATCTACAAGGGGGTTTACTGCCCCTTGGTTATTATGGCTCCCACCGAAGTATAGCTAACCTTTGATTATTAGCATTCCAGGTCATTTGCATAGCTTATTTATGCCTATAATTCATGTTTAATATATAATATGTTTTGTACTGCTATGATCACACTGTATATTTCTCTTATGGGACATAGATACCCTTGAAGTTTGTGGTAGAAACGGTGAAGCCTAATAAGTGGCACTATTTATATTTTTTTGCTCACAGCCCCAAATCATTTTCATGGTAAGATAAATTTTTGATGCAGGAATGGTGTGAAAAGCAAATGGAATTCATGCTGATCCGTGGAAGACCAGAAAAGACAGCAGCTATGAAAGTAGGAAGTGCTCGCCACACAGAGCTTGAAACTGAGGTCAGCAGCAAATGTTTCCATGTTTTAAACTTTTGCTCTTCCTGTCAACTTTCACAATACAAAGAAAATTGAAAATAGACACACTTCATCATCCAAGCAAAGAACGAACCCAAATTGAAGAAAAAACCCCTAGACTTAAAACAATGATACATTTTTCCAAAGTAGAGACTCTGATTTGAGCATCCAACACCAGAAGTCATAGCTAGCTTCTCTACTATTGCAGTTCCGTTGGCCTCTCCATATGTAGTGTAAGAGTGGACTACAGAAAGTGCAATCACAGGGATCAACTGTTAAAAATTGTACCTTGGACAAGTGTTCCCCTAGGTGGTTTTGTGTGTCTAGCCAAAAAGGGGAAATGTCCACATGAGACCCTTAGGCATTAACTTTAATGATATAAAGTTAATCTCACTTTATGAGATATAAAATGACTTTATGAACATTTAATGAGAAAAGTCACTTCAATTAAAGTTGAGATAAAGAGATTTTATCTCAACCATGGATTTAGATGACCAAAGATCTAATCCTAGCCATTAGATCATTTAGTTAGGTATTTTCTCACTTAATGAAAAAAGACTTTGGAAAGGGTTTGGACACTATCATTCTTCATGTGTGTTGAAGGAGAGGAGGAGCAAGAGAGATCTGAAAACTGAGTGAGATTTTACAGCACAAAAGAGGGCTCGATTCCCAAGGAAATTGCTGGCACACATTCCAAGGCACTTTTATAAGTCCGTACAGATTTTGAGAAGGCTGTACAACACTGTTCTAAGCAGGCCATACAGTAGAAAACTTGCACAGAAATTGAGGTAAACTCTGGCACATTTTTCGAGGCATTTTCTGCAGCAGAAATTCTGTACAGTTTGTACTGAACCGTATGGGAAATCCTACTGTTTTGTACAGCAGTCAGGCACAGAAATTGAGGCACTCAAACTATACAGTTTTGTATAGGAAGTCCGGGCACAGATTTGAAGGCGGTGTTTGACCACGGTTGCTGAGATAAGTACATTATTATAAATTGCTGAAAAAGTTTTTACGGTTGATGTAACTCTGTTTGTGGTGTCTTGAAATAATAAAATTACACTCTCTCTAACTGGTTTTCCTGCAAGGGTTTTTCCAGGGTCTTTGACCAAAAAATTATGTATCAAATTTGTGGTTTGAAATTTGTTTTCCATCTCAGTATTTGAAATCAAATTTCATGTATTTGTTTGGGCATTAAACAAAATTTTGTCAGTGAAACTTGAAACCGGGTTGGGGTCTGAAATTTTTGCATGGTATCAGAGCTGCCATACTAAAATGGAAATAAGCAAACTATTTGACAAGTGTTGAAAGAAGAGGGTTAGTTTGTTCACCAGGCAGAGATTTGGACTTGTTTTCAGTTGTGAAGGTCATGGCTAAAGGGTTAAGGTTCGAGGACAGGTTGGATGGGGCTGCCAATTTCAGTTCTTGGAAAGAAAGAATTGTTTTGCTTCTACAGGAGTGTGAGTTCTAGGATATAGTAAACAACACACAAGCAAAACCCATGACGGCGCCTACGGTCGCAACAACTTTGGCAGCCTATACCGAAAAGAACATTAAGTCCAAAAGAATAATCCTTGATGCCATCGAGGATCATGTGATTGCACATGTGACAAGCAAAGACAATGCCTATGAGATGTGGAATGTCTTCACCAAACTTTACTAGAGTTCTAACAAAAACAGGAAGATGGTATTGAGGGAGAAACTTAAGAGCATAAGAAGCTGAAAGTGTTACTTAATATTTTACCATAATAACTCAAGTTCAAGCTGAGTTAGGAGCAATTGGGGAGGTTGTTGCTGATAGTGAGTGTTACCACCTAAGTTATACTTGGTGGATTTTTCAAGTGAGCCAGAATAGTGGAACAAGTATACTTGTTCATTCTTCAGAGTCTAGAAGTCCGCCAGGATTTTTCTGGGAGTTTTTCCAATCTTTTTTGTAACACATGTTCATACCCCCTTGGGGAAATTGTAAAAAATGTGCTAGCATGGTCAATTTTATAAAAGACTCGGCTTCCTAGACTTAGACATCAAGCCGACTAGCCCAGAGTGTTTTTTATCTCGGTAATTATTTGTTATTGAACAAACGACTAATAACTTTTGAGTTTTTCACTCACACCTCCAAAGTTGGGGTAGTCGTCTTGGTGGTTAGGCCTTAGGAGGTTATTAGAGCCTCTGTGTCTGTTTATAAACATCATAGGCATTCGAATTGAGTCGTATGGACATGTGCCAGGTCCCCCTAGGTTTTTGTTCAATTCCGAGAAATTTTTTTTTTCCCGCAAAAATAAGCCATTTTTAGTGGTTTAATTAAAAAGTTTGTAAATGTCATAAAAGCTTGATCCTGAGGTGGAATTTGGCGTGTGGAGGCTCGTTTTCACATTCAGAGCGTCCTCTTCACCTCGGGACCCACTTTTCATATGTTTCGGGCGGCTAAAATATCCCTTAAAGCATTATTTTGCTAAAGGTGCATCAAAATGCCATTTAAATGCTAAAGTTGCAACAAATTAATACTAAAGGACAAGTTTGAAAAGTAAAAAATGACTATTTTAAAAGGTGGGATGACATGGCAAAGGGGTCCCTCATGGTATGCGACCTCTTCCAAATGGTAAACATCAAACTTAGGATATTTTTCAAAGTGTTACGAATCAGATGGTGGTGGGTGACATCATCATAAGTCAAAAGCGTTGAGTGTGGAATATGATTTGGATCATGTAGCGATTGAAGGTGTGACGTCTTGCCATAGACCAATGATAAGAGCGACTTGTTGGGGGACAAAACCACAATGGATGATGGCGAATCTTTCATGATGGCGTATATCTCAATCAAGAGGGTTCGCATGCCTTCATGGTAACACATTCTTGTGATGTGTTGTCGCTAATTAAAAGGAGGGCGCATATCTCTTGGAGATGTGGAATCCAAGCTCTCTCAAATTACTCACCTTATCCATAGTTAACTCAACGTGAATTCTGACTTCATCTCAAGTGGTGGATTCCCCCCCTCTCTCATTTGGCTATTTAAGCGGGCATTCTTTTCTCATTTTCTCATGGTGAGAGGACCGAAGGAATGCCCAAGCGTTGTATTGTAGTTGTAATACTCTTTGGAGTAATAGAAACACTTTGGAGGTCTCATGTGGTGTATGGCTCAAGTGTGTGGATGAACATTGCATAATTCGTGAGGTAATCTGTATCATTCAATTTTGTTGTATTTGTGGGCCTGTTGCCGCCTTTCACACACCTGGGGGGAACGTGGCAGAAACCTTCAAGCCACTCGGTGTGTCCTTGGGGGCAAGTCTCGAGTCAAGGCTGTCACCTTGTTCTTGACTCCTCCATTTAGGCCAACTCCTAATGAAGCCAAGGGGGGTAGACCCTATTAAATTGCTAAGGCTGTTAAGGTTTAGTGAGATGGTGATGAATGAGTTATTTAGGAGTTTGATAAACAAAACTAACACAAGAGATTGCAACGGAAATAAAACACAACAGCATAAAGTTCAATATATGATATATAAAGCATGTGGAAACAAATGATTATATCAAGTAAAGAACCAGTGCCAAAATGGAGTCCACAGATAAAGTGCTGTTGTATTGCTGAAAGAAAAATGTTGCAAGTGCTCTTGGTCAAATTTTAGATTAATGTGGGGATGAGTTGATTAACTTAAGGGAAAAGGGAACTCCAAATATACCCGAAGGTACGAAGAGTGTGTCCAAAAACGTTATCCGATGCTGCTCCCCGCAAGGAATATGTGGGCTGGTTGGAGTCTTTGAGACGTGTTCAACACTACACCAAGGGTGTACCCTAACAGTGTCTCGAGGTTGCTACCTAATTGTTCCCGCTTCCTTTGTGGATTTTGCCACCGCAACAGATTAATTCGAGGCGTTGGATTTTCGCCTGGGAGGTTAATTGAGTCGTGAAAACTTAATTAATCTAGTCACCCACATTGCTTTTGATGCAACCAACTGTTCGGATGAACCGCAACGGTGCAGAGCATACACAACAGAATCTAAAGGATTTTAATAATCGTTTAGTTGTTTAAAAGAAGAAAAGTGACCTCCAAGAATCTCTTTTGGTTCAAGTGAACCACAATCGGGAAAGCAAGGAGGGGTGGATTTTATTAAAGATTTTTGTAGTGAATTTAGAATTAAAGTGCAAGATAGAATAAAGCAAAAAAGGTTATCTAATTTATCTACCACAAATCTCTTTCCCCTTTCGGGTCACTCGGGAAATTGTGGTGAAAGTAATAGTGTTACTTTGAAATATGGAATGATGAAATCTTGTAGCATTAAATCAAGTATACTCTCCTGCAGATTAATAAAACAAACTAAACTAAACAAAAATAAAAAAGGTGAAAAAGGTGCGAAAAGTGACATGGATGTAGATCCCCCCTAGGTCCGCCGAATGCACACAGTCAACATAAATATTTTTGACTGTTGTTTCCCAAGTGGGAAAGGTGTGGCCTTGGGGGCAAGCAAAGAGCCAGCTGCTGTCACCTGATCCCACCTCCTTCGTTTAGGCTAACTCCTAATGAAGCCAAGGGGGGTAGTCCCTAAAAAAGAGTTGTCTAAGGCTCTTCTAGTTAAAATGTTTTTTGGGTGAAGATGTGAATTAGTGTTGTTTAGGATTTTTTTGAGATACACAATAATAAAATAAGCAATCCAAGTTGTTGTTTGCAAAACACGAGATAAATTGCATAAGAAGACTGAAATTAAAGCATCCACAACATAAATAACTTAGAATAAACATGACAAATGGTCCGAATCAGATAATGCGAAAGAATTAAAAGACTAGTGCCAAAGTGGAGTCAAAGTGCTGGGGATGCTGAAATACAAGTCTCAAAGATGTTTGTGAGATCGTTTTGCAAATGCTCTTGGTCAATTTTATTGTGTATTTTAAGATGATCTTGTTTATTAGGTGAGAGGAATTTCCAACCGGTACGCAAGGTACTGGAAATCTAACCGGAAATACTCTAAGTGGTTCCGTTCGAAGACATGTTGGATCGTCCAGTTTGCAGCGAGGCGTTCAATAACTTTCTAGCCACTGCAAACGAGGAGGGCTACCCAGCGCCCACAGTAAGAATTTGCCCACTTAGAATATTGTCGTGTTCAACGCTGGTTCGTTGGTTATGGGGTGGTAAATTTTATTATGGTTGTAATTAGAATTAGATGTGTGAATTAGCAAGTTACAGTGCTTCTGGGTATCCCGAACGGGTAGAGCATACACATTGTAAAAGTAGTAAATTCCAATTTTATGGGAGAATGTGAGTTGCAAATTTTATTAGCAAACAAAGATCTTCAACAGAGAGTGCTTTTGATCCACCTTGTGGTGAGATTCAAGAGTCTTATCTAATCTATAATGAGAATGCAATGCAACAATGCTCTCCGATAGATAGTGCTCTTGACTTGTGTTATGACAAGTTCAAGAGACTTTAGGTTTTTTTTATGATTTGTTAATCAAAGAGCAAGATAAACATGAAATAGATAGCATGCAAGTGATGAAATTTAATCTAGCAATTAGTGAAAATAAAGTTAAGTCTAAAAAGCAATCTAAGCTAAGCAAAGAAAGACACAAGACACACTTCCCCCAAATAGGGAAAGTAGGAAAAACGTGGGAGGCTTGACCCCACTAGCCTCCTTTATTAATGAGTTACAACGTTGGGAATTTAACCCTTGAGAAGAAAGCTTAAAAAATAAGGAATCCTTAATAGCTTTTACAAAGGATGTGATTTAGTTTGTCTTCTTAGTTTTTGCACTGTCTTCAATCTCCTCAAGTCCTTGGACTTGTCTTTAGTTGGCCTACTCTTCGGTACCTGCACAAAAGAGACAAACACTCATGCACCCATTATTGTTAAATGAAAAGCAAGTAAATCTAGATACAAAAATAAGACTAATCTAAGTGCAAAACAAATCTTTTTAAATGCAAAATTTTGAGTCTTTTTTGCAGTAAAACTAGGAAAAAATTACATGCGACAACGAGGGAAAAAAAGGCTGAAAATTATGATGAAACGGGGCAGCCAACAAAGGAGTGAGATGGTTGCAAGAAATGAAGAAAAGGGGCAGCCAAACAGAGAGAAAGATGGCTGCAAAAAAGTGAAGAAAGAAGGCTCAAAAGGTGTCAAAAAGTGGTTGAAAATGATGGAGAAAGAGGGCAGCCAACAAGGAGAAAAGCTGGCTGCAAAAAATTGGAGAAATGGGGCAGCCAAACAAAGAGAAAGATGGCTGCAAACAAAAGGAAAAAGAGGGCAGCCAACAAAAGGAAACTTGGCTGCAAAATTTGAAGGAAAGAGGGCAGCAAAAAGGTAAGAAAAAGAGCAAAGAAGATGTGAAACAGAGAGGACAAAGAGGTAAAACAAAGAGAAAAAGTAAGGAAGAAGGAAAGAGAAGCAAAAAGGTAAAAGTGTGAAGAAAAAGAGGCAAGGTAGAAAGCGGAAAGAAGAAGAAAGATGGATCTTATAACCAAAGAAGATTTTTAAAATTTTGAGTTTATGAAGGATAGAAAGAGCCCCTTTTGGCGGCGTTTCTTGACTGGAATAGAAACGATTTATAGACTCTGCAATGGTGAAAGTGTTAGATAAAGAACTCTTGCTTCATGAAGAGGTGGTTGAGCTTCAACCCCTTCTCCACCTTCGGTGATCCTTGAAACACAACTCTCAATCAACAAAACACAAGATCAAATGCCAGAATGCTTAATCAAGTAAATATCTGAAAAACAATGGTATAACTAACTACTTCCTGTTCACTTCAGACATTCAATAGATTTTGCATAGATAACCAAATTAAGACGCTAAATGGGTATCCTACCGTGCTAGATTTATAGCCCTCCTAAGCTAGCAATGATCATATACTTTGCAAAAGAAAAAGAGTAAGGTTAAGAAGGATGTCACCTCACACAAGATGAAAATCAAGCACCAAGAACCCACACATAGACCTCCAAAGTCACTTTTATTCCATTAAACAAATATGAGTTACAAATTGGGCAGAGTTCTCTTGCAAATTCTCCATATGCAAATGGGAGCAAGAGACCCTTATTTATACAAAAACAGAGAAGCTAAAGACCTAAATCAGACTCGGCATCAGAGAGGGCACACTGGAGCAAATCTCCCTGATTGAATCAACTCGACACTATGATTTGGAGTTTAATACTGAGTTCAGGAAGGTGAGTGGGGAGGTGGCCTCCACCTAGGCAAGGCGCCCCTACTCACCTGCATGGGAAACTCCACTAGGAATGAGCATCCTCCATCTATGATTGACGTGAGCTAGAAGAGGAGGCGCAAACATTGCTGAAGAGTGAAGCTTGGAGTTGATTCAGAGCTAAACTGTGAGCTGTGGGTTGGCAGGAGTAATGAGGGGGGGTGAGGTGGCTCATCCCTCCTTGGTTTGATCACCTAGTCAATAAAAACACAACACCACAACCAATTCGTGATTTAGCTGGGAGTGGGCGAATTTCTTGTTGGAGAGTTAATTGTCGGAGCTCCGATACTGATTTGGCCTTTTTTGGAGATATTTTGATTTTCTCCAATTTAATATTTTTTATTATTTTAATTAATATTTCTCATTTATTGGGTTTTTTGAGAAAATATTAATTACAAGGGCAAATGATAGTCCGAAACTTAGGGCAACTGTGTCTAGGGGTTAAATGAGTGTTTTGGCTTAGAAAACAAGTTTTTATTTGTCAAAAACACCCCCCAGACCACTTAATTATTACAATTTGAAAATTTTCAATTAAACCATAGTAAAAATGGTTTACTTAATTAAAAAATTTAATTATTTCTCTATTGTCAAAAAATAAAAAATAAAAAAGTGCTACGTGTCTGGGAATTTTTTTTTCGGACAATGTTTTAATGCATCCGGGGCCTAGGAAATGACCATAGAACATACAACTAGTGTCTAGTAGGTTCATATTCAACAGTTGGACTCTAATAACCCCCCAGGGCCCAAATTTCAAAATCGTGCATTCCAGCTTTGGAGAAAGCGAGAGAAAAACTCATCGATTATACTCGGTTAAAGGCAAAGCATAATTGACAAGGAAAAAACTCCCTGGAATACCTTAGTTGAAAATTAAGTCTCGGGGGACCGAGCTGCTCAAAACCCCTACTAGCACACTTTATTACAAAAACCCCATGGGGCATGGTCATTTCAGCACAAAAATAAAATTGACTAGCCAAAATTGGCTAGGCACAAAATTCTGAACCTCTGATACACTGGATATGAACATGAATCATGTTCATCACTTGGCGGCTCAATGGAAGATCCTACTCGAGACCTTTTTTGTTAATTGGTTACAATGCTTAATGGAAAATACCACTTGGTTCTTATACAGAACGAACCCAAGGGCTTACAAAACAATCCAAAAGTGAACACGAAAGATGGGGAAACTCTTGGGGAGTTCCGGATGGCCCAAAAGTCAGCTTTTGGGCAGCACCTCCTCTTTTTGGATGGACCTGCCAAAAACCAACAATCAATATTAGTTTAAAAATGCCCAAAAACACTTTGGAAGTGTCTTTGGACAATGCAAAAAAAAAATAATTCTAAGTTAAAACTATGTAATAATGCAAAAAATTTAACCAAGGAAAACAAGCTTTCTTTGGGATCTTGGCTTTGCTTTTGGGAAGCCAATGCAAATGCATTTAAATTGCTAGATCTATCTTTTAAACCTTGAAATAAAACTACCCCTAAACAATTTAAGTATTTCCTTTATAATGCTTCCAAAAATGGTGATATAAAATTTTAAACTAGATCTCTTTAAATGGAACTTTGCATGCAACACAAAACTGAGATCTAATCTAAAACAAAGATCTTACTAACTAGATCTATATGTGATTTTACTTATTAAAATAGATCGAAACAATAAAACCTTGAAAGGTAACCAATTTGAAGAAAATTTAATTTTTGAAGGAGGAAGAGGAAAAGAATAGTGCTTGTTGCTAGAATAGATCTGCAAAAAAGATTTGTTAGTGAAGCACTGAGGGACACGATCTTCACAATCTTGTTGGAAAACCAGTGGAATCAATCCTGAACCACAACTCTTCCAATCACGACAAACCTGCAAGCTAAATGACAAATCCAGCAAACAAACTCATTAAATTTGAAGATACATATGCAAAATAGAAGATATAGCATAAAAAATAATCTTATTTAGCATGCAAATATTAACTCATTCAAACATATGTAGCAAAATAGGAGTAAGCAATCTTACTTACAATGATCTATTTCTATGATTCCAATAATCATTCAAGTAGATACCAGTTAAATGCAAAATTTGAAAAAAAAAAGTTCACCTCAAAAGCAGCATGCTAATGGTGATCCACACATGAAGAGCACTCCACAATTTAGCCTCCAAAGCTTCTCTTTTATTCCAACAATGAAAGGATCAATACAATATTACAACAATAGCAATACTTTCTCCCCAGCTCTAACTAGCTGTAATGAGAGAAGGCAACTTTATTTTATAGCCAAATTAGCCAAGAGGGGCACGTGCATGACTGCGAGAGAGGCTCCAGCTGAACGAGAGATGAACTGAGGTTGATCTGAGCTTTAACTGAGTTTGAACAGGAGTAGTACTGAAGACCTGACTGCCGCCTCTCTCAGTGGGCCAACCAACCCACTCAGTAGGTGCCAACAAACCCACACGTGTGGAGGAGAGAGAGAGGCGCATCCTCTAACCCTGCGTGAGCTCTCTGACTCTCCACCAACTGGAAAACACTGCATCTTAGCATCAGTCTAACTCGCCTTCAATGTTGGGAGTCGATGCCATTGATTTCGGTCAAATCGGAGCAAAACCCATTGACTTAGGAATTTGGGAATATTCTCCATTTATTAATTATTTCTATTTTTAAATTAATAAATTTGATTTTTAGGAGATTTTTGACTTAATTGATAAATTTATCACTTAAAACTTACGAAAATTGGGTTTTTGGGTTAAACAGGTGCTTTGAGTTAGAAAACGAGCACTCCCAAGGCCAAAACTGATCCCTAACCACACTTTTATTACATTTCCATTTTTTTCAATTAGACTATTAAAAAATAGTCTAAGTTTACGGGAAAATTTATTTTTACCAAAACGTAAAAAAAATCATAGGGGGACCTAGCACATGTCCATATGACTCAATATTAATGCCTAGCATGTTTATAAACATTGACACAGACTCTAATAACCCCCCTAGGCTTAAAAACCAAGACGACCACCCCAACTTTGGAGGTATGAGTGAAAAACTCAGAAATTATTAGTTGTTTATTCAACAACAAATAATCTCTAAGGGAAAAAACACTCTGGGCTAGTCGGATTGATAGATAAGTCTAGGAGACCGAGTCTTTTACATACACCACCATGCTAGAACATTTTATTACAACTCCCCAAGGGGGTATGAACATGTGGTACAAGAAAATTTTAAAAAATTTCCCAGAAGAAGGCTGAATGATTTTTGAACTCTGAATAATGAACAATGGTGTCTGCTCGTCTCATCTGTCTCACTTGATACCACCAGCTAAGTATGACTTAGTGGGTAACAGGGCCTACAAGGAGAAGTAATCTCAGTAGGGTAAGAAATTTCTTGCTTGATTATTTCTTACTGATTAGTTGCATTAGATTTCCTAGACGTATATATTATTTTTGTTTAAATGCATGTTTTCCAGGTTTCTTTTGTAGTTAACACCCTCGCATTTAACCATGTCTTTGTGCAAGAATTGATGAATTGATACAGGTATCTAGGCTCAAACGTTTGGTTGATCTTGTTTGACTCCAATTTTCGAGCACTTTCAAGTTTCAAGGAGCATAGTCCCTCCGCTTTCCATCAACAAACTCCACGACTCAAAGGATTCCCAAGCTTGGAGCTATTTCCTTCTTCCTTCTTTCCTTCACCTTTAAAATCAAACTTTTTCTTTGGTTTCGGTTACTTTGTAAATGCTTAAGTATATTAGTTTCTTTTAAAATATTATTCAAAGGCTGATTTATTTAAGTACATTGCTAGATCCTAATCTTAAAGCTTTATTCTGAGTAGATCTAGATTGATTAAGTACTTAGGCTTATTGCTTATCATTTAAGTACTTAAATTTTTATGTTCTTAATGATTTACTTGGCACATTTGGTGCATTACAGGTGGCTGGTTTTTCACTTTTATCGTCAGGATAAGGAGAAGTGTTGCCTGAAAATCAAGGATCTAAGTTGTTCAGAGACCTCCTAGAGCACCATCTTTGATCTTGTCTTTTTCTAAAATTTGTAAGCCTTTGGATCCAGATCTGTAAGGACCATTGGCATCCACCTCAAGCATTGTAAATTCCGTAATAAAATATTTTGAGTAGGCTCCTTCAGAGCCCACTCCTCATCCCCCCTGGGGGGTTTTGCGTCAATGGTTTTGCTTTTGTTAGTGTAGTTTTGCTTTACAGATCTATATACTTTCTCATTTCCAATTTCAATTTTATTGCAAAGTAATACAAATACTAACCCGCTGCGCTATAGTGAATCATCGAAAGGGAAAAGATTTGCGTAATGTAGTAATTAGAAAACCTTCCTTTTTTGCACTCTTAAGTATAAAATAAACCCCCTTGCTTTCTCGAGTATGGTTCACGAACAAGGGCTTGCCCGGGTACTAGACTTGGAAAGATATTCTTGGGTTTTCTTTTCTAACCAAGAAAACATTGCTCAAAAACAGTTAAAGCCAACCAGACACAGTCCCCGTTATGCTCTGGATCTCTGCGACTTTGATTGACCAGTTGATCATATCCAGAAAGGGATTGAGTCACTTGTCTAATTAGCTTTCACACTTTCAATTAACCTCCCAACAACGAAAATCCAGTGTTGTGCTTTGCTTCGTGTGGGCAAATTGTATAGAGGAAGCAGGAACATCTGAAAAGTGACTGTGGGGCCTCGTTAGGCTACATCCTTATTGGTGTAGTGTTGGACATCCCCCCGTGACTCCATTCAGCCCACATTTTCTCGTGTGCTACCACACTTAGTGAGTCTGGACATATTTCCTGTACCTTTGGTATATTGGGAATCCCCTTCCCTCATAATCCATTCATTAATTCATAAACTTAAAATCGACCAAGAACAATTGCAATGCATTCATCACTCCAACAACACTCCATTTCGGATTCCATTTTCAACACTGGTCTACATCATACAATCCTTTTGCATAAAGTGAATCTTATGTGGATGGATTAGTTTGTATTTCATGTTATTGTCTTAATCACTATTGCAATCTCTTGCGTCATTTTCATAAAAAATCCTAAACAAGTTACTCAATCATAAACTACCATCTAAAGCTTAAGCAACCT
Organism: Pseudotsuga menziesii; assembly: GCA_001517045.1. Classification (NCBI taxonomy): domain Eukaryota; kingdom Viridiplantae; phylum Streptophyta; class Pinopsida; order Pinales; family Pinaceae; genus Pseudotsuga; species Pseudotsuga menziesii. The sequence goes on from LPNX011234034.1 coordinate 20,170, forward strand.
TAGTAACTGTTAGGGTCTACCCCCCTTGGCTTCGTTAGGAGTGTGCCTAAATGAAGGAGTCAAGATCAAGTGACAGTACTTGACTCGAGACTTGCCCCCAAGGACGCACTTAGTGGCTTGAATATTTCTGCCATGACAACCTAACCCCCCTAGGTGCATGAAAGGAGGCAACAGTGAGCTTGTGCAGGCAACCTTGAATGGTGTGACAAAGCCATTGGTTTTTTTCGTTGAAGCTGTTGTGGTAAGAGAGAATTTTCCCAAGTGGGATTGTCTTTGTGACGATTTCATACAGGAGGAAACTCAAAGTGCTTATGTGCAAAGGAATTTTTCCATTGGTAATGATGAGGAAAATGTGGCTCTAACAACCAAAGGTAAAAGGAAGTCCAAGAAGGGTCCTAAGGGTGGGGCTAAGTAGCAGGGTGAGCAAAAGAAGGATATAAGCAAAGTCAAGTGCTTTGCTTGTCACGAGTTTGGGCACTCTGTTTGACAGTGTCCAAATAAGAAAAAGAAGAAATAGGTGGTAGCCTCAGCGGAGGTGGAAGAGATTTCAGCTAGGTTCGAAAAGGAGTTTTCCCTGATTGTTTGTTATTCGTTGAGTGCATCTTCTACCAGCAGCATTTGGTACATTGATAGTGGAGCCTCCAGCCACATGATAGGTGCTCGTGAGCATTTCAAAGATTTTACTGAGAGGTTTAGATCTTGAGTTGGTGCTTGGAGATGACATTGTTGCCAAGGAATTTGGACGAGGGACAGTGACTCTCTTCATAGGGAGTCTAATGAGTCCATGTCCATGATGATGAGGGATGTGCTATATGTCCCTGGGTTGAAAAAGAACTTGATATCACTTTTCACATTGGAGGATAGGGGATTTCATGTGTTCTTTCGAGATGAGCATGAGCTTGTGCATCCAAAGGGATCCAGTTACACTACAACTACAGTGATTGGCATCAGATGTGGAAAGCTATACAAACTCTTGTCTCAACCCTTTCATTTGTTGATACATAATAGCAATAGTAGTAGTGAGTTGTGCTAGTTGTGGCATAGGAGGATGGCCCATTCGCACCATCCAACTCTGAGGGTGTTGAGGGATATGGTGACAGGTGTGCTAGAATTTAGCATTGAGCATAGTGATGTGTGCAAGGAATGTGCTCTTGGAAAGTACTTCAAGACTACCTTTCCTAGTTGTGATAACAAGTCAACAACGATACTTGATTTGGTTCATTTTGATCTATGTGGTTCGATGTATCCTGTCTCATTGAAAGGTTACGAGTATTATGTAACCTTTATTGATGACTTCTCCAGGAAGACCTAGATTTATTTCCTGAAGAGCGAAGAGTCGAAAGAAATCTTGCAAAGGTTTTGTTACCTACTAAGTCATATTTAGTTGGTATTTTCAAGTGAGCCGGGTGATGAGGACAAACACCATTGTTCATTATTCAGAATTCAGTAGTCATTCAGCCTTCTTCTGGGAAATTTTCTTTAAATTTTCTTGCACCACATGTTCATACCCCATTGGGGGAATTGTAATAAAATGTTCTAGCATGGTAGTGTATGTAAAAGATTCGGTCCCCTAGACTTATCTATCCCAGAGTGTTTTTTCTCTTAGAGATTATTTGTTGTTTAATAAACGACTAATAATTTTTGTGTTTTTCACTCGGACCTCCAAAGTTGGGGTGGTCGTCTTGGTATTTAAGCCTAGGGGGTTATTAGAGTCTATGTGTCAATGTTTATAAACATGCTAGGCATTAATATTGAGTCATATGTGTTAGATTTTCTTAAGATTATAGTAGTATATCTTAATTGCATTTATCAATAGGATCACTAGAAGATAGACAAAGCACAGAACAATAACACAAGTATTTTTCACCTGGGAAACCCAAATGGGAGAAAACCCAGCAACCTTCGTCTAGAGATAATAATTCCGAGATCAGAGTACAATGAAGAAAGAAAAGAAAAATATGGAAATGTTTTCCAAAGATTGAAACCCTGAAAACAATGTTCTTCTGTAGTGTATCCAAACTTCTTTGAGCTGCTGTGTAGCTACACTCTCTCCCAGAAAACTACGCACTTCACTTGTGTTGCTACTGTGTGTCAAAATGAGGAGGGGCGCCTCCTATTTATACTGTTTTCCCACTAAAAATTTAACTGGGGCCGACTTCACTTGGGGGAGCAATATAATTTTCTATTTTATAATTTTATTTTATTTCTTTTATTGCTGGCTTTTCACCCCAAGGTTTACATTGTTCTTTCTAGGGTTTGTATGAATGATTACAACATATTCAACTCCCAAACGAGGACAATAAGAATAGCTTCCAAAGTTGCACAAACTCCAACACTCCGTCTCCACAAGGAAGATATTCTTCGGTCTTCATCAACATCATGATCATCTAGGTTTCATCTGTACATCTATGTTGTCTCCATCATCTCTAAACGTACTGAAGGTTGTCTTTACGAATTTGTTCTATTCGGACGTGTGAGAGAGAATCTTCTGCTACCTATCCGTCTCTACTGCCGATGGAATACTTCCATGCCTGGCTAGAGATCCTGGATGAGCAAGTGTGTACGACCATCTACTACCTGTTCCTCTCATCTGCCGATGGGGTACTCCCATACCTGGATGAGAACTTGAACGAGTAAATGTGCATGACCATCTACTTCCTGTTCGTCTTATCTGTCGATGGGTTACTCCCATACCTGGCTGAGAACCTGAACGAGTAGATGTGCATGACCATCTACTGCCTGTTTGTCTCATCTGTCGATGGGTTACTCCCATACTTGGCTGAGAACCTGAACGAGTAGAGGTGTTTGTGCAATCACATGGCCATCTGCTACTTGTCTGATTCATCTTTCGATGGGATTTCTCCCATACGTGGCTGAGCACCTGGACGAGCAGAGGCACCTGTGTGAATCCAACCATCTACTACCTGTCCGTCTCATCTGCCGATGAGATTTCTCCCATATTTGGCTGAGAACTTGGACGAGCAGAGGTACTTGGGAAAAACTACGGTAAATGTCTCTCAGTCATCTCTCCCACTCAAGGAGGGATACGTTCTCTTCTACTCCAAGTCTTCCGCGAAAGTATTCAAGCTTCATACTGGGAAGAGGCTTGGTGTCAACATCTGTAGTTTGGTTGTCTGTCGAAATATATTGGAGCTCGACCACACCTTTCTGCACCATATCATGTATGAAGTGATACCGAATCTCTGTGTGCTTCGACTTGTCGTGAAATACAGGATTCACTGACATCTGCACCCAACTTTGGTTATCACAGTGAATCACGGTTGGCTCTGGAATCTAGCCAAACAATCCTGCAAGAAGTTTACGAAGCCAAACTGCTTCTCTGGCTGCTGAACTAACAACCATATACTCGGTCTCTGCAGTATTGAGAGCTACTGAGTTCTGCTTCCTATTGTACTAGGAAATTACTGTAGAACTCAAACTGAAACAACATCCTGAAGTGCTTTTCCTATATGTAGTGCATCCAGACCAATCTGAGTCTGTGAACCCTTGCAATCTCAAGTCACAATTTGAATTCTATCGTATATTATATCCCACAGTGCCATGTAAGTATCTGAGCACATGTTTTGTAGCACTCTAGTGAATCTGCCTTGGTTCCATTGGAGTAGCTATGGACTTGCAGTCCAACATTCTGAATCTCTTCAGCATATGCATGGTGTAATTTCCTTGACCTAGGAAAATCTTCTTCTGCCTTTATCATACTTCTAATCCGAAGAAGTAATGTATCAACAATGTCATTGAGAAAGGCTGTCTTGGCATCCATCTGATACAACTTCCATCCCATTGCTGAAGTAATCACAATGATCGATTTGATGGAAGTATATCGAGCCATAGGAGCAAATGTCTCATCATAATCAACTCCCTCTTTTTGAGAGAACCCTCTGGCAACAAATCTGGCCTTGTATTTTTCAATGCTCCTATCTGTTCCATGCGAAGCTTCATGCTTCTTTGCATTCTACAAAATCTGTCGTGCCCATCTGGGTCTTTTCTGGCTTACTACCATATCCATGGGAGCATCATCTGGCTCAACTGGATCAATGGGACTGATCGGTTTATTCATTTCTTCAGACTCCCTCAATGTTTGGAGGGGAGATGATCTCATCTCTTCATCGTCATCGATCTCCATATCTAATCCTTTTCCTTTTCGGATAGCCATTTCTTCTTCAAAGGTTGCATTCTGCCTGACTTCGATTTGAATCGATCCTGGGATGTATATTTGGTAATCCTTTGAAGACTTGTGATATCCCACGAATGTTTTCTTCTTGCCTGAAGGTTCTAACTTGGGCACATGAATGTAGATTGGAAAGTAATTATCCATCCTGGTGACGACCAAGGTTCATCAAGGATCCTTCAATTGTCTTGTTTGAGTCACGACAATAGTGTCGTCAGGTTTCTATCATATGCAATAGATTAGAATCCTTGCCTTTGAGGGGTAACTCTCTTTGTCTCTCTGAAGTCGGTTGAGTAAATCTTGTTGAAGCAGCAGATATACTGACATTCGTAGAAGCTTTCCTCTTTTGATCACCAAATCTCTACATGAGATCATTCTGGGTCTGAGAGTCATAATACATGCTTCTAGAGGCTTTCTGCTTTCGTTCCATTCATATATCAATGGGATCACTTGTCCTTGTAGATTATGGCATTCCCTGTTGACTAATTTGTCATTGATGCCAACAAGTGTGTGTCAGTGTGTCTTGGTGCCCCTTGAGGAGCTCCTGAGGGTTAAGAAAGTATCAGTGTCTAAGGAGACTTTTTGATCTTGTCCAAGCCCAAGTCTGAAGCCCTTGGAGCCCTTGGGACAATGGCAAAAGCCCTGAACACCATGTAGAGTGTTTAAGTACCCCAACTTTATACAATGATGCCCTCACATACAAAACCCTACTAAAACTTTTAACAACTAATAAAACAAATAAACAAATAAATTACTAAAGCTTAGTTGATAGCTAAATATTTAAATGTATGGGCACCCACACACATACATGGTTAATGTTAACATAACCTACAAGTCAAATCTTGTCAGATGGTTAGTGATATTTCATAATTAATGTATTTAACAAAATAATGTAGGCAACCCTTTAGTCAATGCTTCGACACAACACACGTAAGGCCATTATCTGGATGCTTATGGTCTCCATTATAGCATACCATCAAGAGTGTGTACTACTCCAGTATGTTATAAAGGAGTCCTCATCTTAGATGGGTTGTGTAGCATGATAGGCTATTTAACTACCTGAAGTTTAGAAATGTAGATCTGTGTAACACATATTAAAAAACAACCAGATCTAATCTACTAGAGCATGTAAATTCAAATACTTATCTTTTGTAGTTTTGTGGGTGGGATCCCACAGTCAGGGTCCACTGGTCTTCATATGCTTGCTTGACGATTATCACAATTTGGATCTTCATATCATTTCTTAGAAGAACTTCGAACGATCATCCTTCCTTGCCTCCTTATGAGGAGGGTATTCTTCTACATCAACAGTTGAAGCTTCATGCTTCCTTTTGTTTGAACTTCGAGAACTACTGGCATAATGACCGTATTTCTTCCACCTGTAGCACTGTATCTGAGATAAATCCTTCTTCTCTTGTTTCTTTTGATCTGGGGGAGGACTTGATCTCATATCTTGGTGCTTGTGATTGAAGGACTTCCTTTCCCTTCCCTTGCCCTTCTTGGCATGAGAAATGAATGCTTGATCTCCTCAGGTCGAGCGCCATGAAGTCTTTGGTGTGTTGTGATTCTTGTTTCTTCCTGAGTGCACTCTGCCCATAGCTTATCAAATTTGGGCAGCTTGGTTCGACCACTTATAGTTTGGATGAAAGCCTCCCAAGATGGTGGGAGACCATTTAAGGTGGTCATAACGAGATCCTTTTCTTCAAGATTGTCTCCACTGGACTTTAGCTTGTCCTGGAGCTCGGTGATCCTCATGAAATATGAGGCAATATTCGCGAACTTTGTCATCTTCATATTCGACAGTTGATTCCTCAATGTGAGAGTCACATTGATGCTACTGTGTTCAAATAGCTTCTTTAGAGTTTTGAACATCCTCCTCGTCGTCGTCTTTTCTGAGATCTGAGGGACCAAGTGATCTCTAACCGAGTCTAGTAAAATCCTCCTTGCTTTGGCATCATCCTTTCTCCAGCGAGGTTTGTCTTCTTCGGCTTCTGGTTCTGAGACCTTTGCCTTTACAAACTGTAATTGGTCATTTTCTTCTAGTAGAAGAAGAACCCTAGACTTCCAGGGATGAAGTTGGAAGCCCCTTCCAAACGATCTTCAACCTTCATGCTGATCATCTTGACTGTAGATCTGGATTTCAGACCCTAGTAGAGGCTAGGTCAAAAAATGAAAATTGGAGTTTTGGAAAACTGGCTCCACAGATAAATGCGCGCTAGAGAGGCGAGTTGAGTAGAGGTAGAGTCGAGCCAAAACTGTGGAGAAAGTAGGTCAAAATTGGAAACCCTAATTTTTGATGCAACTGCAGAATTAGGTTTAAACTGAATATTCTCATAAGTGAATTCTGTCTTCACCAAAAGATGCACTCTCCTTAGAGCAAAATTCCCAAGGCTCTTTTTCTGCCAAAAGGTTGAGTGAAGACCTTGAAAGATGAAACCCTAGTTTCGACAGGTTGCTGACATAGTTCCAACAATGGCTTCTTCTAGCACTGCTCTGATACCATGTTAGATTTTCTTAAGATTATAGTAGTATATCTTAATTGCATTTATCAATAGGATCACTAGAAGATAGACAAAGCACAGAACAATAACACAAGTATTTTTCACCGAGGAAACCCAAATGGGAGAAAACCCAACAACTTTCATCTAGAGATAATAATTCTGAGATCAGAGTACAATGAAGAAACAAAAAAAAATATGGAAATCCTTTCCAAAGATTGAAACCCTGAAAACAGTTTTCTTCTGCAGTGTATGCGAACTTCTTTGTGCTGCTATGTAGCCTCACTCTTTCCCAGAAAATTGCGCACATCACTTGTGCTGCTGTGCTACTACTGTGTGTCAAAATGAGGAGGGGCGCCTCCTATTTATATTGTTTTCCAACCAAAAATTTAATTGGGGTCGACTTCACCTGGGGGAGCAATATAATTTTATATCTTATAATTTTATTTTATTTCTTTTATTGCTGGCTTTTCACTCCAAGGTTTACATTGTTCTTTCTAGGGTTTGTATGAATGATTACAACAAGTTCAAATCCCTAAGGAGGACAATAAGAATAATTTTCGAAGTTGCACAAACTCCAACAATATGGACATGTGCTAGGTCCCCCTAGGTTTATTTTTAAGTTTTGGTGAAATTTTTTTTTTTTTTTCAGTAAGCTTAGGCTATTTTTTAATAGTCTATTTGGAAAAATTGGAAGTGTAATAAAAGTGTGGTTAGGGGTCAGTTTTGGCCTTGGGGGTGCTCGTTTTCTAACTCAGAGCACCCGTTTAACCCAAAAACCCACTTTTCCAAAGATTTAAGTGATAAATTTATCACTTAAGACAAAAATCTCCAAAAAATCAAATTTATTAATTAAAAAATAAAAATATTTAATAAATGGAGAATATTCCCAAATTTCTAAATCAGTGGGATTTGCTTTGATTTGATTGAAATCAGTCTCATTGGCTTCAGATAGACTGGGTGTTTCCATTCCTTGACTGAAGGCACTGATCAACGCTGATGAGGGAGTTAACTAGCTCACGTAGGATGAGAGGTTGCGTCCTCTTTCTCTCTCCTCCACACATGTGGGTTGATTTGGCAGTTAAGTGATGTTTAGGTTGGCCCACTGAGAGAGGTGTCACTCAGGTTTTCAGTTCCAGTTCAGTTAGACTCAGTTCATCTTCAAATCAGACTCAGCTTAACTCTCCATCAGCTGCACTCTCTCTCTCAGTCAGACATTCGCCCCTCTTTGCCAGTCTGGCTATAAATAAAGCACAACCTTCTCCATTTCAAACTAGTTAGAGTTGGATGAAGAGTTGGTGCCTATTGTAATACTGTTATTTTGCATCTATTTGTTGAGAATAAAGAAGCTTTGGAGGTTATACCGTGTAGTGCTTGTATTGTGTGGATTCCCAGCGTCATGCTGCAAATGTGGTAACTGCAATTTTTCAAATTTTTTGTTTTTCCGTGTTCTAGCTTCAAAGGATTCAGCTGAATCAGTAAGAGTTTAGATTTGGCAAGTAAGTTTACTTGCTTTATTTATTCATATGGTGTATGCTCAAAGATCTAAGATTTTGGTTAAATATGATTATTTTTGTATGCTTTTTTTTCTCCCATACATTTATATCTAGATCTCATGGGTTTGTGCAAGTTTTTGTGATCTAGTTGCAGGTTTCCAATCGGATGAGGTGTGGATCAAGATTGACACCATTCCCCATTCAAAAAAGCTCAAGACACTGTCTCTCGGTGCTCCATAAAAGGGCCTTCCTCATGCTTTCTTTTTATCCCAGCAACAAACCAATCTTCTCTCCTCTTTCTCTTTATTCAAAATTAAAATTCCCTGGTTACTATGTTTATGTATGAGCATCTAGTTTTATCATATGCAAAATTCTTTCATTAGATCTCATATATAAACATTCAAAGCTAGATCTCGTTTTCAAAAAAGTTTTCATGAGCATCTTGGCGAAATAATTGGTTGCTGTGAGAATCCAACAAAAACCATTGCTGGAGTTATCCTTGAATTTTCCAATAAAATCAAGCCCCCACTGCTGAAAAGGGGCAAGGACAACAACCAGAGTAAGGGGAAGAGCTGCAACTTCTGCTTCCCAGTGAACCGCTGACACTCTTGGCAACACTTGATATGCTTGTGAGCATCTGCAAAAATGGTTGGCCAATAGTAACCAGCTCTCAAGATTTTGTGGGCAGTTGTATTTGCTGCATAATGGCCTCCACAAAATCCTGAGTGAAACTCTGCTAATATCTTCTTAGAATCCTGTTTGTTGATGCACCTAAGTATAATACCATCTGGGTTCCTCCAATCCAGACCCTCTTGGGTAAGGCAATACCTAGCAGTCTTAAGTCTCAAAGCCCTACGTTTGTGTCCTTTGAGGTGATCAGGGCAAGTGAGATGGAGAAGGAAAAAGATGATGTCGGAATACCAATGATTATCAAGCTCTTGAAGGGCAGGAGTCATGGTAGGCTGCGGGGTATCGTTTTCTGCAATCATTTCAATGGCTTCTTTGTTCTTCTGAGTAAGCATTCTAGCAAGGCCTTGTCCCTTGATCAATTTAGTGGGCTTTATTTCCAAGTCATACGCCTGGATCTTAGACACCCATGTTCCCCTTATTCCTAAACAATCCTTTTGAGAAAGGATATCCTTAACCGCAGTGTGGGGAACATATCCGATAACCTTGGAATACCTGATATAAGTCCTGAAATGTTTTAATGATTTGACTAAGGCATAAGCCTGTTTCTCCATGATGATATACTTTAGTTCGGAATTCTGCAAGGATCTACTCATAAATGCTATGGGTTGCTCGAACCCTTTGAAGTTCTTTTGGAGCAACACACCGGCAATGGTATCTTCAGAAGCAAATGAAAAGATCATGAAATCCTTTGCGTAATTCGAGCTGACTAAGACTGGAGACCTGGTAATGGCATTCTTTATTGAACCAAAGGCTTTCCTTCCTTCACTGGTCCACACAAACTTGGCATTTTTCTTGAGTAAGGCTTGCATAGGCTTCATTAATTCGGCCAAGTTTGGAATGAATCTTTTGATAAAATTGATATGACCATTGAAGGACTGAAGGGCTTTAACATTCTTCGGGAGGGGGATTTTTCTTATGGCCTCTACTCTTTCAGGATCAATTTTGACATCGTCCTTGTTGATGATATGTCCTAAGAGTTTTCCCTCTTCTATGCCCAACACCGACTTAGCCGGATTCAAAGAAATGCCATACTTCCTACACCGCTCGAAAATTTGCCTGAGATGACCAACATGGCTGGATCTTTCTTTCGAAAAAACAGTGAGATCATCTTGATAGATCTCAATGATTTTGCCAATTAACTCCTTGAAAGCATAATCCATGGCCCTTTGGAAAGTAACTCCTACGTTTAAAAGGCCAAAGGGCATCCTCAGATATTCAAAAGTGCCCCAAAGAGTTGTGAAGGTGGTCTTATGCCTATCCTCCTCTTGAATGACTACTTGATTGTAGCCCAAAAAACCATTGAGCATCGACATCATGCTCGATCCAGTGACCCGTTGGAGGAGGGTACCCATGTTGGGGAGGGGGTAATTGTCCTTCTGACATGCTATGTTTAGATTCCTGAAATCTATACATATTCTTATGCTCGCGTTCTTCTTTCTAACTACGACTAAGTTAGAGCACCATGTTGAATGTCTCGTAGGAGCTATTATTCCTGATGCTAGCATTTTTTTTAACTCCTTTTTAATGATTGGTGCTAACTTAGGATTTATTTGACTAAGTTTTTGTCTGAAAGGCTTGCCTTTTTGACATTCTGGCTTCAAGGGAATAGTATGTTGAAATACATCTTCCCTATAAGCTTTGAGCTCGTCATAAGTAAAGGCAAATACATCCCTATACTCTTTGACCAGATTTATGAGGCTATTCCTTTCTTTTTCAGAAGTACCTTTTCCAATTTTTATAATTTTAGGTTATGTTTTCATCCCAATGTTGATTTCAATGTAATCGCCTGGTTTCATCTGCTCAACATTGCTCTTTCTTCTGTCTTGTCTGTCAAAGATGTTTTCTAAGGCAACTAGACCACGTGGGACAGGATTGTTAAACTGGTCACTTTCTCCATAATTTTCTTTGTTTTCTTCCTGATCATTTACTTTAAAGTTAAGGAATTCATCGACATTATGAATGAATCTTAAAATCTGCTCATCGTCTTTGAAGACCTGCCAATGTTCAACATTATCAGGAACATAAGGTCTGAAGTTAATCTCTAAAGGACAATTCCCCTCTAACATCTCATCCGATGGATGAAGAGTTGACGCTGAAACTGCAAGCTTGCCGGAGGCACTATTCTGATCTCTAGGCACTGCTTCTATGTTAAGTGCATCAAAGAATTCCATTGTATCCCAGATTGCATTTCTATATTTCTTAAGTCTTTGACACTTACTTGCAAACTGACCCTTAACTTGTTGGATAATTAAATCAGAGCCCCCCTTAATATCAAGCAACTTAATCCCCATGTCCTTGGCAATCTCAATGCCTAGTAGAAGTGCCTCATATTCCGCCACATTGTTAGTTGCTTCGAATTCCAATCTGAAAGCAAAGTTGAAAACCTTACCCTCTGGTGAAACAATGACAACACCAGCCCCCTTTCCCGTTTTCGAGTAAGCACCATCAAAATTCATTCTCCACAACTCACTTAGTTTTTTAGTCTTCATCTCTTCTTGGATGGGTTCCAAGAAGGTGGAGTTGATTTGATAGGAACCATTTTCATCAGTTTGGTAAGCATACTCATTTAATGGTCTTTGAGGGTTTTCAACATGGTGTCTTTTTTTCTTTTCAGAATACAACTTAATAAGTGAAAATTCCGACGCTGGTACGGTGGCATAGGTCCAATCCATCTAGATTGATCCTCCCAAAATGGCATCCCATTTCCTAGAAAGCAACATACCCCATTTGTCCAGAACATCAATAACCAGGATGTCCATTGTGATCTAGATATCTGGATACTTGGCCAATCTGACTAACTGGTTCTCAATCATTCCTTCGACCTTGACCGGTCTAGAGTCCATGGCACATACATTCTGGTATGGCCTTGTGGTTCTTAAGTCAAACTGCTGCATGACTTTTTTGGTCATGATGCTGGAACTAGATCCTGAGTCTAACATACAATTGTGTAGAAGAAGATCACCCATCATCAATGATATGTATAAAGGGGGATGATCTTCTTTTCTTGGGTCCCTAGTATGTAGAACTATAGGTGGATCGGCAAAGACATTATTTGAAGTTCGCTCCACGGTATCAGAAAAAGTGACTTTTTTAGGGGTAAGGGGCTTTATAGGACTTGAAGGACTTCCTTCAGTTTGGGGATCAAAATTACTCTGCGGCTCTAGGATTTTCAAAAGTCTCTCTCTTTGGCCAGGGATTTTACATAATTCAAGGACTGGCACAGGGACTTTTGTATTCGCTAACCAATTACCTAAGTCAAAACTTAAATCAACAATTTCTTTAGTTTCAACTTCTTTGGGAGGATTAGGAGCTGTTACCTTAGGAATATTCTACGCAGAAGACCCCTTTCTTTGATAAGTTATTCCCTTGAAGTTCTGAGTGTTGTTGATCTGTTTGGCTGAAGGCATCTCACCATAGTACTGAGTCAAGTTGTCAACTTTCTTTTCATAACGATTGGCATGTGGCCAATTTCCTATGGGGATGTTAGGGATGTCATCTATGTTATTGATAAAATCAGGCTCGCTTGTTGACGTAATCAGACCACAACCTTCAGGGTGACCATGCTCCTGAACATAGCACGCATAGTGGCAGCCAGATTCCTCATGGAAATCTCTGCATGCTTTGCAAATTGGTTTATATTGCTCAGCCATGTTAGCGGTCTCTAGCTGATGGGGAGGCCTTTGCTCATGGTTGGGAGGCTTTCTTTGCCAAGTTGGCTTGGTAGGAAAGGTTCTAGGAGCAGCCTGAGTTTGAGTTCTTTCCATCGTTATCACCCTATTTTGAATCTCCTTCAACTGCGCTAAGTGTTTCTGTTCTGCTTCCTCCATATTTTTCTTCATCTCCCTTTTCATTTCAATCATTTGTTTTTCATAAGCATCCTTTATAGCTGATAAATGATCCTTGTCTTTAGGTTCATTAATTTTCAAAGGCGTTGAAGACCTTGAATAACCGTGGAGGTTAGATTCACTAGACGACTGCATCTTCAGATCAATTTTAATTGTCATTTCCTGAGCCTGGAGCAAGTTAGTAGGCTCCTTGTCTCTGATTTGGTATTGCATTTTGCCACTAAGTGCCTCAATGTAATAGACCAGAATGGTTGGTGCAATTGGGGCATAATCAGTAGGGATGGCTTTAGACAACTCAGTGAACCTAGTGTTGAACTCGTCCATTGTTTCTGTATCCTTCTTTTTTATGTTGGTCAAGGACGCAAGTTGATGCCGAGGTTCTTTCTTTTCACCGAACTTGTTGGTGAAAGAGGTCTTGAAAGCAGCTAGAGTGTTGAAAGCATTGTCTGGTAAATTGTTTTACCAGTCGCCGGCCTTTCCATCCAAAGATAGAGCAAATAACTTCATATATACGTCATCATGTTGGCTGACCGGATCATTGACATAAGCGTTGATACACCTAGAAAAGTTCCTGAGGTGCATGGCGGAGGTAATGGCATCAGTGTCTGTATACATCGGGAGCTTCTCGACAGCTTTGTCTGGAAGACGGTGGGGTTGACCTGCTATCTGAGAAAAGTCAAGCTGAGTAAAATACTTGCCCATTATGTCAGAAACAGAGGTATTAGTGTTTTCAGGAAATAAAAGGTGGATGTCTGAAACAGACTCAGATCCAAGTTCTGCAAGGATCCTATGAGAAGATAATTTGTTCAATCTCCTCCTATAGGCTTTTTTAGGGTCAGGGATGAAATTGAACAAACCTTCAGAGTTTCTTCTAGTAGAATACCTTGAGGTGTTAACTGACAGTGGAGTCGCCAGGTGGACTTAAGTCTGATTTCGGAGAGTGATTGGACTAAAATCTACCAAAAAAGTGAACAAGGTAAAAACTAAAAGAAACAAAGGTCGTCCAGGAACAAAAAGATTTGTCATCGGCAACGGCGCCAAAAGATGTTGTTCGCTGATTGCACACCAGCAGCAGAAATCAATTGAAAGCTGTCTCCTCACTTGAGAAAGTGGGAGAGGTGTGACCTTGGGGGCAAGCACAGAGCTAGGTACTGTCACCTACTCCTAGCTCCTCCGTTTAGGCTAACTCTTAACGAAGCCAAGGGGGGTAGTCCCTATAAAAGAGTTTACTAAGGCTCTTAAGGTTGTTAAAGTGTTTTTAGGTTACGGATGCAGATGGGTGTTATTTAGGAGTTTAATGAGATTAGAAGTGTTTGTTTATTAAGAGAATGATGATTAACCAGAAGCAATCCATGTTGCTAACAAGAGATTACACAGATAAGCAAACATTCCAGACTTTTAACTAAGCATTCAGATATAAAATTGAAATGAACCATAGATAGTTGATCAAGATAGAAAATTATTCAGATATAACAAAGGACCAATGCCTTATGGAGTCAATAAAATGCGTAAATAACATAAAAGTCTAGGAATTAAGCTAGTGAGTGTTAGATTGTGCGAGTGTTTTTGGTAGGTTTTAAAAGATTTTAGTGGTGATCTTACTTCAAGTGTCTGGATATCCTAACCGGAAATACCTTCAGTGGCTCCGTTCGAAGACATGACGGACCTGTCTGGGATCACAGCTAAGTGTTCAATAACTTAACTAACTGTGCCCAGATTGGGTTGCCCGGCGCCCACACTTGGAATTTGCCCACATGCCTCGGTATTTAAATGAAACAACGCCGGTCCGTTGGTTATGGGGGAAAAGTTTTAATTAAGTTACTCTTGCGCGAACTTAACAAGTCCGTTCACCTTGTTACCGACTAGGCTGCACCTAGTCGGTACTTTCAGTGAGCCGCCAGTGATGAACAAGATACTTGTTCATATTCAGAGTTCAGAGGTCCTTTCAGGCCTCCAAGGTCGTTTTATTTTTTGTAACGCATGTTCATACCCCCTTGGGGAAATTGTAAAAAATGTCCTAGCATTTAATTTTTTATAAAAGGCTCGGCTTCCTAGACTTAAGCATCAAGCCGACTAGCCCAGAGTGTTTTTTCCCTTGGTTATTATTGGTTGTTGAACAAACGACTAATAATTTTTGAGTTTTTCACTCACACCTCCAAAGCTGGGGTAGTCATCTTGGTGTTGCGGCCTAGGGAGGTTATTAGAGCCTTCGTGTCGGTGTTTTTCACTATTCTAGGCATTCGAATTGAGTCGTATGGACATGTACTAGGTCCCCCTAGAGTTTCGTCAATATCCACAAAAAAATAATTTTTCCGTTTTTTAAGCCATTTTTTAATGGTTTAATTAAAAAACTTCAGATTGTAATAAAAAGTCAGATACGGAGTCCGTTTCTGACATGGGGACACTTGTTTTGACACCCGGAGCGTCCACTTTACCCATGGGACCACTTTCTACATCAGTCGGATAGCCGGAGCACCCCGTGAGGCATTATTTGGGCTAAAAGTGCATAAAATAGCATTTTAATGTTAAATCTGGACAAATTGGCACTAAAGTCAAAATCAATTTAAAAACTGATTTGAGTGACATGGCAAGGGTCCCATGTGACTAGCGACTCATATCTCCACTCATTTGAAGTCAAAGTTTGGTTATAAAGTAAGTGGTAGTGAATAAATGTGGAGAGGTGACGTCAACCTTAAATGTAGTCACGCTAATTGTGAGCATGGTTGCGCTAGCCAAGGAGTGGCCCCCATCATTTAAACATAACCTTGGTTTATGAAATAATACAATCATTGTTTATTATTTTATGAAGGTGAATGAGTTGTTAGTTGGAGGTGACGTCAAGATTTTTTAAAATCGTGAGCATGGGATTGGGCCGGTCCCATTTAAATTTTGCCATGTAATGGATTGTTATACCAATGATTGGTGGAGCTAGCATCATGTGGACCCTACGGATTGGTGATGGCGTCACAATTTGGTGAAATCGTAAGCCTTCTTTTTGGGTTGCGATTTCTAAAGAGTGTGGACCCCTCCTATCCACGTCACGTTGAACCGTGGCTTATGAGGTGATACCATACTTTGTGTATTGTTTTATTAAAAACAAGTGAATCAGCACATTGGAGCTCATGTCACATATAGCCGTACAATCGGGTGAAGGAAATCGTGGCTTGCGATCTGGTCTTGGTTAATGCTTGGCATGTGTTGGCAGTTTTTGGTTCATTAGAGGAGTTTGGTGAGAGAGGTGTCAATCACCTTCTCTGTTCAACTCAGTCCAAGCCCAGTTACACTCTGACTTCATTTTCAGTATTGATGAGGCCCCCCTGGGTCTCCCTTTTCCTATATAAGTTGGTCTCTTCTCCTTTGTTCATCATCAAAAGGTGGAACCTTTGCTTGTAATATTGTAACAATTTTCATGAAGTATTGTGAATAAAAGGATTTGGAGGCAATTTCTGTGTGGGATCTATGGATGTTTGGATAGAGTTTACTCTACATTTGTGAGGTAACCTGTATTTGTTTTCATGCTTGCATATGTTTGGGATTAACTTGCTTTCGGAAGGAAATGGTATTTTTGTAGAGATAAAAGGTAATTCTTGTTAGGTTACTTTTTTATTGCAAGTCGAGGAAGACTATTTGATATATGTATGATTTCATGCGTGGATCTACATTGTTGTTGTAGTCTCTTTCGGTTTACACAGGTATTTTTTAATCCCCATTGCTAGTGTTGATAATCTTTTGCAGAAAGCTAATGCTGGAGTATTGATGAGCGAATGTGCTTTACCTTTCCTTCAGTAAAATTTGAAAAATAAGCTCTCTCCCTCTGATCTCACCAAGGAAGCTTTTTCTGTCCTTTATTTCTTGCTCTACTCTGGGTTCTTTGAATTTTGATCTACAAATTTCTTAAAATTTTCTTTCGGTTTCAAACGTTTCTACATTAGATCTAGCATCTAAAGTCATATCAAAGGTAGATCTGATGTCTCAAAGTTTCTATTTCTAGTCTGCTTCAAAGGTACTGTTGCCGCCTAATACACACTTTAAGACACAGGAAAGTCTCCAACCTGCTGTGTGTGTCCTTGGGGGCAAGTTAGAGCTGGGGACCACTGTCACCACA